>OZ007496.1:118864822-119436659 GCA_963931805.1 Microdon myrmicae
GAAAACTAAATGGTACGAGGTATATCAACGGGCGCATAAAGAAAAGCTTCTCTTCTTCATTATCTTCTGCTGGTGCGGTATATTCTGTCGATCTGTCTGGTGCTCTAGAAAGTGTTTTTTTGAATTTAATTTGAAGTAAACGTTAACGTGGCAATAATAAGTACTAGTGAGAATAAATTAATATTTGAATTATATAAGAGTTTTTTTGTGACACCATAAAATCCTTGTAAGAGGCCGCCACAGCCAACTATTGGAGTTGGCCTTGTTTTAATTACTGGGCCCCAGCCAACTATTGGAGTTGGCTTCTGGATACATCGCTGCGCGCAAACCAACTATTGGAGTTGGCTGTTGGAGCGATATCTTTGCCTGCACCACAGCGTGTATCAAACCGGATAAGGCGCATTAAAGAAGGTAACCACGTAAGTACGTTCACTCTGATAACTAAACAATAAGTGCTAACATCTGGGGTTACGCTCAGGTGTTACATTTTGGCGCCCAACGTGGGGCCTATAACGAAAGGAAACATTAACCATTAAACACTACCAATCCAATAACCTACATTTTAATGGTAGCACCAGCGATTACAAGTCTCTTATGTAACAAGCCAAGCAGGGACCATATAACAGCAAAAACAATTAACACCAAATACAAAATTAGCATATAACAAAATATTAAATGTTTATATCAGTGATTCAATAACCACGATATAACACCATGATCGGCCACCAACCGGTCATAGAATTTGACACGACCATGATTGTTATTCAAACAATCATACCCATGATCATGTCCCACGATACGTTCTTCTAAAATAAACACCCACCCATGCATTTTAGCCGTTGCCATCGTAAGCGAAGTTCTGTTGACATAACATCAACGGAAAAATCTATCCCCTATCGTTTATGATGGCAAGGCAGCCAGCCTCCGTATTCGATCATCTATTTGATCAGCCGCGTATTCGGATTTTCCTTGTGCACCCTTCGCATTTTCGTTTGTTCTGGTTTCCAGCGAATGGGCATCCAAACCAGACCTTTACGGTCACTATACTTCCATTAAACCCCAATCGATCGTTCATTGGTGACCGCCAAGGAGATCCGATTTGTTCCTCCCACATCGGTGGAATCCACCACCGTTGCATCTGGTGGGATGTGGATTGCAACAGCCAAGAGAGTCTAAATTTACCGTTCAAGCGGGAGTAGTCCTTTTTCATCCCCGAGGTCGAGTGTGTCACCAGTGATAGAGTGTTGTTTGTTCGTTGTCGCGCGACTACGTGAACTTGAGCTAATTCTTCCGTTTTGTAAATTCACACAAAAGTCTCAACGTCAGATGTGTTCGACCCAAACGCGAAACAATAGTATTTTAGTTGGAGTCATTTTGTTACGCAATTACATGGCAGCCGGAATTAACCTTATTAACTAAAACATTCGGCTCTACCTTCGTAGTGACAGATTTTCCTTGTGCGCCGATACGTATCTCCGAACGTTACGAACAAGTTAAGTAGTTCTGTTCCAGCAACAATTTTAAACCAAGCTGACAATTTTGTGAAACCGTCATTTTCCTAACCTACATACCGCGCAACCGAGTGGAAAAGAATTATTTGACATGTGGAACTATCTTACATTTAAGTGACATCCTTTAATCGATGTACTTACTTGTGATTTACGTATTTACCAATATTTAACTCAAAACTCAGTTCGTATAAATGTTCGCTTACCATAGACCGTAGAGAAGTAAATTAATTAAAAACCATTTTCAACGAGACAGTGTGTTTCATTCATTTTCTCCTTCCTTTGGTGAACTATCTCACTGAAGGATTCATCGGTGGTGTTTTGCTTAATCCGCGTCCGTGCTGACGCACCAGTGAAATACCTACAACTTTCTCATTAGATCTTAATCTCTTTCCCTGGAGTCAACGCTTACGAACAGATAACAGTTGCTGGGGGCCAACTCTGGAGACTACAGTGGGTGTGCAACCAATTCAAATCGTAATTGGTTCAATTTAGCCATCGCTTTCAAGGACGTGTGTGACGGTACGTTATCGTTATGGTACAGAACTTTTTTCATCACCATATGTGGCCGTTCTTTCTTTATTTTGTTCTTCAGCTTGTCGAATAATGTCATCACCATTATCATCATCGGCACAACAACCGGGATCCGGTCTTGGCCTTATTTAGCAAGTTTCTCCACCGGTGTCCGGTCCATATCCGAGACTTGTTAAATTGTCCATAATAATTTGTTTTTCCGGCCAAGGATATTAGCCTTGCGCTTTGACATGTAGTGCTCCGAAAAGCTCTACCATCTCCTTCCCCCACATACACATCCAAATCCCTACACCTTAACTTAAATTCAACATTCGTTTATCGCTCTTGCATCTAATTCCCCATAACCCTAAACCCTAATTCATCATCATCATCATCATGGGCACTACAACCGGGAACTGGTCTTGGCCTTATTTAGCAAGTTCTGAGGCATGTTAAATTTTCCATAATGATTTGTTTTTTCCGGGCAAGGTTGTAGCGATTCTAACAGATACACACACAATTCACAAGCAAAAATAGTGAAGAACACCGAACGAAAAAAATCGAATAAGGAAAATACATCAGAACCGTATACCAAGCGATAAATAAAAATAATTCACACCAGTGGA
Source organism: Microdon myrmicae (assembly GCA_963931805.1). Classification (NCBI taxonomy): domain Eukaryota; kingdom Metazoa; phylum Arthropoda; class Insecta; order Diptera; family Syrphidae; genus Microdon; species Microdon myrmicae. The sequence continues at coordinate 118,867,470 of OZ007496.1, forward strand.
ATATACTCGAGTTTGGAAATCAAATTCTAAACACGGTCAGTAGTCTGATGCTTCACTGCTTCGCTTTTCAATCGTTTCATCGTGTGTTCAATTCATCTTCTTCACTATCCTTGCTAAACGCTATAATTGGTGACCCCGACGTGATCTGAACACGCAAAGCATTACACTTCCCATAGTAAAGCAGAACTTCACACACGGTCACGACTTCCGCATAGAGCCCAGCCTCCGACGTTTTCTCGTTTCTCTCGTTCGTCCGTCGTCCGCATACGAATCTGATCGTAACGAAGTTACTGCGGCGGGAGTGGTGTAGCGATTCTAACAGATACACACACAATTCACAAGCAAAAATAGTGAAGAACACCGAACGAAAAAAATCGAATAAGAAAAATACATCAGAACCGTATACCAAGCGATAAATAAAAATAATTCACACCAGTGGAATATACTCGAGTTTGGAAATCAAATTCTAAACACGGTCAGTAGTCTGATGCTTCACTGCTTCGCTTTTCAATCGTTTCATCGTGTGTTCAATTCACCTTCTTCACTATCCTTGCTAAACGCTATAAGGTCATTAGTCTTGCGCCAGAGGCTCCCCGACGGGGAATCGAACCCCGGTCTCCCGCGTGACAGGCGGGTATACTAAACAGTATACTATCGAGGAGCTAAAAATTAAAACCCTAATTCATAAACATACATTATCCTGGTAAACGAATCAAATATTCGTTTATCACTCCATACAGTTAATTTCCCATGGTTTCCAAACAAAACAAACAGATGGTAAATTGAACCAGATGTCCAATAACCATAAGTAAACAAAACCCGAATCCCAGTGCATACCCTCACATGCACTGCATATCCCCAGATTTTCTGAGAATTCATCAATCCCAATTCTTATCTCCAAAACAAACACTAGGCACTGTGACGGTTCCATTAAACGCCACAACTTACCTTTTTATTAATTACCCAAAAACTTCCTCCTAAAGCACTTAAACCCGTTATCATTTGCTAAGGCAATACTGTGACGGTTCCATTAAACGCCACTAGTTACCTTTTTATTAACTACCCAGAAAACTTCCTCCTAAAGCACCCAAAATCATTATCATTCGCTAATGCAATAGCATTAGCATCTTCAAACATTTCCCCTAGGGCATATCACGTAATATAAAGCTCTGTGTCTATAGAACCATAATCATGCCGATTGCTCTATACGGATGTGAAACATGGGCTCTCACAAAACGGGAAGAAAACAAATTCCGCGTATTCGAGAATACAGTTTTAAGGAGTATCTTTGGCGGTAAATATGACGAGGATGAAGGACAATGGAGGCCACTCCACAATCAGGAATCGGAAGAGCTATACCGCAAAGTGAGAGTAATCAGGTCGAGAAGATTAAGATGGGCCGAACATGTGGCTCGAATAGGCAACAATTGGACCGTGCGTAGAATTCTTGACGCTAGAGCACCGGGAAAGAGACCGACAGGACGGCCGCGACGGAGATGGGAAGTCAATGTTAGGTTTGAGCTCGAGGAGATCGGATCGGATGGCCGAGCGTGGAAGGAGAGTGCACAGGACGGGAAACGATGGCGGAGTCGAGTTGGCGAGGTCATGAACTTCCGGGTTTCTACAAGCCAATATATAGTATTAGTATATATTTTCACACATATACATTTTGACACATGAAATTACACACAAGGTGGTCCTAAAAGTCATAAAAATTGTTCATTACAGGCGCCATCTCTGACTGTGTTATATTAAAAGACTGTCTTCACCCGAAACATATTGTGACGCATATGACAATCAGTACTAGAATATTCTAGAGAGTCCGAAACAGAGTACTAGAATATTCTATAAAGTAATGGAAAACTGGAGACTAGGAACAGTAGAACATTCAAGGCAATGGAACGGGCGGAAACGGTACGCTGAAACAGTATAAATACGCCGGACACAGAGCATAGTGACGAGTATGAAGTAGGAAGTGAAACAAGCGATTGCTGACGAGTAAGAAGTAGAACGTGAAACAAACGATAAATCTCGAGCGAGAAGTAAGCAGTAAAATACGCGATAAGTAAGAAAGTGTTTACAAAGAAAACGTTAAGTGTACGGTATAAGTAACCGTTGTTATTACGGATTAATAAAATGTCACAATCGATTTAACGGCTCTTATTTATTTTAAAATAATTAATCCAGCGAACCCTAAGCTCGCTACAATTGGTGTCAGAAGTGGGATTAATTATTGTTTAAGTGAATAAGTGTGTGAAGGTGTATTGTGACGATAGCAGATCGACATTCGGAGACGAGTTCGCAACCGTTGGACATTTCGGAGATGTTCAGGATTATGATGGCAAAATTGGACGCGCAAGCTATCGATATTAACTCAAAATTGGACGCGCGAGCTGCAAAATTGGTTGCGCGAACTGCTAAATTGGATGCGTGGGCTGCAGACGTTAATTCAAAATTGGATGCGCAAGCTGCAAAATTGGATGCGCGAGCTGTAAAATTAGACGCGCGAGCTGCAGAGGTTAATGCAAAATTGGATGCCCAAAGGCAGTGTATGAAAGAATTCTGGGACTCGGAAGCGGAAGAAGCTGAGGATGAGGAGGAATTGGAGCCACATGAAATGAAGAAACTCAGGAAGAGCAAAGCTATGGCCGACAGCAGTGAGGAAGAGGAGGAAAATGACGATGATGTGTTACGTGAAGAACTGAAGGATTTCATCGATGATAACCCGATTGAAGAGGACGGCAGTGATGATGAAGACACTGATGCTTCAGGCCGTTCCTTGAAACGGATTTACAATGATGATGACGAGTTGGACGAAGAAAGTGATGGAGAGGAAGACGACGACTGTGACCTTATTGAAGAGAATCTTGGTTTGAAAGTCGAAGGCAGAAAGCGTTCCAAGTGTCTGCGTCGTACACAGGATAAGGAAAGTGATGGAGAGGAAGACGACGACTGTGACCTTATTGAAGAGAATGTTGGTTTGAAAGTCGAACGCAAAAAGCGTTCCAAGCGTCTGCGTCGTACACAGGGCGAAGAAAGTGATGGAGAGGAAGACGACGACTGTGACCTTATTGAAGAGAATCTTGGTTTGAAAGTCGAAGGCAGAAAGCGTTCCAAGCGTCTGCGTCGTACACAGGACGAAGAAAGTGATGGAGAGGAAGACGACGACTGTGACCTTATTGAAGAGAATGTTGGTTTGAAAGTCGAACGCAGAAAGGGTTCCAAGTGTCTGCGTCGTACACAGGATAAGGAAAGTGATGGAGAGGAAACGCACGTCGATGAAGGTTCAGCACGTGAGGCTATAGACGAACAGCTATTCGACGACGAAGACGATGTTGAACGCCGCTCTGAACGTAGTCACAGGGAAACTGAGGCGGCAAAAGATTTCAATGATGAATTGGAAAGGGGTGACTTTTCGAATTTGGACAATGAAATCCGTAAAACAGATATTCCTGAGCGAATGCAATTGCGCGAAGTTCCGGTTACGCCTGTTCCAGAGGGACCCAATGAACTACAAGATGAAGCTGAATGGATTTACAAACATGCGTTTTGTAAATCAACTGTTTCCGACCAAGAGAGATCAACGGATGTTGGAGGTCGAGACCGCTATTGTAAGCCACCACATACGGGGGGAAAGATCAAGCAAGCCCTAGATTTTAGGCGTAATCAACAGCTAGAGGTGCCGTTCATTGCGTTCTACGGAGAAGAACACGTGAAACCAGGATTAACGTGCGACGATCTATGGAAAGTCTATTACTACGACGCACGTTGGTGTTTACTGTCAGCTCCAAAGAACAAACCGCTCCAGTTATTTGAAAAGATGCGGAACTACCAGTTGGATACGGTTATGAAATCGACAGATGCTCCAATACCAGATGATATGCGTGTAATTAAAGATGAAGTTCTAGACCGCTTACGTGATGTGCAAACTCCAGAAGAGCTTAAGGGTGTGCACATGCATTTTCTCTTATACTATTCGCATGAGATCCCTAAAATGCAAGAGGAATTCCGTCGTCAGGAAAAGGAAGAATGGCGGCAGGCTAGAGCTGACGCGAAAAGGAGAGCAGTAGAAAATTTGGAAGAAGGTCAAGAACTTCCACCGCCGAACGCCAGGATGAAAGTGGTGCATCGCGACCGACTGGCGGCTTTTGTTGGCCCGGGAGACCAGTGAACTTAGTTCGGGACGAACTAATCTAGGCGGAGGGTAGTGTGACGCATATGACAATCAGTACTAGAATATTCTAGAGAGTCCGAAACAGAGTACTAGAATATTCTATAAAGTAATGGAAAACTGGAGACTAGGAACAGTAGAACATTCAAGGCAATGGAACGGGCGGAAACGGTACGCTGAAACAGTATAAATACGCCGGACACAGAGCATAGTGACGAGTATGAAGTAGGAAGTGAAACAAGCGATTGCTGACGAGTAAGAAGTAGAACGTGAAACAAACGATAAATCTCGAGCGAGAAGTAAGCAGTAAAATACGCGATAAGTAAGAAAGTGTTTACAAAGAAAACGTTAAGTGTACGGTATAAGTAACCGTTGTTATTACGGATTAATAAAATGTCACAATCGATTTAACGGCTCTTATTTATTTTAAAATAATTAATCCAGCGAACCCTAAGCTCGCTACAATTGGTGTCAGAAGTGGAATTAATTATTGTTTAAGTGAATAAGTGTGTGAAAGTGTATTGTGACGATAGCAGATCGACATTCGGAGACGAGTTCGCAACCGTTGGACATTTCGGAGATGTTCAGGATTATGATGGCAAAATTGGACGCCCAAGCTATCGATATTAACTCAAAATTGGACGCGCGAGCTGCAAAATTGGTTGCGCGAACTGCTAAATTGGATGCGTGGGCTGCAGACGTTAATTCAAAATTGGATGCGCAAGCTGCAAAATTGGATGCGCGAGCTGTAAAATTAGACGCGCGAGCTGCAGAGGTTAATGCAAAATTGGATGCCCAAAGGCAGTGTATGAAAGAATTCTGGGACTCGGAAGCGGAAGAAGCTGAGGATGAGGAGGAATTGGAGCCACATGAAATGAAGAAACTCAGGAAGAGCAAAGCTATGGCCGACAGCAGTGAGGAAGAGGAGGAAAATGACGATGATGTGTTACGTGAAGAACTGAAGGATTTCATCGATGATAACCCGATTGAAGAGGACGGCAGTGATGATGAAGACACTGATGCTTCAGGCCGTTCCTTGAAACGGATTTACAATGATGATGACGAGTTGGACGAAGAAAGTGATGGAGAGGAAGACGACGACTGTGACCTTATTGAAGAGAATCTTGGTTTGAAAGTCGAAGGCAGAAAGCGTTCCAAGTGTCTGCGTCGTACACAGGATAAGGAAAGTGATGGAGAGGAAGACGACGACTGTGACCTTATTGAAGAGAATGTTGGTTTGAAAGTCGAACGCAAAAAGCGTTCCAAGCGTCTGCGTCGTACACAGGGCGAAGAAAGTGATGGAGAGGAAGACGACGACTGTGACCTTATTGAAGAGAATCTTGGTTTGAAAGTCGAAGGCAGAAAGCGTTCCAAGCGTCTGCGTCGTACACAGGACGAAGAAAGTGATGGAGAGGAAGACGACGACTGTGACCTTATTGAAGAGAATGTTGGTTTGAAAGTCGAACGCAGAAAGGGTTCCAAGTGTCTGCGTCGTACACAGGATAAGGAAAGTGATGGAGAGGAAACGCACGTCGATGAAGGTTCAGCACGTGAGGCTATAGACGAACAGCTATTCGACGACGAAGACGATGTTGAACGCCGCTCTGAACGTAGTCACAGGGAAACTGAGGCGGCAAAAGATTTCAATGATGAATTGGAAAGGGGTGACTTTTCGAATTTGGACAATGAAATCCGTAAAACAGATATTCCTGAGCGAATGCAATTGCGCGAAGTTCCGGTTACGCCTGTTCCAGAGGGACCCAATGAACTACAAGATGAAGCTGAATGGATTTACAAACATGCGTTTTGTAAATCAACTGTTTCCGACCAAGAGAGATCAACGGATGTTGGAGGTCGAGACCGCTATTGTAAGCCACCACATACGGGGGGAAAGATCAAGCAAGCCCTAGATTTTAGGCGTAATCAACAGCTAGAGGTGCCGTTCATTGCGTTCTACGGAGAAGAACACGTGAAACCAGGATTAACGTGCGACGATCTATGGAAAGTCTATTACTACGACGCACGTTGGTGTTTACTGTCAGCTCCAAAGAACAAACCGCTCCAGTTATTTGAAAAGATGCGGAACTACCAGTTGGATACGGTTATGAAATCAACAGATGCTCCAATACCAGATGATATGCGTGTAATTAAAGATGAAGTTCTAGACCGCTTACGTGATGTGCAAACTCCAGAAGAGCTTAAGGGTGTGCACATGCATTTTCTCTTATACTATTCGCATGAGATCCCTAAAATGCAAGAGGAATTCCGTCGTCAGGAAAAGGAAGAATGGCGGCAGGCTAGAGCTGACGCGAAAAGGAGAGCAGTAGAAAATTTGGAAGAAGGTCAAGAACTTCCACCGCCGAACGCCAGGATGAAAGTGGTGCATCGCGACCGACTGGCGGCTTTTGTTGGCCCGGGAGACCAGTGAACTTAGTTCGGGACGAACTAATCTAGGCGGAGGGTAGTGTGACGCATATGACAATCAGTACTAGAATATTCTAGAGAGTCCGAAACAGAGTACTAGAATATTCTATAAAGTAATGGAAAACTGGAGACTAGGAACAGTAGAACATTCAAGGCAATGGAACGGGCGGAAACGGTACGCTGAAACAGTATAAATACGCCGGACACAGAGCATAGTGACGAGTATGAAGTAGGAAGTGAAACAAGCGATTGCTGACGAGTAAGAAGTAGAACGTGAAACAAACGATAAATCTCGAGCGAGAAGTAAGCAGTAAAATACGCGATAAGTAAGAAAGTGTTTACAAAGAAAACGTTAAGTGTACGGTATAAGTAACCGTTGTTATTACGGATTAATAAAATGTCACAATCGATTTAACGGCTCTTATTTATTTTAAAATAATTAATCCAGCGAACCCTAAGCTCGCTACAATTGGTGTCAGAAGTGGGATTAATTATTGTTTAAGTGAATAAGTGTGTGAAAGTGTATTGTGACGATAGCAGATCGACATTCGGAGACGAGTTCGCAACCGTTGGACATTTCGGAGATGTTCAGGATTATGATGGCAAAATTGGACGCGCAAGCTATCGATATTAACTCAAAATTGGACGCGCGAGCTGCAAAATTGGTTGCGCGAACTGCTAAATTGGATGCGTGGGCTGCAGACGTTAATTCAAAATTGGATGCGCAAGCTGAAAATTGGATGCGCGAGCTGTAAAATTAGACGCGCGAGCTGCAGAGGTTAATGCAAAATTGGATGCCCAAAGGCAGTGTATGAAAGAATTCTGGGACTCGGAAGCGGAAGAAGCTGAGGATGAGGAGGAATTGGAGCCACATGAAATGAAGAAACTCAGGAAGAGCAAAGCTATGGCCGACAGCAGTGAGGAAGAGGAGGAAAATGACGATGATGTGTTACGTGAAGAACTGAAGGATTTCATCGATGATAACCCGATTGAAGAGGACGGCAGTGATGATGAAGACACTGATGCTTCAGGCCGTTCCTTGAAACGGATTTACAATGATGATGACGAGTTGGACGAAGAAAGTGATGGAGAGGAAGACGACGACTGTGACCTTATTGAAGAGAATCTTGGTTTGAAAGTCGAAGGCAGAAAGCGTTCCAAGTGTCTGCGTCGTACACAGGATAAGGAAAGTGATGGAGAGGAAGACGACGACTGTGACCTTATTGAAGAGAATGTTGGTTTGAAAGTCGAACGCAAAAAGCGTTCCAAGCGTCTGCGTCGTACACAGGGCGAAGAAAGTGATGGAGAGGAAGACGACGACTGTGACCTTATTGAAGAGAGTCTTGGTTTGAAAGTCGAAGGCAGAAAGCGTTCCAAGCGTCTGCGTCGTACACAGGACGAAGAAAGTGATGGAGAGGAAGACGACGACTGTGACCTTATTGAAGAGAATGTTGGTTTGAAAGTCGAACGCAGAAAGGGTTCCAAGTGTCTGCGTCGTACACAGGATAAGGAAAGTGATGGAGAGGAAACGCACGTCGATGAAGGTTCAGCACGTGAGGCTATAGACGAACAGCTATTCGACGACGAAGACGATGTTGAACGCCGCTCTGAACGTAGTCACAGGGAAACTGAGGCGGCAAAAGATTTCAATGATGAATTGGAAAGGGGTGACTTTTCGGATTTGGACAATGAAATCCGTAAAACAGATATTCCTGAGCGAATGCAATTGCGCGAAGTTCCGGTTACGCCTGTTCCAGAGGGACCCAATGAACTACAAGATGAAGCTGAATGGATTTACAAACATGCGTTTTGTAAATCAACTGTTTCCGACCAAGAGAGATCAACGGATGTTGGAGGTCGAGACCGCTATTGTAAGCCACCACATACGGGGGGAAAGATCAAGCAAGCCCTAGATTTTAGGCGTAATCAACAGCTAGAGGTGCCGTTCATTGCGTTCTACGGAGAAGAACACGTGAAACCAGGATTAACGTGCGACGATCTATGGAAAGTCTATTACTACGACGCACGTTGGTGTTTACTGTCAGCTCCAAAGAACAAACCGCTCCAGTTATTTGAAAAGATGCGGAACTACCAGTTGGATACGGTTATGAAATCGACAGATGCTCCAATACCAGATGATATGCGTGTAATTAAAGATGAAGTTCTAGACCGCTTACGTGATGTGCAAACTCCAGAAGAGCTTAAGGGTGTGCACATGCATTTTCTCTTATACTATTCGCATGAGATCCCTAAAATGCAAGAGGAATTCCGTCGTCAGGAAAAGGAAGAATGGCGGCAGGCTAGAGCTGACGCGAAAAGGAGAGCAGTAGAAAATTTGGAAGAAGGTCAAGAACTTCCACCGCCGAACGCCAGGATGAAAGTGGTGCATCGCGACCGACTGGCGGCTTTTGTTGGCCCGGGAGACCAGTGAACTTAGTTCGGGACGAACTAATCTAGGCGGAGGGTAGTGTGACGCATATGACAATCAGTACTAGAATATTCTAGAGAGTCCGAAACAGAGTACTAGAATATTCTATAAAGTAATGGAAAACTGGAGACTAGGAACAGTAGAACATTCAAGGCAATGGAACGGGCGGAAACGGTACGCTGAAACAGTATAAATACGCCGGACACAGAGCATAGTGACGAGTATGAAGTAGGAAGTGAAACAAGCGATTGCTGACGAGTAAGAAGTAGAACGTGAAACAAGCGATAAATCTCGAGCGAGAAGTAAGCAGTAAAATACACGATAATTAAGAAAGTGTTTACAAAGAAAACGTTATGTGTACGGTATAAGTAACCGTTGTTATTACGGATTAATAAAATGTCACAATCGATTTAACGGCTCTTATTTATTTTAAAATAATTAATCCAGCGAACCCTAAGCTCGCTACAATATAAAAGAAGACCCATTTCGAAACGTTTATCAAATTTCAATATTGGGAACATAGATAAGTTTGTCCTTCAAATAGCGTGCTCCCTCTGGCGGGTTCTTACCTCATAACCCATCAGAAAAACAAACCATAACTTTAGTAAAAGTCGCACCATTTACGAGTTTTTATGGGTGTATTAGTATGTGTGCCGGCGTACGGCACGGGTTTATTATCACCCACTGTGTTACCCCGGAGATGGTCACCAACGTGGGGGTTAAAAATTTCGACTTCGGCTTTGTTATTAATGGAGCTGCAGATCGATTTGTGGAATGCAACTGCCGTGGATGCTGTTCTACAGTTTGATACATTTTACTTCTGTAAACGATCGCTGTTTCGAGACACACTGATTTTACTGGGCATCTTGTCGATGGGCTTTTCTATATCACTATCATCGCGTCGATAGTATAGTGGTGAGTATACCCGCCTGTCACGCGGGAGACCGGGGCTCGATTCCCTGTCAGGGAGCCTCTGGCGCAAGACTAATAAACTTGCCCGGAATAATTATCATTATGGAAAATTTAACAAGCCTCAGGACTTGCTAAATAAGGCCAAGACCCGCTCCTGGTTGTAGTGCCGATGATGATGATGATGATCATCGCGTCTATCGTAATGCAATGAACGACATATAATTAATACTGGCGGATCAACTGAAGAAGAGATAGAAAAAGGATAGACGTCAAGAAATTTCGATGGCGAGCAACGCACTTCCCGATTGTGGTCAGTCCAGAACTAGTCGAATGAGATTAAAATACACTTTTCATTCTCTTCAACACAACACATCGTTTCAGTACTTGTTTTATTCCAATATAATTAACAGCCATTAAAATAAATTCACAATAAAAATAAAAAAAAACAATACGCAGCGAAGACGTTGTTAAACGCACACCACTACGCGTCGGCGCTCAACTCGACGTTTTACGTGGAGGACACGACCTGGCTCCGCGGAATCTGTTTTAAGATTAATTTATTCCTTCGAAACGACAGATTACCAAATTCCATCGTTTCAGCGACCAATAGGGGATGATTCTCCACAATGGGCACAGGAAAAGGGCGCGAACACACACACACGATGACCAAATCGTTGTTCATGCAGTGTGTCGCCCAGCGTGCGAGCCATGGACATGCAATTGAATAAACAACCGAAAAGAGCACCCGCAGTTGAGTAAGCCATCGGTAAAAGGGCATCTGTGTGTTTACATGATCGGCAACCGCGTACATCATTTACGCTGATCGCGCACATACCGGTGGCCTCTCGCAGGGGTCGAACTCTCGTGTGTATATTTACATTGACGAGAATTCGGTTTGCTTCGACAGCCAGTGGTGAGGTATACTATTGCAGATTGAACGTTCGACCGATGGGTCTGCTGCTATGGCTTGCCATGCATGTGTGGGGGAAAAGTACGTTCCTCTTGTGTGCATGGGAAAGTTCCAGGATTTATGTCGGTTACGTCGTAACCGAATTGAATTTCGGGAACATGCTTATAGGATGCTAATGCCTTTGGTGGTCGATCGGTTTACCAACCGATGTGCTTGTAGGTAAAAATGAAAGAAGGCATATCTCCTGCATATGTGCGGCAGAATTCGTTCGGAGACATGTGCAACCAAATGGTTCGGGGTCATGTTGGTTGCTTGGTGGTGCAACCAAATTGGAACATGGTGCGTTTCATGCGACCATGCTCTTGTGGAAAATACTTATTTGTTGCTGATGGATTTTGCATCAGCGAAAATTATAGTTTTAAAGCATTTCAGGTGATAGTTTGCGCAAACGATGGAAAGGTGAGTAAATGCTTTCCAGGTTTTTGGTGCTCTAGGAAGCTGTTTCTTATGATTGATGGGAAGGTAAGTAGTGGCGTTCAATGGAACCGCCACAGGTTTTTTCAAAATTTCGGAATACCTTGTCATAGAAAATTTGATGTCTTGCCCACATTATGACATCTAGAGTCAAATTTTTTGTCGCTTAAAATTCTTGAAAGACTGTTAATCGATTGAAAGATAGCTACTTTGAAATTACTTAAAATGTTTGTGAAGAAAAAAAAATTTCAACTTTTTCTTTAGCATATTGTCACCAGTTAACTTTATGCTATTGTGGTGAACTAAAAAGTTACTGGCTGCGATCGAAAATTAATTCAAAAACATCAGGAATTTACGGGGATTTCAGGAATGTACTACATTATTAGATCATCGTGTATTGCTATTGTTATGTAAAGAGGGTGATTTTATTTAAATTCATGAAAACGAATTGAATAGGATTGTGTGGGGAGGAAGTATTGTGCCTGGCACGGACACTCCGTTCACTTCCTCCTCCATCACAATTAAATGAGAGAGAGAGAGATTTTTTATTTCGTAATAATATTTTCAAACAAAAAAGTCTTTGACCGCACATTTTACAATTCAGAGATTTGATAAGTTATATCTTACAACTGAAACATTATCTTGGATAAAGAAAAGAAAAATATGTATAATTAATAATTAAAAGAATAAATCGATGGAAAATACGAAAAGGAAAAACCTTCATTAAACCATCACAATTAAATGTTCGCCGCGTAAAACATCGAACCGAAAGAAGAACAAAACGCCGCCACGTTTGTCCACAACCGGGAGCAAAGAAAACACGGAGGTTATGTTGTTCAAAGTAAGATCTTTAATTTTATTTGGTCCTTGTTATTTTATTTTAACTTTAACAACTGTTTATACATTTACGTTACGTTTATACTTTCGCTTAGATTTATTCTTTAGTTTTGAAAGTATATCAAAATCGGACAACACATAAAATTACAAAATTTTAATTAATACTTTTGCAACTTTGACACGATCGCCAACACGTTTGCGGTTCGTTACGTTTACAACTTTACGAAAATACTTTAAAACTATTACCCACACGACTCCGGGTATGTATTTACGCGTCTCCACTGCCGGCGGAGAGCGGAATTGGCAACGACCATGGCGGTCGGCGGATGGAAAACGACTCAACGATATTCAATCGTTTGAGGTGAAGATCGTTGGTAGTACACATGTATGTGTGTACATGGTTTCTTTCATAAAACACACCATGACAACGAATCTGAAACACCAAGAAGGGGCATAATCTGCATCGAGGTGATGTATGTTCGTTGAAACAAACAAATCGAATTTCGTGGTATGGTAATGGGTTTGTATTTGATTACGGATCGAGGTCATGAGGTAGGGATTCAGGGCAATAACAATACAAAGGGAAAAGCGACCTATGCCACGTCCGATAATGAGGGTCAGCTGGATAAATAGCAGCCACTCATTAAATGCAAATGGCGTTTAGGATACCACAAACGATATAGATTGTTTATGGTATCACCAGGAAGCCTATGGAGGAACAGCGTTCTTTGTTTGCACTTGGTGCGAGTTAGGGAAATAGGCTTCAGCGTCGATTGCGCTAATTACATGCAGCTGCTTAGGTTGTTTATTGTTGGGAAAAAAGGTCGTTTTTTTTTTTTTTTTTTTTGGTTTCGGTAGGAAGGTGGAAATCTTCAAAAGATACCTCTTGACCGATCCAGGGGCATGCCGGGTTTTTACCGACTAAAACCACCTCCCGCCAGACTCATATTCCCGTTGATCCACGCGGAACTTTCTTTTAGATATTCCATCGCAGGGCGGGACGGAGTTTACCTGTTACTCCGCTTGTCACGTCGCAACTGCTGCATCATTTCACAGAGAATACCATTTGTTACGGACCATGCCTGTTTTGAACTAAGCATGTATTCTATTACACCTCCCGGAGTAACTGTCCGTCTCATATGTCTCTCTAAAATCGTTCGTGCGGTCTCGAATCTCACGCACTCTGTGAGTACGTGTTCCGCATTTTCTATTTTGCCTTCACAATACAAGCAGTATGGGCGATTCACATGTTTATACTTGTGCAAGTACTGCCGAAAGCATCCATGTCCTGATATTAGCTGAGTCAGGTGGTAATTCAGCTCGCCATGTTTTCTTTTCACCCATGTTTCTATATCAGGTACCATGGTGTGGGTCCATCTTCCTTTGGTGGAAGATCCCCCCCTTCGTTGCCATTCTCTTAGGCTTGAGAGCTCTAATTGTAACCGCATTCTCCGACGATTCTCTTGAGAGACCTTATGCAATGCAGCGTTTTCTTTAGCTGCAATGTCAGGTGGCGTCCTCCCGGCCAGAATATTTATAGCTTCTTCGGATACCGTTCGGAATGCACAACATACTCTTAGTGACGCCAGTCTATGTGCGGAGTTCACTCCCCTCATATACGACTTATACTGTGCGGCTCCTGCCCATATGTGAGCTGCATACATTATAATGGAGGTGTTGACACTGGTTATGAGTTTCCTTGTGTGGAGCCGGGGTCCTCCAACATTGGGTAGCAGTCACGCTAAAACTTTGCATATTCTTGCCGTTTTTTCACTCGTTTTCCTTAGGTGTTCCTTGAAGTTCAACCTGTTGTCGGGTATCACACCAAGATATTTAATATAAGGACTGGATCTGATTATTTGTCCTTCTATTTCCAAATCAAGGTGTTCAACTTTCTTGCGACTGCTTATTAAAACTGCCTCATATCGCACATGCACATGCGCGATTTCTGAGTTCCACCAATACACTGGTTTGATAGCCCCTGCTGGTTGTCTTTTTCGTGGCATAGAAGCATCACATGCGGTAATTATCCACTTCATGACTTTTCCAGCCTGCCTGTTCGCATCGGCCTCTGCGTCAAACTGTGCGATTTGGTCTTCCAGTATATAATCGAGCAGTTCCGCATCGAGGTCCTTCTCTTTCCACCCATTTTTTGGGCTCTCTTCGCCAATTTGCCAGTGATGAATCCCCTGTGCGGTAATATTTCGTACATCACGGCTTGGTGGTCACTGTGGGTGTAGGTGTCCAAAACTCGCCACTCCATACTTCTTGCCAGCATGGAGCTGGCAAATGTGATGTCGATTTTGGACCGGCCTCTCTCGTTTATGAAGGTGTCATCGATACCATCATTAAGCCACACATGAATGAAGCTGGGAATAGGCGACGCAATGATCATTATCCCTGGTTGGGATGGTTACATGATATGTGAACCGATAAGTTTTCTTTTCAGGGATATGCGGTTTGGAACAGAATTCTTAAGAGGAATTTTGAATTCAAATAAATGAATGCAGGTAACTATTTGCTTACAGGTACTTTTAGGTTATATAATTGGGTCTATTTGATGCGTGAAGCATTTAAGGTGCTAATGCGATTGCATTAGCGAAAGCTTGTGCAGACTGGTTTGTAAGGATGGGGGTTTTTTAGGAAAGCGAACCGTGGGGTTTGGCGGAACCGCCACAATTGGCCTTAAACTTATTTGTTTTCACTACTTTGACACAAGGCATTTGTTGCTTATTTAGCTTGATGATTAAAAACACTGTGGGGGCTTACCCGAAGAACCCCCCATAACTACAATCCAACTTCCATTGTTTCCCACTAATGCAATTGCATTAGCACCTGTAAATGCTTCACGCATCAAGGTTATCTAACGCATAACCTGAAAGCTCCTGGAAGAGAATTCTTACCTTTATGCACCAATTCGCATTCAAAATTCCCTACAGGAATTCTGTCCATCTTATCGGATTATAAATCCAAAACCCAATTCGGCACCTTCGGTTACCAGGCAAATCCCAATTTTACCATATGCATTTTCCTTAAACGAATTCTTGAAAAAGAAACAATTCGGTCCACATATAATGTAACCATCATAACCAGAGATAATGAATATTGCGTCGCATTTTCCCAGCCTCACCATTTGTACAATAAATTCCCTTACATACACATTGGCTGGCGACCTTTTCACCCAACGGTAAAGAATCCAACGCAGCTGCATACAATTAGCGCAATAGACGCTAAAACAAATTTCCTTAGCACACACCATGTGCAAACAAAAGAACGCTGTTCTTCAGTAGGCATTCCGGCGATACGACAAACAATTCAAATTGTTTCAAATATCCCAAATGCATCTAGCAGCTAATGAGTTGCAACTTGTTTACTCAGTTGAACTCTCAGCTCATAAATTCCTTTATGTCTGTTAATTTTCCGAATCCATTTCTTATGACCTCGCGGCATGAGCAAACAGAAATCCAATTAGCACCCAATGAGATCCGGCTTATTTACTTAGCCGAACTCACATCTCATTGATGCCCATTATCCCTTTCGATTTTTCCGATTCGTTCTCATGGCCTTGTCCCATGAAAGAACCAATGTTCACACATACATGCGTACCACTACGATCTTCGCTATGAGATCCGGTTACCTACCCCCAAAGAGAGACTTCACGTTTCTCTTGGAATAGGAAACGCACCCTTAACTAAGAAAGCCAGTACCACTGGCCGAATTTCCTTTGCCAGCGAATTCACATCGCGGAGTCTAAATCCAACCACCGATCGCGACGGTCGGTACACCCCCCGCTCTCCGTAGTGCTGCGGAGACGCGTATGTACCCCGAGTCGTGGTTTTAGTATCGCGTCATTAAAAGTAATGCGAATCTGTTTTCTGCCATCTAATTAAGTGTAGCAAGATTTGTCGTGAATAAAAAGAACCCTTTTACAATAAACTAAATCAGTGTGTTTCTTTTTGTTTTTCCTTTTGTGGACGTTGCGTTGTGGAGTTTTGTTTGTGCTTTTCTTTTGGTTTTCGACTAAACTTTTGATCGATGGAGAAAAGAAGTGAATCCGCGCCGTACACCGGCGCACCATACATCTTCCCCACAACACCATTGCATGCAAAACCTACCACATCCAAATACTTGTCTTTGGGGCGACCCTTCACCATTAGTGAATATCCATATGATGATATACCTTAATTAACTTACCAAACTATTTTACGAGGACCTGTGAAAATGCATAAAACCTGAAATGCATACGTAGGCAAATTATAGAATCCAAATCCCACATCTTGAAACTATAACGGCGCAAAGTGCAACATAAATAACACAGATTATGCTACTCACAATAATATTACCAATTTCATGGAAACGATAAAATATGATATAGGAAATAACTTTGCTATTCTTGACCATGAATGGATACTTGTCTCAATACGAGTTATTAATGATCATATTACGCATATCTAAAGTAAACAATACACAAGTGCGGTCAGTTCAGGATCGCAGTGAAAGCATTGATCCGATTTGTCTAGGTAAACAATGAAAGAACTGTGTGTGCACTCTGATTCAGCCATAAACAAAAGCAATATACCGATAAAATATACATTCGTTGATCTGCACGATCGGAGAAGAAGTAGCCTCGGACATTAATTATAAAACCCGTCGCGCTTTAAAATCAATATTCAATAGTAGTCTCTTCTTAGCTGGCGTTCAGCACGGTCTTAAAATTAAAAGTCGTGTGTGTGCACATTATTTAAACTAAAACTAGTATATATTATTGTGATTTATTAAATGAATAAGTTATGTGACAAAATGCGTTACGTACTAGTGTAACAACACTGACATCGACGTCTCAGTGCTCACTTGCACTTCTTGAGATTTGTCTAAAACAGTGTGGCTGAACGCTGTAGAACAGAGATCTCTGTTTTTGGTATTCGTGAATTTATAGATATGCATAATGTTTAGGGAGAAGTTCCACAAATGCGAGAGCCGCTGCCGGGTTGTATGTGCAAAGGTTTGCTTATCGTAAACACCCCGCAAGAGTTTTTACAAGACTTCGCAACCCCTACGTGGAAGCAGACATCCAGGCCAACATGATGGTGAAGGATGACCTTGAGTTGGTGATGAGAACATCGTTTTACAAGTAATTGATGAGAGTTATGATAGGTGTGGAAGTAGAAAATCCCCTTTTTTGGCAAGTTTAATTTTATTGGAAAAGGCACTTATACAAAGTTTAATAATAGATATATTTACCATTGCTATATATAGCCGTTTGCCATTTATCGGGTAGGTGATGAATACCTTCGCGATAGAAACTTCGTGGTTTCGAAGCCAAGTAATCATCAAGACATTTTCGCGCTACTTCGACTTTCGTAAAACTCTCGTCTTTCAAATAAGACAATGTCGATCTGAATAAGTGCCAATCAGAATGAGCCAAGTCTGGGGACTACGCCGCATGCTGGACAACTTCCCAGCCTAAGAAGAAGATTCGTTTCAGGATTGGTGGACGAGCATTGTCACGCAGCACTATCACTTTGTGCCTTTCTTGGCGCGTAAATGGTCTTTTTGGTTCTATAGCATCACTTAATTCCATCAATTGGGCCCGACAACGTTCAGCTGTTTCAACAGGTTCCAGAAACTTGTAGTAAATGATCTTTTTCCAATCCCACCAGATACAGAGCAACACTTTCTTGGCATGAATATTCGATTTTGCAACTGGTGTTGATGGCTGGCCTGGATCAACCCATGCTTTTCTGTGTTCAGGATTGTCGTACAAAATTCACTTTTCATCACCCGTAACGATTTTGTTCAAAAAATGCCTTTCCTTATTCGAGGGTTGGTTAGGTGGTAGTCGATCCCAAGGTGAGATACCACCCCGTCACGCTGTACATTCCGCGATATCGCCGAGAGAAATTTTCGACGGTGTTTCGGATGTGTGGCTGTTGGCCCGGACTGACACGGAGATAAGTCATGATGGTACCTTCTGATATAAAGAATTCCGGAGGTAAACTAGTCTCCCATTCGGATCTCCGGGGGGGACTATGTCAGGGGGAACATCATGCAGATATCATGAAAAATAATGGAACTTTAAGAGGTTCGTCATCGCATAACCGGCCTCGCCCTCGACTGGCGACGGCATTTTGTAACATCAGGGTCATAGGTTTCACCAATATGAATGTAAACGCCATACACCAATATTTGCAAACAACAAAACCTGATATCCTTCCCCTAACTGAGACCCAGGTCGATTCGTTAACTGATTCGACATATCTTCGTTGCTCAAGATACGACTTTCATTCGAGATGCCATTTTAAGGGAGGAGACTGCGTCATCGCGCGGCCCAATCTGGCTTGCCAAAGGATAGAGCCGTTGGAACCCAATAATATGGACATCATATGGTTGAGAGTCGTGCTGAGGAATTCCGTTAAATTTCTTTGTTGTCTCTACCGCTCCCCGAATGACGATCGACCGGCGACATTTTTCGAACATCTTTCACATACCGTCGACTGGATACAGATCAACCACACAGCTTCTGAAATTGTCGTCCTTGGTGATTTTAATGTGCACAATTCCGGCTGGTTGTTACATTCTAACAGAACCGACGAGGCTGGGAGGCTGGCGGAGATGTTTGCTGTAAGCCACAACTTGACCCAACTCGTGGAGGAGCCGACGCGGGTGCCGGATGCCCGAGGCGATTGTGTGAACACCCTGGATATGTTTTTCATATCCGAACGCCGTATTTATACCGTAGAGGTTTCTGCGCTACTGGGAAACTCAGATCACTGCTTGGTATCTGTCGCGCAAGCACTTGCATATCAAGCGAATAACCGACCTAGGCAGCATCGCCATGTATGGAAGTATGGGGCTGCTAACTGGGACGATTTGCGAGATTTCTTCGCATCCTTTCCATGGTCCGGGGTGTGCTTCGGAAACTCCGATGTTAACGCTTGCGCGGAGTCGGTATTCTGGGGATGGAGATGTATATTCCACATTCCATCAAACGAAGTTCGTCTGATAAACATTGGTTTGATAAAAAATGCGAGCAAATTACAGCTGCAAAAAATAGAGCTTTTAAGCAATGGCGCTCCAATCCCACCGATGTTCACAGAACGAATTTTGTTAGAATCAGAAACGCGTGCAACCAGGCGATTGATACCGCGAAGAAGGCTCACAACGACAGGGTGATCAATAAGCTCCTGCGGTGCCCAATCAGTTCGCGCTCCTTCTGGTCAATGGCAAAAGCTGTCAGCGGTAACTTCGCATCCTCCTCTTTCCCTCCGTTGGTGACAGACAGCGGGACATTAGTCACGAATTCAAACGATAAAGCTAATGTGTTCGCGAATTTCTTTTCCCCAAATTCAAACCTCGATCCCGGTCTTTTGGAGCCACATGTGATCTCGCCGGTACGGTCTGCGGGATGTGAGATTTCGTCCGCGCACTATTCAACGCATGGACTGGATTGTAGGAAGGCAACCGGCCCGGACGGAATACCAGCAAAGGTCCTTAAGAACTGTGCTCCAGAACTATCGCCGGTTCTTGGCAGAAACTTCCGCTTATCTTATGCACGGCTAAAATAATTAAACGTCAGCGGCAATGACAAAAAATAATTCATTCGACGTTAAACGACGAAAGACAAAACATGTAAATACCGGAAACAGATAGAAGTAGCGTTGGAATCACATCGCAGTTTACAAAACATTTAGATACCGGAAACAGATAGAAGGAGCGTTGAAATCACATCACAGTTTACAAAACATTTAAATACCGGAACCAGCTAGAAGGGAGCATAAAGCGGAACTTAAAATTTAACTCAGGGGAGCACAAAGCTCTCGGCCCCCCGCAACGTGCCACCAGCAGCAGCTACAGGGTCCGCTCCACGGACACTCAAGATTATCCCAAGTAAGTCTCTTAAACTTATATTCAACTATACCCAAAATTATATTTAAATAAACTAAATATATTATCATTAAAAACCTATATTAAATTTAAATATATTATCAAATTGTATGAAAATAACATAACGGCGTTAACATCGGAGTCTCCGAAACAGACCTCCGACCGTGGAAAAGATGTGAATAAATCCCGCAAATCGTCTCAGTTGCCTAGGCCAGTTATTTGTTTGAAATGCAAGTGGTTGCGCGACAGATACCCAGCAGTCATCTGAGTTTCCCAGTGGCGCAGAAACCTCTACAGTATAAATACTCGGTTCGGATGTCAAAAATAGATCCAGGTTGTTCGCATAATCGCCTCGGGCATCCGGCACTCGCGTTGGTTCCTCCACGAGTTGAGTCAAGTTGTGGCTAACCGCAAACATCTCCGCCAGTCTCCCAGCCTCGTCGGTTCTGTTAGAATGTAACAACCAGCCGGAATTGTGCACATTAAAATCGCCAAGGACGACAATTTCAGAAGCTGGGTGGTTGATCTGTATCCAGTCGACGGTATGTGAAAGATGTTCGAAAAATGTCGCCGGTCGATCGTCATTCGGGGAGCGATAGAGACAACAAAGAAATTTAACAGAATTCCTCAGCACGACTCTCAACCATATGATGTCCACGTTATTGGGTTCCAACGCCTCCATCCTCTGGCAAGCCAGATTGGGCCGCGCGAAGACGCAGACTCCACCCTTAAAACGAAATCTCGAATGTAGGTCGAAGATATGCCGAATTAGTTGACGAATCGACCTGGGTCTCAATTAGAGCAAAGTAATCAGGTATCGCTGTTTGCAAATATTGGTGGATAGCGTTTACATTCGTATTGGTACGAGGGTTGCCTCTTATGTTTCGGGATTTGGCAACCCTAGTGTTGCAATCCGGCAATTGACAGCTCTGTCGTAAAGTTGTACATTTTTGAGGTTATACGCACTCAGAACGTTTTGACATACGAGCGCTATTTGTGTTGTTTACAGTAACTTAAAAGATTCATCTCGGCCCAAAAATGGAATTAAATCGTCAACATTTTCGTGCGATTATTTTTTACAACTTTCGGCGTGGATTAACTCAGCAACAGTGCATGGATGAACTTAATTCAATTTTTGGCGATGAAGCTCCATCAAGGACCAGTGTTTATCGATGGTATGGTGAATTCAATCGTGGTCGTAGTTCACTCCAAGATGAATTTCGTGAAGGTCGTCCAAAATCAGTTGTTGTTCCGAAAACCATTGATGCTGTGCGCGAACTGATATTGGAAGATCGTCATGTGACCTATCGTGAGATTGAGACAACCTTAGGCGTTAGTGGGACCAGCATACATTCAATATTGCATAAACATTTGACTGTCAACAAAATTTGTTCGCGTTGGATCCCACACAATTTGTCAATCGCCCAAAAAAAGGCTCGTGTCAATTGGTCGAAAGAAATGCTCAAAAAATACGGTCGCGGTGCTTCGAAACATGTCTATGACATCGTGACAGGTGATGAATCGTGGATTTACGCGTATGAGCCCGAAAGTAAACAGCAGTCGACTGTCTGGGTGTTTCAAGATGAGCCAAATCCAACAAAAGTTGTTCGCGCACGAAGCACTTCCAAGCAAATGGTCGCCTGTTTTTTCGGAAAAACTGGACATGTCGCAACCGTACCACTAGAACAACGCAGAACAGTCAATTCTGAGTGGTACACAACCATTTGTTTGCCAGTTGTCTTCCAAAAATCAGGAAAACCAACCGCCGAAGACGGATCGCTCTTCACCACGACAATGCGAGCTCTCACACATCGGCTGCGACAACTGCATTTTTGAGCACCCAAAACATCGATTTGATGGGTCATCCGCCGTATAGTCCTGACTTGGCACCGAATGACTTCTTTTTATTCCCGTACGTAAAAAACAAACTGAGAGGTCAACGTTTTTCGACACCTGAAGAAGCGGTTGCTGCATTCAGAATGCATGTGTTGGAGATACCAGAGTGGCAAAAGTGCTTCGACAATTGGTTCAAACGCATGCAAAAGTGTATAGATCTTCATGGGGAATATTTTGAAAAACAATAAAGTGATTTTCGATGATCAATATTTGTTTTTGTTCTCTAATCCCGAAATATAAAAGGCAACCCTCGTAGTGTAGCACATTTCTGTAGTCTTCATAAATTCATGATGTTTTTAAATTAATTTGCCATCACAATCCAGTAATGTTTTTGTTCACCACAATAACACAAAGTTGACTGAAGAGAATATGGTAAAGAAAATGTTGAAAACTATATTTTTTTTTTACACAAAAATTGTAAGTAAAGTCGAAATCGTTGTTTTCCATTCGATGAGAATTTTTGACAAAAAAATATGACCGTACATGTCGTGATGTGGACAAGCCATCAAATTTTCAACGCAAGGTGTAGATATTTCGAAATTTTGTAAAAGCCAAATAACTTGGAAACGGCCCGACTTTTACTAAATGCACGTTTTTTTTTCTGATAGTTTATGATGTAACGAAACCGTCCCAACTGGCCAAGCAATTACTGGTGCGTATTATTTTCAAGTTTTAAAGTGTCTGATGGACGTAATCCATCGTATTCAACCCCAATACCATGGTCCAGAGACTTGGTCTCTGTTACACGATAATACACCGAGTCACGTCTCTCATTTTTCGTCTAATTTTGACTCCAAATCAAGTCTGTGTACTGCATCAGCCACCGTATTCACCCAATGTGACCCCGCTCGACCTCTCCATGTTTCCGAAATTGAAATTTAAGTTAAGGAATGAAGGAATACCATTTCAAAGCTTTAAACAATTACAACCCGAGTACTAGAGGAAGTTCCACAATGAAGCGATGTAATGAGTGTATTGAAACTAGAAGAGAACATTTGGAATTAAAAAAAAAAATCGAAAAATAATCAGATATCTTGTTTCAATGATATTTTCTACAACCGGTCTCGAAACTTATTCGAGGCGCAGTGTTTCATCTTTTTCTGGATCTTAAAAGATTTCTAATGTAGAGGATTTCATCAAATGAAGGGATTTAACTTAAAACCGAAGCGTATTTTGAAGAATTGGACAGACGATACTGTACAAAAGTGTATGAGATTTGAATCTGTACTTGTTTTTCGCATGGGATTCTATTCCAGACATCATTCCTCTTAAAACCAAAGAAAAGTGACCTGTGATGAGCAAAAAAAAAAATCAATCTATATTTTGTTCAATACTATGAATGAACGCCCTCGCTTGGTAGAAACCTTGACGTGGTGCGGGGGCTTAAACTACACTGAATCACTCAGGCTATGCTGACGGAAGCATACGCTTTCAGTAGGCTACCATGTCAGACAGGCTAGCGAGGAGTAACACACGAAGATCTACCACCCCTAATCCAGGGTGTTACGCCTTACCGTACCCATTGGATTGTGGCAACTCTAACAGATACACACAATTCACAAGAAAGAATAGTGAAGAACACGAACGAAGAAAATCGAATAAGAAAAATACATCAGAACCGTTTACCAAGCGATAAATAAAATTCACATCAGTGGAATATGGTCGAGTTTGGAAATCAAATTCTAAACACGGTCAGTAGCCTGGTGTGTAACGCTTGGGTAAATTTTTTTTCATGATTCGAGCTGTCATAGCGTCAGTTCGAATCACACGATCTTCTTCACTATTATTTCAAACGCTATAGGATGGTCTGCAACCAGGGGAATACCGGCTGTATTATAATGGCGCCTCTCTGACACCGGGTTGAATCAGAGCACTAAGCAGACCTTACCATATCAAAGAGGGGCTATGATATGGTGGACTATCTGAAATCCCAAGACTCGTGGGAACAAAAATGAATAATCAATATACAAAAAACAATCCCACAAAAAACACGGTAGGCGTAGGTGTGATGAGCCGACACTACCATAAGGGAACAAATCATCAAGAAAACACCGACTCAGAAAAAAAAGACGTAGGGAAAAACGAAAAAACTGGTATATACGCGAATGTTCGAACGTTATATAAACCAGGCGCGATATAGACGGTGGCAGGAAACGCGAAACAATATAAAATGGACATCGTCGCGCTCCAGGAAGTCCGACTCCCACATCAAGTAATCGAAACCAACGGGTTTACACTGGCGTGTGAAGGTACCGATACACATGACCTCGGAACCGGCTTCATCATGAGCAAGAAGATTACGCCCCATGTAAAAGATGTGAAATTTATTAATGACCGAATGTCGGTGCTAAAAATACAGGGCCCATGGTGCAAATATGTATTTATAAACGTACACGCCCCAACAGAATCTACCGACGAAGAAATGAAGGACACCTTCTACGAGACCCTAGAGGAAGTATTTGATAGGATCTCATCATTCGATATTAAAATCCTCCTGGATATTGTGGCGATTCTAACAGATGCACACGCAATACACAAGCAAATAGTGAAGAACACCGAACGAAAAACGAATAAGAAAATGCACCAGCGCCGTATACCATAGCGATAACATAACAAAATCCACATCAGTCGAATGTACATGAGTTTAGAAATCAAATTCGTACACACGGCGGTGGCCTAATGGGTTGCGCTTTGGTTCAATTTTTGCTGATTCTAACCGTCATAGCGTCAGTTCGAATCACACGTTCTTCACTATCATCCCAAACGCTATAATATCACCCGACGGCGTAACGCGTAACCAAATAGACCACTTCCTCATAGACAAAAGACACCGCTCGTATATCCTTGACGTAAGATCATATAGAGGAGCAGATTGCGACTCCGATCATCTTCTAGTGATGGGCAAAATTAGGAGTCGGCTCGCAGCAAACCCATATGGGCAGTCACGGGAGACGAGCAAAAAGTTCGACATTGATAAACTAAAAGACCTGCACAAAAGAGCTGAATATCAAGACGAATTAACGAATAGATTTAGCATCCTAGATAATGAGAGCAGTGAGGAAGAGGAAACCAATAATGTAGACAATAAATGGACATCGATCAGAGACACAATCGAACAAACAGCCCAAAAGGTATTAGGATTTAAGAAAATAATTAAGTCCAACCCTTGGTTTGACGATGAGTGCAGGGCAAAGATCGAAGAACGTAAACACTTCAGAGTGATCCACTTAGAAGGTTATGATGAAATCAACGCAGAAAGATACGCGACAATTCGGAAAGAGACAATGAAACTTTCCAAACACAAAAAAAGCGAATGGGGGAAGACTCGGATCAAAAAAATTCTAGAAAATTCCAGAGCAAAGAATATCAGAGGTATGTATACCGGCATAAACTCAATTAGAAATGGCTACCAAGGGAGAGACAAAATAATTCGAGACGCAAACGGCTGTCTGGTGACAGAAACAAAGAATATCGTGACAAGATGGAAGCAGTACTTTGAAAACCTGCTCAATGTGCGCACCCATCAACAACAAATAAACAGCCGAGCCTCAGATCCCAGGGCCCTCTTTCAACGAAGTTGTAGACGCAATAAATCGATTGAAAAACAACAAGGCTCCCGGAGTTGACTGCATACCGACATACCGTGTGAAGCATGGAGGAGAGGCAACCGTTCGAAAGATCCACCAACTGATTAAAACAATATGGGATAAGGAAGTCACTCCGGAAGAATGAAAAACCTCAATAGTCGGTCCCATTTTCAAAAAAGGCGACAGATCTGACTGCAAATAACAGTGGAATATCATTGCTCCCAACCACATACAAAATATTAACAAGTGTCGTACTGGTGAGAATCACACCGTACGCAGAAGAAATACTGGGAGACTACCAGTGCGGATTCCGTAGAAACCGGTCAACAAGCGTCCAAATGTTCACAGTAAGGAAAAGAAGTGGGAATACGGAGAGACGGTTCGCACAACTGGTCGTTGGGTTCAAAAAAGCCTACGACTCAGTAGCAAGGCAAAGACTATACCATATTGTAGTTGAGCTGTGGAATCCCAAAAAAATATGCCCCCCTCATTCGAATCTGCATGAACGAAAACAAAGGGCGAGTTAGATTAGAAAACCACCTCTCAGAACCATTTGAAATCCGAGATGGACCAAAACAGGAGGGTGGCTTCTCACCATGTCTCTTTAAACTTGTCCTCGAGCAGGTCACCAGAAAGGTACAAGACGACATGGCCGGATCATCCCTGAACGAGGTCACACAAGTGCTCGCATATGCGGATGACATCGCCGTTTTGGGCGATAATCTAGAAACTGTAGATAAAAACAGGGAAATCATCATGCAAGCGGCAGAAGAGGTGGCCCTAGAAATAAATGAAGACAAAACAAAATATATGATTACGACGAGAGCAGGTGGACCTCAGAGAACACACATAAACGTCAGAGACAAGATATTTGAAAATGTTAAAGAATTTAAACATCTGGGAACGATACTGACGGCCAGTAACGAAATGTCGAAGGAAATTAACAAAAGACTACACTCCGGCAACGCTAGTTGGCATGCAGTCAGTAAACTGCTGAAATCCAAACTGTTATCACGTAATATAAAGCTCCGTGTTTATAGAACCATAATCATGCCGATTGCTCTATACGGATGCGAAGCATGGGCTCGCACAAAACGGGAAGAAAACAAATTCCGCGTATTCGAGAATAAAGTTCTAAGGCGTATCTTTGGACAATGGAGGGAACTCCATAACCACGAATTGGAAGAGCTATACCGCAAACCTACAATAGTGAGAGTAATCAGGTCGCGAAGATTAAGATGGGTCGGACATGTGGCACGCATGGGCAACGGTAGGACCGTGCGTAGAATTCTTGACGGTAGACCAACAGGAAAGAGACCGGCAGGACGGCCGCGATGGAGATGGGAGGACAATGTTAGGTTTGAGCTCGAGGAGATCGGATCAGATGGTCGAACGTGGAAGCAGAGCGCATAGGACAGGGAACAATGGCGGAGTCGAGTCGGTGAGGTCATGAACTTCTGGATACCTACAGGCCAATAAATAGAAATAGAATAGACTATGAATGAAAGACCACTGCTATTTTTCTTTCAGTCCAATAAACCTTGACGTATTCAGACAACATCTATACTATACTTTTTACATCGATTAACTCAACTTTCAAAAAAATCGTTGGAATATCGAAAGTTATTGTACTGAAGGTCCTATTAGAATGGCTGGAGGACAAACCAACTGGTTCAGCAGTACTTTGTTATTTTTTTTGTTAGATTATGCAATCTGGATAAGAAGAAATAGCAATTGAAATTTGACAAAATTATCTGAGATCTTTAACAGAATTCCTAGAATAGCAATGATTAATATTAACAATAGCAATGATTAACATAAGATTAAAGAGAAGACATTGATTATCAGTAATATTTTTGATCGTTATATGCGCGAGGAAGCCAGAACACCAAGAAAAAGAGAGCGAAAGCGACGAGGAAGACGTGTATCAGGATAATTGTCTGACCACAACTGCCTTGGTAACTTGCTTTTCATATGATTGGAGCTTGTTATCTGTCACAGATAATTAATCAAAATGAAAACAAATTGTATAGATTTTACCATTTCTTTAGATCCTATTGTGGTTGAATTTACAACTTGTATTTGTCACTATATATTTCACTTTACACTCACTTAATACCTCGGTACAAAACTCTGCTTTGGTCACTAACAAAACCTAAGAGCGTAACATGCACTCTGATAGTCTAATAATAAATTGATGACTTGGGTGATCCCACCGTCTGTATCAGCAACTGTTTGACCATTCTTTTTTAACCTCTCTTGTAGCACCTCAAGACTTTCCACTAAAGAGAATATACAATGTAATATAAAAACGATCCCCTGTAATGCTTTGATGTATAATGATAGATAGGCTGAGCTTGTATAGAGAATAGATACTAGCTGCAAGGCAGCAAAGAAGAAGAGCTTCCAGCTTGGACTCAGTTTCATTGAATACCATTTCGTATGATGAACTCAAAGAGAATTTCTGACAAAAAAAAAAGAAAAGTTTGTTTTGTAAACAAATCTAATCCATAAATTAATGTATCGGTATGTTAATTCAAGCAGATTTTTACTTAGATGTGGTCAACGTTTCGTTGGCATTTCTTCCGACCTGCGTGCCATGAGTCACTGACTTTCCATTGTATAAAATCTGGCCAGACCTTAACTATATGTTATGGGACAATGTATTGATTTAAGCTGATTGGATTTTTAATTATTTTAATGAGGTAAATATTTGAAATTGTGCTAGATTTTTTTTAGAAATGTTGGTATTACCACTTCGTCCTTGTTAAAAGTGTATTGTATATTTTATAATGGGAAAACCTTTTACGTTGACTGCGTTGTTCTGTTTAAAGTCTTTAAAATAATTAGTTGATCTTATAATTT
The DNA here is from genome assembly GCA_963931805.1 of Microdon myrmicae. Classification (NCBI taxonomy): domain Eukaryota; kingdom Metazoa; phylum Arthropoda; class Insecta; order Diptera; family Syrphidae; genus Microdon; species Microdon myrmicae. The sequence goes on from OZ007496.1 coordinate 118,895,858, forward strand.
ATGAGTTTATTATAAATTTAAAACATATTTTCAAATCGCTGTGTTGTATTTGGAAATAAGTGCATAGATCTATTTTTGAAAGAAGAGATCGATTTCATCAAGTTGTTGTACAATATAAACGTTTATTCATTATTTGTTTAATAAATTGTTTTTTTTTTTCAATTTGCGCACACATTGTTTGGATACCTTGAAAGTTAATGTTTATGGTAGTACGGGGAGAAAAAATTGAAGAAAATTAGGCGAAGAGTTGCCGATGGATATTAGTCTTGAATGCCTGCAGATTGCAGCAGCATTCCATACTCGTATAATAGGCTGGAAGAGAGATTCCTCATGTTTGCCTATTCACTTGAAACTGGTCATTCGTTTTAACTTGTGGCCAGGCTCTGATTGACGGTTTTTATAGGCGAATACTTGGGGAAGAAAAACGGAAGTTCACATTTCACTTGAGCAATGCTTGAGATAATATTCGTTATAAACCTGAGTTACCGTAGAATTCGGTGGGGTAGCCTGTGGGGAGGGAGTATTGTGCCAATACACGGGCACTCCGTTCACTTCCTCCTACATCATAAATGGTTCACGCGCGAAGGTTCGTCCGTTGTTCCGCCGACAAAAGAACGAAACGCCGCCACGTTCGTCCACAACCGGGAAGGATGAAAAGTACGATCACCAGGGAAAATGAGATAAAACACACGGAAGCTGCGGCACAGAAAATGAAAGAGTCAGGATAAAGTTTAGTAAAACTGGTTTTTATTGTTAAGTAAGCTGGGTCTATATATTAAAATCACTAGACACATAACTTATCGCTAGGTGACGAGAACTTTATTAAACAACACAAACTCCGTCAAATGTTACTTATCCTACCGCGACAAAGTATTTGACATATTTCAAATATACTTGTTAAGAGTTTATTATCTACACTCCGGATATAAAAGGATTTCCACTAACGTGCGCACGTAGAAAATCGCGTGTGAGAGGGAGGCGATCCGACTGACTCCTGGGATGATTGGATTAAGACTGTAGCGATCCTAAATCGCTACTCCTATCTAAATCCCCAATAACATCAAAAATCCTTTCCATAATCCCATAACAAAAAACCCAAATTTCATATCGAATCAATGAGCGATAAATTAAACAAAAGTTAATTATCGCACATTGATTCAAATTCCACATAACACATCCAAATCCCATATTGAGTCACATGTACAACGAATTTAACCAAAAGTTAATTCATCATACATTGACTCAATTCCTAAAAATCCTAACATCATGAAATGCTAAATTCAAAACGCATTTCATGATTCCCTTCCCAGAATCTATCCAACAAAAACCTTTAAAAAATTCTCGGAACAAAATTCCAATCGAAGCACGTCAAGCCTTGCGTACGCTTCTTGGAATTTTGACATTAAAATAGTTGACAAAAGTCAACTCCAAAACCTATAAAATGGGAGTGCATTTCAATTTCATGATCAGTAGATCACCAGAGGCCGAACCTCTGGCCAACCAAATAATAATACGATGAGTTAAACTTCAAAGCCAGAATCGCTGGCCAAATGTCCGGTCAACAATATCCTAAGTTTAAAAAGAAAATAAAATCAATCTATTTTTACATTCTCCAAACGCTCTTCTCTCGGGTCTACCGTCAAAGCACGGCGCGGAGTGTAACAAGACTCAACGATATTCAATCCTTTGGGGTGAAGATCGTTGGTAGTACACATGTATGTGTGAATGAAGATCACTTGGTTTTTTCATACTCAACGCCATGGGAATGAACCCAAAACAAAGAAAGGGATAATGTGCATTCATGGGATTGGATCTTGGTGTGAGATGTGCGTCGCGGCTATGAGGGATGTATTCAGGACAATTACAATACAAAGGGAAAAGCAACCTATGCATCGTTCGATAATGAGGGTCAGCTGTTAAATAGCAGCCACTCATTAAATGAAAAGTGCGTTTAGGATACCACAAACGATATGGGTTGTCTATGGTATCGCAAGCCTATGGAGGAACGGTGTTCTTTGTTTGCACTTGGTGCGAGTTAGGGGAAATTGGCTTCAGCGTCGATTGCGCTAACTGCATGCAGCTGCTTGGGTATTTTATTGCTGGCTAAAAAAGTCGACAGCCGATGTGTGCACAGATAGATTTTATGTACACATATTGTGCCGACTCAAGGGTAAGATTCCCTGACATGCGGTCGTATGATATGCGAACCGATTAATTTTCTTTCAGGAAATTTCTGATAAGCTTGGAGAGAACTCTTATAGGGGATTTTAAATGCGAATTTATGCATGCAGGTAAGAATTCTCTTTTCCAGGGGCTTTTTAGATTATACCTTAGATAATCTTAGATGCGTAAAGCATTTAAGGTGCTAATGCGATTGCATTACCGAAATTATATGATTGGATGGTGTTATGGGTGTTTTTTAGGAAGACGAACCGTGGGGTTTGGCGGAACCGCCACAAGCCACTCTAAGGTCTTGACAACTAAAATACTATATTCTCTAAAATGCGCTGGGTCATCCTTACTTAACCCAATTTCATCGTTTTCCATTCGCTTTTCGGGCGTATACCAATGGCATTTACAGACAAACGTCACCTTCATCTGAAACATGCCTTAGCATTGTGGGGGTTCTTTAAAAGCTACGCAAAGAACCACCACAATTCCAACCCGAACTCCCTTTGCAAACCTGCAGTTACCTGCAAACATTTCCTTCCCAAGGACATCTAATGTATCTAATGCACCACACTCAAAATTCCCTGTAAAGAAGTCATTAACATTCATGCATTTAACGCATCATCAAATTCTCTGAAAAGAATTCTTTACATGCAAAGCATCATCATAAATTAGGAAACCTTATCGGCGCCCCTTCCAGCCATCGTACCCTGCCACACACGTGCCCAGCAGATTTTCCTGGCTTATACACAGTCTCGGCAGCCTTTTGTCCAATTGACAAAAGCAGCTTTCGCATCTACGTCTAGCCGCCAAAAACCGAATTCTCCAGCGTGTAAATATACACAGAGAACTCGACCCTTCCGCCAGCAAAGATACAGTGCACAATCACCATTGTGTACCTAAATTCCTCTTAGCACCAGTCTTCCTAATTGCATGCAGACTATTTATACAGCTGCACCATCTCTCCTATGGTGCCTTTTGTCTATTCCCTATTCTCAGTTTCGTTTACCCATGACCTCGTAGCCTGAGTAAACAATGGATCAATTAGCACACTAGCTAAGATCAACCCAGAGAGATCCTTTCCAATCGCTCACCACAAAGAGAGACTTAACGTTTCTCTCGAGAAAAGAAAACTCATCATTAGCTGAGAGTGCAACTGTAGGTTGAGATGTCCTTTCCGCCAAGGAACATACTTACCTTTATCCATTACACGTGCCCACTGACACGTGTCGCAAAGTCCTTAATCATACCTGCAACGACGTTGAACCCGATATCAAAAACCAAGGAACTTAACGTTAAAAAACTTCCAATATCGAGTTCAACGCATCCATACATCGTATGCAAAACCAATCCAAAAAGGCAGCAGAGCATCGCATCTAAGCAATGCGCTTATGCATGAAGGCGTCGCAACCAAATCGATCACCCAGCCTAAGCATCAACGCAATGTTTTCCCATGAAATACTATTGTCGGTAAGTAAACCGAACAAGGGATGCATACTCGGGTAGCTAAATGCAATTAGCACCTAAATCCCTTGTATACCCTAATGCTAAGGCACACTTGCGCAAACAAACGATTCGTTGCGCCGCTGATTAGCAGGCGAACAATCATAAACTCGTAACACTATCCCTGATAGATGTTTATGATTGGAAAGACAAACAAAGCCTTACATCCCATAGTCCGTGTACCCATCCAAAGTGCATGCGATCCTTTGCCTGCATGCCAGATGTGCAGTTCAAATAAACCACGGAAAGATCGGAGAATAAGCGAAAAAAGATTCCGACCACCAGCAACGTATGATGATGATAAAGATTATAAGTAAGATTTCTCCTTTCCCAGATCCGATGAGAAATTCTCCTTTTGAGATGCCAAGGGAAATTTTAGGCTGTTAACAGATACGATGGGGAAAATCTGTTGGCAGACAGGATGAGAAATTTGCTTGTGCAGGTGCGAGGATAGGTAATTAGAATGGGATATTTTTAGGATAGAGACAATTAGTCTAGCGAATACCGTCGAATTAGAGAGTCGACTTATAACATCCATCCGGAGTAGAGATACTGAGGAACCCCAACGTGAAGGTATTAGGAAATTCGAGAATGAAAATAATAAAGGACGAATTTCGAACCATATCTGTGTGTTTATTTTTGTGCTGTATCCGCTCTGTTTAGGTGATTAACTACAAACCAACAACACCAGTGCATTTTATTTCTCATATCGTGAACGGCTTCCGGTGAAACTATCGTTGGGGCATATTAGTGAACCCGTCCCCGTGCTGGCACCCCAACAAATATTACCCCTACAGCATCACATGAAGACAACATAATAAAATTGATATTGAAAAGAATACGAAGAAAAAGATGAGCTGGTGATGTTTGATGTCATTCGCCAGTAGCAACGTAGAGATCATGATTAGGATAATTCCACAAGCCAGGGATACTACGATAATTGTAAGATTTGTGAACAAGGATGCAGCTCGACCTTATGTTACGACGGCCAACCGTGCCTCCTTTATATTAAAAGGAAGAGTTGGTTCGCGGAAAATTATAAGTAAAAAGAAAGGCCCCCTTCTTCTGATTATCTTTATTTTACGACTTATTTCCTTTATACTTTTTGTTCAGAGTAAAAGGCCCGCTGTACCAATGCGAGGCTGCAACCTTTTCTCTGTTTTGAATAATTCTGGTAATTTATATATTCAGAGTAAAAGGCCCATTGTACCAATGCGAGGCTGCAGCCTTTTCTCTGTTTTGAATAATTCTGTTAATTTATTTATTCAGAGTAAAAGGCCCGCTGTACCAATGCGAGGCTGAAACCTTTTCTCTGTTTTGAATAATTCTGTTAATTTATATATTCAGAGTAAAAGGCCCACTGTACCAATGCGAGGCTGCAACCTTTTCTCTGTTTTGAATATTTCTGGTAATTTATATATTCAGAGTAATAGGCCCGTTGTACCAATGCGAGGCTGCAGCCTTTTCTCTGTCTTAAATAATTCTGTTAATTTATTTATTCAAAGTAAGAGGCCCGCTGTACCAATGCGAGGCTGCAACCTTTTCTCTGTTTTGAATAATTCTGTTAATTTATATATTCAGAGTAAAAGGCCCACTGTACCAATGTGGGGCTGCAACCTTTTCTCTGTTTTGAATAATTCTGTTAATTTATTTATTCAGAGTAAACGGCTCGCTGTACTAATGTGGGACTGCAACCTTTTACCTATTTTGAATAATTTTGCCCAATTCCATTTGCAGAACATTCTTTTTATACCCAAATTATTGAGGAAGAATCGCAAAAGATACAACTAGTACCTCCAAGCGTAAGTCATTCACCCTACGCAGTTTTACTCATCCGGGTTTGACCTATATTAAGATCAATTGCCCGGTACGAGTCATTCGCGCTACTTAATTGATATTCACTTAAACGATATTTCACTTAATTTGTCCACAGTGCAGTGGCCTTGGCTCAAGCAAATTCGTTTTGTCACTTCGAATAACGTTTCGTTATTCGCTTATTACCTGTCTTTCATAGGCATACCCTTTTCGATGGGAATTTCGTTAAACCGTCCCTTCAGACATTTTCCCGTGATACCCGTCAATCGGTGAATGCGTATCAGTTCAAGTTGAAAGTGGACTTTAGGCACACAAATAAACATAGAGAGTCATTCTTTAGCCGAACCACACGAATGTGGAATGTTCTGCCTGATCATGTGTTTCCTGATCGTTGTGATATCCAGACATTCAAGACCAATATACATCGACACCTCCTTTCCTTATCCACTTCCTCTCCATCCGCTCGCACTGTGCTCTGACATTTAAGGGTACTTCAAAATCCCCTTTTGTGCGCGCGTTAGTGTAAAAAAAAAAAGATGACACCTTTTTTTTTTTTTTTTGTTTTCCGTAGGAAGGTGGAAAGCTTCAACAGATACCACTTTTGTTTTCGGTAGGAACGTGGAAATCTTCAAAAGATACCTCTAGACCCATCCAGAGGTATTCCGGATTTTTACCCACTAAAACCACCTCCCGCCAGTCATATATTCCAGTTGATCCCCGCTGAACTTTCTTTTAGATATTACATCGCGAGGCGGGACGGAGTTTACCTTTTACTCCGCTCGTCGCGTCGCAACTGCTGCGTCATGTCATATAAAATATCATTTGCTACGGACCATGCCTGATTTGAACTCAGCATGTATTCCATTACTCCCGTCGGAGTGACTGTCCGTCTCATATGTTTCTCCAATCGGTCTCGAATATCATGCACTATGTGAGTACGTGTTCCGCATTTTCTATTTTGCCTTCCCAATACAAGCATGACACCTGGGGTCCACCAATTGTCGTTATTCAGTAATTTTGTAGGCGCTGGCAGTAACCCATGCCAGGTGTGGTGCTTGGTTTTCGATATGTGATATCATTCGCGAAATGTACACGTAATTGGATAGCGTGCAGCTTGGGTAATGACTATGCGTCATAGATGGACAATTAATGAGGGTATTCTTATAAGTATTATGAGTATCGCCCCGTGTGCGACATGCATATTATCATCATTATCATCATCGGCACTACAACCGGTATTCGGTCTTGGCCTTATTTAGCAAGTCTCTTCACCGGTCCCGATTTCGAGCCGATGTCATCCAGTTTGGCACTATGGGTGTTTTTATGGTCTCGGTAAGTGCCGTGTCGACACTGGTTCACCAAGACGACTCCACTGCTCTGCCGTTCGTCGTATTGTGACTACTTTGTTGGCCGTGTCTTGTCACTGTTGATAAAAACTTCGGGTACTTGCGTCTATTGTCTTTATTCCTTCGGTGAAACTTACTCTAGGTTAACATAGGTCTTTAGAATCTTAATAATTACGAACAATTCTTATGTTTCACTGTGGTGCACTGTATTTTATTTAATAATTTTATGTCGTATAAAATGTAGTAATATTGGTATAACTTATTTTAGTTAGAAAATCATACAATCTTACCAATTACAAATAATCTTATGTTTCACAGGTGCACTGTGTTTTATTTAATAATTTTATGTCGTATAAAATGTAGTAACACTTGTGTAACTTACTCCAATTAGAAAAACATACAATCTTGATAATTACAAATGATCTTATGTTTCACAGGTGCACTGTATTTTATTTAATAATTTTATGTCGTATAAAATGTAGTAACACTTGTGTAACTTCCTTTTGGTTGGCCAGGGATGTGGATGGAACTTGGGAGGAATTCCGTAACTTATTTTAGTTCGCCACTCCAAAAACTTCGGAAATGTGGCACAGTGGTAAGTACGCGATTTGCACTCGGGATGTGCTACTTTCAGTGTGCACGGTCGTAACTTCTTAGAACGAATTACACGAGATGTTTCTCCGCGCAAGGTGTCCGTATCCGCGTCCACGGTCGTAGCTTGCTCCGGACGATTAACGAGCCATGCTAAAGGATGTTATCCTGTGGTATTTGCCGTTCTATTTTTATGTTACGAGCGGTGGCTATCTCTTGGGGCATCCCACGAGAGATTTTCGTTAATTCCGTAAGACGCGACTTGTTCTCTCTGTGTCCAAAACGCTATTGATTATTGCCACCAAAGCGACAGAATACCAACATTCTATCCATCGCCTCGATGACCATATTTGGTAATTTTTCTTTTCGAATTGGTGAGCCACCACAGAAGGGTTGAAACGCACACACACGATGATCCCCTTTGGTTGCTCAACGCGTGTGTCGCCCAGCATGCGAACCATGGACATGATATTAAACAAAATAAACAACCTTCGCAGCTGAGGCAAGTCCTCCTGAAAAGGGTAAAAATGTTTACACGATCAGCGACTGTGTAAAGCATTATTGCTGATCGTGTACATCAGATTTCCATAATAGGATATGTTTATCCGACCAGCACTGTGTGGAACATTCATGCTGATCGGGCGCGCGTTGCTGGCGTCCACTTATATGAATCGTCATGCACGTGTATGGGAAAAATTCTTTCCTCTTGTGTGCTTGGACAACGCTAAGGATTTATGTCGGCTACGTAATATTGTACCGAGTTGTATTTCAGGGGCATTTCTTTGGTACTTTTGGGCAGCGCTGATTGCTGTATATGCAACCGGATTTGCCTTTGTAGTACATGGTGCGATTCGCACTACTATGCCCTTGTAGGCAATGTCTGTTGTTGCTGGTGTATTTTTCGTATCAGCAGACATTGTGCTCCACAGATTTTTGGTGGTTATTGGTATAACCAATGCAGGTAAGTACTTGCTTTATTGGAACAGGAAGCTTATAAAAAAGGTGTTACCTTGTGGTAGATGGGCAGGTAAGTAGTGGCGTTCACAAGGACCGCCACAGCACTCCCAGGCTCTAGCCGTCTTGGTCTACGCCATCCCTCCATTGCAGACAAGGTCTGCCGCGCTGTCTCCTTCCATACATCCTGCCACAAGGGACTCTCCGGGCAGGCTCCTCTTCGCTCATTCGAGGTAGGAGTCCCGCCCCTCCGGCGTCTACCGAGATTGATTTTTCTTGCAACATTAGCTTCAAGGTAGATTGCGTACAACTCGTGGTTGTAGCGTCTCCGGAATCGTCCTCCCTCACATATGGGGCCAACAATTCTCCCTAAGACCTTCCTCTCGAACGCGGTTAAGAGTTCAGAGTGCCTTTTATTGAGCACCCAGGTCTCGGATCCATACTGGTATGACCATTGTCTTGTACAGTAGTAGCTTGGATGTTCTGGATAAATTTCGGGATTTAAAGAGCCTTGATAGACCATAGTTGGCTTTGTTGGATTTGATCAGTCATTCGCGTATTTCTTCTTCCATATTGTTATCGGCTGATACTATTGACCCAAGGTAGTTAAGGGATTGCACTACCTCAAATTCGTGCTACACTACCCTGATAGTTTGACCAACGTTAGGTCTTCTCTTCGCAGAAGTTGCCACCATGTAGTTAGGTTTTCCCTCATTAATGTGCAGTCCCAGTTTTTGTGCCGCCTGCTCGATCTGAGTGAAGGAGTCTTGTACAGCCGAATCGGGTCTACCGATGATGTCGATGTCATCTGTGTAGGGAAGCATCTGGCTGGATTTGGTGACAATAGTCCCTCTAGTTGCAATGCCAGAGTCACTGATGGCTTTCTCGAAAACCAGGTTGAAGGGGAGGCAGGCCAGACCGTCCCCTTGTCGGAGTCCATTAAAGATGTTTATTGGTTTGAACAGCAATCCCGCTATTTTGACTTGACTAGTTACGTTGGTCATGGTCAACCTACAAAGCCGTATCAATTTGTTTGGAATGCCGAACTCTCTCCTGGCATTATATAGTTCTACCCTGGCTGTGCTGTCGTAGGCGACCTTAAAGTCTATGAATAGATGAGATAATGCAATCTTAAATTCCTGACATTTTTCCATCGCCTGCCTAAGGGTGAATATCTGATCAATTTCTGATTTGCCTGGGATGAAGCCACACTGATATTGACCAGTTATGACCTTAGCGCATGGGGCTATCCGATCTTGTAGGATAGTGGAGAGTATCGTTTAGGTGGTACTCTGCAATGTTATACCCCAATAGTTGCTGCACAGTGTGATATCTCCCTTCTTATGTATGGGGCAAATTATACCACGATACCAATCTTCCGGCATCTGTTCTTGCTCCCATACGTGCACCACGATCTCATGAATTGCGTGATGTAACGCTGTCCCTCCTTGTTTGATCAGGTCAGCTGGTATGTCATCACCTCCGGGGACTTTATTTGATTTGAACTGTCTTATGGCTTTTAATGTTTCCTCAATGCTTGGTGACGGCAGCATTTGGTCTTGATTTTCTATTGGTGGAGTTCCAATTCTTCTGTGAGCTGACCATTTAGCAATACATTGAAGTGCACTTCCCATTGCTCCAGAATGCCTCCAGGATCGGTGATAAGATTCCCGTCTTTATCATTGTAAGTGCAGTGTGGTGTGTACCACGTCATACCGCAGATTATATGGTAGAACTTCGGCGCCTGGTGCGGACTTCGCTCCCTATTTTTCTCTATTTCACACACAAGTTTTTTTCCAGGCACTTTTCTTTTGTCTGTGTAGTCTTTTTTCAGATCTTCTAAGCTCTTTGTATTTCTCCTCGCGTACCCGCGTCCTATGAGACTGCAGCATTGCCCGGTATGCAGCATTCTTACGTTCAGTCGCTAGTTTGCACTCATCATCAAACCAGTCGTTCCGATCTCTACGACTACTGCCTAAGATGGAGTTGGCAGTACTAATGACAGTATTCTTAAGGCGTGTCCATTTCTCTTCTACGCCGGGCATTCTGGCCCCAGGACTTAGTCTCCCTCCGTCGAGCTCTTCGAGGGCGAGTCTTAACGCATGACCAAAGGTGTTGCTGGTATTCTCATTGCGTAAGGCAGCCGTGTTGATTCGAACCTCATCCGCGGATGCAATACGTCTCCGTAAGGCAATCCGCGCCCGGAAAACTGTACCAACAAGATAGTGATCCGAGTCGACGTTGGCACCTCGGTACGTTCGCACCGCCATCAGGCTCGAAGAGTGGCGGCGATCTATCAGCACGTGGTCAATTTGGTTGCGAGTGGCTCCATCAGGTGATACACAGGTGGTTTTGTGGATATCTTTACGCGGAAATTTGGCACTCGCAACGACCACGTTTTTTGATGCTGCCAGTTCGATGACTCGTAGTCCATTGTCATTAGTGTTCTCATGCAAACTATGGAAACCTGCGTAGTGCCTGAAAATCGGCACCCGGCATATTTTTGCATTCAAATCACCAAGAACGATTTACACATCGTATCTTGGGCAGGCATTAGGGGCCCGTTCGACGTTCTCGTAGAATTCTTGTTTTTCGTCATTAGGCGACTCCTCTGTAGGTCCGTGAACATTTATGAGGTTTATGTTCTTAAACTTGCCTCGCACGCGAAGAGTGCACAGCCTTTCGTTTATTGTATTAAAGCTGATAATGGCAGGCTTCAGTTTTTGGCTGACTAGAGAGCCTACTCCGAACACATAGTGTTTTGCATGACAGCTATAAGAAATGTCATACTCGTTTCTTTGAATAACACCACTCCCCGTCCATATTATTTCTTGAAATGCTGTTATCATCATCATCATCGGCACAACAACCGGGATCCGGCCTTGTCCTTATTTAACAAGTCTGAGTCTTGTTAAATATTCCATAATAATTTGTTTTTCTGAGCAAGGTTATTAGCCTTGCGCCACTGTCATGTCAGCCTTATATTCGGACAGGGTATCAGCTAGCTGCTGTGCAGCTCGAACTCTGTATAGTGAGCGGACGTTCCATGAGCAAATTCTTAAATCGTTTAGCCAGTTTTGTTTCCGAGGTCGTCGTCGTGTATCCGGTTCATATCCGAGGCTTGTTAGTTTGTCCATAATAGTTTGTTTTTGCGAGTAAGGTTATTAGCCTTGCGCCAATCTTTCTCAAGATGTCGCTGCATGCACTGGTTCACTACTTGGTGGGGCCAAAGTAGCTGTCCAGGGGCGTCACGTGAACAGGGACAACGATCGTCCTGGCCTTCGCCGGGTTGAAACCAATCAGTGACTTTGCTCTGTATGTTCGCTCCCAGCCTATCATTCGCATATTATGAGTATTAGCATGTATTATGTGAATATTATGATAGGTGGGGTTTATCTGGTGGATACTACACTTAGACATCTACAGCGTTTTGCGAAGTATTGAAAAGTGTGGTTCTAACCATTGCGAAGTATTGAAAAGCGTGGTTCGAACCCACGCTATGAAGGTTAAAATCAAAACACCGATGGATCTGCCCACGAAAGGGTAATCACGAGGATGTTTCAACTCGCTACTTAAGGTGTGGATTGCTACGTTAATACTCGGGTATACGGTTCTGGTTGGCGCACGGCTAATAACTTTGCCCGGAAAAACAAATTATTATGGACAATTTAACAAGTCTCGGATATGGACCGGATACCGGTGGAGAGACTTGCTAAATAAGGTCAAGACCGGATCCTGGTTGCAGCGCCGATGATGATGATGATACGGTTCTGGTGATTTCTTTTTCGATTCTCTTTTGGAACTTTTCACTATGGTTGCGTGTAAGTAATCGGATGCCACCGAACACAATTTTAGATAAAAATCACGTTTTGATAGGTTGTTCTCTTTAAAATGTATTTATTTAATTTTTCTTTTGGGATTTTATTTAAGTTACGGGAACACATATTGCTACACTGACAAAACTATTTCTGCTAGGCTTCCACCTTCCTGATCTACTATTGCCTCCTAGGCCTTCCGTTTTCGACCGTTAATTTTTGACTAAAAAGCCGTGGGAAGAAACTCAACCCCTTGGTTCCTCTCCCTTGCTTTCTTTCCTCACCCCCTGGAATCCTCTCACTTCCAGGGGTTCTCTCTTCCCGGGAGACCGCATCCTATTTGCTAGGAGGTTGTGCAGATTGAAACGATGCTTACACACAGACGCAAACGATGCTCTCCGTGTGGTCAGAATCGTTATCTTTTTTTTGATTTAAAGCCCGCATTTATTTTAATTCAAAATCAAATTATACATTTTTCATTGGTATACATCAAAATAAAAGCATCCATTTTATTTATATTTATGGTATATATACTTTAGAAATAAATACAATGAGGATAATATATGTAAAGAATATTTCAAAATATGAATATTTAATAAATGCTTCGCTTTATTCAATCTTCTGAGGAATCAAAATTCAAATCATCGCCTAAGATATCCTGGAAAAAGGAATAAAGGAAAAATGGTTAATTTAAAAAAACAAAAACGTAAATTCTATTTTACTTACGCCTGTGTCAAGTTTCAACATTTCAGAAATACCAGTAAGATCTTGAAGAACTTCCGCTGATTGAAACACTTCGCTTAAAAACTCCAACCGCCGTGTTTTAAATTCCCGAATTACGTTCTAAAATGCAATTCAAAAGAAAAAAGTATTTGAATTTTATTTATTTTTTGCGTTTTTCTTAATTGATTGGGAGACCTAACGTGTTATATGGTGGAAAATAGCCACTAAAAATATACATTAAATTTAATTTTAATGTAATAAGCCGAAAACATTCTCGTTCAAAAACTAGTAATTTCTTCATTTGGGAGTGTGAAATGTGCTACTGTGGGGGGTAAAAGTCGGTGTGGTGGCACGGAAACGGATTCACTAATATCCCCACCGTGAATTAGTGGATACACACAGAGTAGCTGGTACGGCAGTTGGTCAAAATGTGAAGCGGACACAGAACCGAAAAAATAAACACTCAGATATTGTTTGTTTGTAATTTGTTTTTAATTTTTTGTTTAGCACTAATACGTTTTTAAGTCACATCGATTTTCCATTGAGTAGAATTTTCTGGGATAACTATTTAATGATCCTGATTAGTACACTATACTGAATTAATTTGTAAACAATAGGTCTTTTGTTAAAACACCAACACAAAGCGTCAAATTAAAATGCCAAACTATTAGAACACGACAGACACCAACAAAAATACTACTAACTTGAAGACTCCTTGACGTACACTCGTGGTTGAAACACGTCTGCGCTAACTGGTGGTTGGAATTCGACTTGGGTTCAGAAACCCGTAACGAAAAGGGGTGTGCTGCGGTGGTTGGATTTCGACTACTGATACTCAAGGGTTAACCTCGAGAGACTAGTGGTGAGTCCGCTCTCAGCTAAGCGTGAGTTTTCTTTTCTTGAGAGAAACGTGAAGTTTTTCTTTGTGGTGGTGAATTGGAGATGATCTCTCTGGATCGATCTTAGCTAGTGTGCTTTTGGCGGGTTTTCTCGTAAAGTCACTGCTGAATGATGTTGGAGTGTTGCGCCGAACATTGCTTACCGTACAGGAAAAATACACCAGCGGAGCGAACACAACAAAACACGGACAAATTGTTTCTGTAAAATTTTCTTTATTGATTTCCTTTAATTTCTTTTCTTGAACAGCACTTAGAACTAATTTACAAGAATAGTACTGGCGAAGAACACACACACACTGATTTTATATGTTCTGATAAATTATCCCCGTTTCTAGGTGAACTGAGTTCGCGATTCTTCGATTTGGAATTGATGCGATGTGTCACTACCGTTTCTTTCGCACCTCAAAAATAAGAAATCGAATCAATTCGGTATCTGGCACGCGTGCGCCATTTCGATTATTCTTTGTCCTGCGGTTTCCTGTTTCGTCACAGGCCAGATGTGTGGTTGCACCCGCACACACAGACGCGGATGTGGCTGCCTGTGTGGCCGAAGATCTTCCTGGGATCCCGGAGTTCACACCTTTTGTCGAATCGATCTGTGTATCTTTGGTGTGGTTTATTATGGTGGCGATCCCCTTTTGGCCACAATAATTATCTTCGGTTGCGATAATTATATTTGCTTTTCCTTATGGGAACAGGTTTTAGTTAATAGCTTTTTCTCCGCAATGGCTTTGTTTGGTGAAGTGCATTGTGGTAGACACAAAGGCTTGTCGACGGATCGAATAGATATTCCTTTGTTTGGACACTGCACTTTTTGGGTTTTGGGATCTTGGAAGGAATTTAGGATGCTAATTGCTATTAGCTACATGAGGAGATATGCATTATTCTGTTCGTTTTCAGAAAAATGCCTTTCATGGATGAATTGAGTATATGGGGGAATTGCATTGAATTGAATTGAATGGATGAATTGAATGGATGAATTGAATGGATGCGTTGAATTCAATATTAGGAAATTTTGAACATTAAGTTCGATTGGTTTTTACTGTTGAATTCAATGTCGGGTATTTGGTATGTTACCTTTGTTTTAGGAGGAGGAAGGACTTTTGAGGAACGTGTCTGTGGGCACGAGTAATGGATATAGGTGAGTATGTGGGGGTTTCTCTATTCTATATGAGAAACAACCCACAATTCCAATTTCGACCGCCTTACAGCGCGTCAAATCAACCCCATTTCCCCCTACTTACCTGTTCACCTGCAAAGCATGTTTCCACCAAGGACACATAGCTAAACTCATTGTACCACGCAGACAATGTATAAATGAGTTTAGGTTACCTTTTTTGCCATACGGCAACTCGTGTCCATGTCGATTAGCGACAACCAAATCCAGCCGGACGAAGTTGTCGCATCATTGCAGATCCGCTGGGGAAATTCATCAGAACATTCGATTGAATCACGTGATAATATTTCCCTAGTGTTACTTCGGCTTTTCTCCAGACACTTCATTCGCTGGGGATCAATGTTCTCTTTTTGCAGGTGAATATCATCAGCTCAATTCCCCTCTCTTTCTCAGTTCTGTCTTCGTATGGATCAATGTACACTGAACTCACCATACTACTGAATCAGGTCAACGGGTTCCGCTCAGAACTACATTGATTCATGCACATACAACCAAATCCACCCCTAAGATAATCGTACAGCGTGTTTCTGTTCTCTCATTCTCCCGCTCTCTTCGATCATCAGATTACCGATGTAACCTACCACACATCGAAGAACGTGGCAATGGGAGAGCAGAAGTATGTTCTCTTTTGGTTGTATCCAATTTCTTCCCTTTTCAAGTCAGTCGATTCACGAGATTCAACAGAGGAGGTTGTGTCGCTAACTGCCGCCGCGTGTGCATACTTATGCACACGCTTGTCCGCGTAATTACAATAGCAATATTGAAGTGTTTCAACTTGTATAAAAATGTATATAAATCAATTTAATAATATTGAAGTGTTTCAACTTGTATAAGAATGTATATAAATCAATTTAACAATATTGAAGTGTTTCAACTTGTATAAGAATGTATATAAATCAATTTAACAATATTGAAGTATTTCAACTTGTATAAAAATGTATATAAATCAATTTAATAATATTAATTATAAGTTCTAAGTGTAATAAAAGGAAAGGATCCTTTGCCAAATCAAAATAAAGAAAACACTAACCTCTGCGATTTTTCTGTGCCTTTTTATTACCCTTTTTGAACATCGTTGGTGAACAATTTATGTGAACGGAGTAACAGTGTTTGTGGGAAAGAGGTGAACCTAGCGCCCGTGTCCGGTACGATACCTTCTTCAACCCCCACAAGTATATAGCGTTTGAAATAATAGTGAAGAAGAACGTGTGATTCGAACTGACGCTATGACAGTTTGAATCACCAAAAATTGAACCTAAGCGTTACCCATCAGGCTACTGGCCGATTTTTGAATTTGATTTTTAAACTCGACTATACTCCACTGATGTGAAGTGTTATGTTATCGCTAAGGTATACGGCTCTGATGTATTTTCTTATTCGATTTTTCGTTCGGTGCTCTTCACTATTTTGCTTGTGAATTGTGTGTGTATCTGTTAGAGTCGCCACAAGTATGTTCCTTGGTGGAACGGCGATATCTCATAGTGGGTTGTGTGGTTCGTAGAACCGCCACAGCACTTTGTTTCAGGCGGAAGGAAGGACTTTTGAGGAACGTGTTTGTGGGCACGAGTAATGGATATAGGTGAGTATGTTCCTTGGTGGAACGGCGATATCTCAATCTATAGTAGGTTGTGTGGTTCGTAGAACCGCCACACGCTAATTGATCCATTGTTTACTCATGCAACGAGGTCATGGGAAAACGAAACTGAGAAAGGAGGAAAGAACAAAGGGCGTCATTGAAGACATGGATGCAGCTGTATAAATAGTCTTCATGCAATTAAGAGAATTGGATGCTAAAAGGAATTTAGGTACACAATTGATTGTGCACTGTATCCTTGCTGGCAGAAAGGGTCGAATTCTTTGAATGCATGTTTATATGCTGGAGAATTCGGCTTTTGGCGGCTAGACGCTAGATGCGTAAACGCTTTTGTCTATTGGACAAAAGGCTGCCGAGACTGTGTATAAGCCAGGAAAATGTGCTGCGCACACGTGCGGCAGGGTACGCTGGCTGACAGGGGCGCCGATAACGTTTTCCTAATTAAGGATGGGGCTTTGCCTGTAAAGAATTCTTTTTAGAGATTTTGAAAATGCGTTAAATGCATGAATGTTACCGAATTCTTTACAGGGAGTTTTGGGTGAGGTGCATTAAATGTCCTTGGGAAGGAAATGTTTGCAGGTAACTGCAGGTTTGCAAAGGGAGTTGGGGTTGGGATTGTGGGTGGTTCTTGGCGTAGCTTTAAAGAACCCCCACAGTACCATAATGAGCAGGCATATGTAAAAGTAGGTCTGATTATCTGTTTGTAGATGAGCTGTTTGACCTTGGGAGAGAGGCCTTTAGGTTTCCACAACACTCGTCTGCTGAGGTTAAGTTGTATTGGGGCTTTATGAAGAGAATTTTTGATGTGGGTTGAGAATGACCATTCCTTGGAAAGGGTTACTCCCAAATATTTTAGAGTTTTGGAAGGTTTTATGAAGGGGTGGCGTTTCTAACAGATACACACACAATACGCAAGCAAATAGTGAAGAACACCGAACGAAAACCGAATAAGAAAATGCATCAGAGCCACCATAGCGATAACATAACAATTCACATCAGTTGAATATATTTGAGTTTACAAATCTAATTCTACACACGGCCAGTAGCCTGATGCTTCATTGCTTCGCTTTTCACCCGTTTCATCGTGTGTTCAATTCACCTTCTTCACTATCCTTTCTTAACGCAATCTGTACACAGAGCACACACTTTCCCATAGTAAACAGAACTTCACGACACGATCACGACTTCCGCATAGAGCACCGACACACTCGCCTGCTCCGACGTTCTCACGCTCTCTCGTTTCTCGCTCCGTCGTTCGCACACGAAGTTGATCGTAACAAAGTTACTGAGGAGGGAGTAGGGTGGCATTTCTAACACATACACACGCAAATACACAAGCAAATAGTGAAGAACACCGAACGAAAATCGAATAAGAAAAATGCATCAGAGCCGTATACCATAGCGATAACATAACAATTCGACATCACTTGAGTGTACTTGAGTTTAGAGATCGAATTCGTACACACGGCGGCGGCCTGATAGGTTGCACTTTCGTTCAATTTTTAGTGATTCTAACTGTCATAGCGTCAGTTCGAACCACACGTTCTTCACTATTATCGCAAACGCTAAAATTGGTGACTCATCGACGTGATCTGTACACACAGCACACTCTTTCCCATAGTAAACAGATCTTCCCGACACGATCACCACTTCCGCATAGAGCACTGGCACACTCGCCTGCTCCGACGTTCTCTCGTTCGCACACGAAGCTGATCGTAACAAAGTTAGTGAGGAGGGAGTAGGGTCGCGTTTCTAACAGATACACACACAATACACAAGCAAATAGTGAAGAACACTGAACGAATATCGAATTTTGTTTTTCCCTTAAACACTGTTAGTTGGGTTTTGATTGGGTTGAGGCGAATGTTCCATTTGTTAAAGTATGCTGAGATGAGCGGGAGGAAGTTGTTAACACGGCTTCTTGCCGCTTTGACAAATCTGCTGCTAGAGTAAATTAAAGTAACGTCAGCATAATTTATCATTACAACACTATATGGAGGTTGGGGAATATCGGATGTGTATAGAAGATATAAAAGTGGTCCGAGAATGAATCCTTGTGGAACTCCCGCGGTTATGTTGCGAGTTTGTGAGTAGGAAGAGTTTATTCTGACCATGAATTTCCTACCAGAAAGATAAGATGCTAGGAGCATTGTGATGTTGGAATTCAGACAAAATAAGCAGTGCATCTTATAAAGAAGTCCTGAGATCCAGACACAATCAAACGCTTTAGATATATCGAGAGATATGGATACGGTAGGGCATTGGTTTTCTAGACCAGTTGTGACATCGTGTGTAACTTTTAGTAGAGCATGGCAAGTGGTGTGTCGCTCACAAAAGCCAAACTGAGAATTAGGGATGGGAGCGTTATCATTGGCAAACGAGAGACGGTTGTGGGGGGCGAAGTCTTGGTGCCGGCGTACGACACGGGGGTTCTACTCCGTCCCACAAGTTCTAAAGGGTCTGCCGTAAAAAAAAAAAAAAAAAGAAACCCTCGAAGACATGTTGTCGTTTGTAATTAATAACTTTTATTTTATTGATCCGCAGTTTTTAATTTAACTTCGCTCAAGGTTATTTCTCTCGCGATTTCAAGTGTTGTTGACATTGTTAATATGTTCTATTTTGTGAAAAACTATTTATATCTACTTTAACACTCAGAACGAACATTCACTGAATAAAACTTAGGCATGTAAAATGGGACCAGGTAAGGCAACTTTTATTCGCGCGGGCGACTCGCACGATTCAAAAATACACTCGAGGGGGTGTTACTTTCGCGACTCCGGGACGTACGCGTCCCCGTGGCGCTATGGAGAGCGGGAGGTGAACCGACCGTCGCGATCGGTGGTTGGATTTCGACTCAGCGATGTCAATTCGCTGGCAAGCGAAATTCGGCCAGTGGTACTGGCTCTCTTAATTTAAGGATGCATTTTCCATCCCAAGAGAAACGTGAAGTCTCTTTTTGGGGGTAGGTAACCTGATCACATAGAGAAGGTCATAGAGATACACATGTATGTGTGCACATTGGTTATTTCATGGGATAAAGCCATGAGAACGAATCTGAAAACGAAGAAAGGGAATGATGTGCATCAATGAGATGTGAGTTCGGCTAAATAAACAAGCCGAATCTCATTGGGTGTTAATTGGGTTTCTTTTTGTTCATGCCGCTAGGTCATGAGAAGCAGATCCAGAAATATGTAGGACAAAAAGATCGTATAGATCATTGTCTAAGATGTGCGTTGCAGCTGTAATGATAGCCGCAATGCGCCATGCACATGGTGCTAATTGGTTTTAGCTTATTTACAGGGAATTGGTGTTTATGGCATCGCTGCCAAGGGTAAGTATACCATTCCTATTTGCATTTGCCTATGCTGTAGGATTTAATTTATGCCTTAAGACGCAAGATGCGTATATTTGCTTTTGTCCCTTGAGTATAGGTCGCCAGCCAATGTGTATGTAAAGGAATTTATTATACACATGGTGAGGCTGGGGCAATGTTTATGATCCCTGTTATGATTACATTATATGTAAACCAAATTGATTCGTTTTCAGGAATTCGACTAGGGAAAATGCGTATGTAAGATTGGGATTTGCCTGGCAATCGAAGGTGCCGAATTCGGCTTGGGATTTATGATGTTTGGAACAGAATTCTTATAAGGAATTTTGAATTCGAATAAATGAATGAAGGTAAGAATTCTCTTCCAGGAGCTTTTAGCTAAATACATTTGGTAAATTTGTTGCATGAAGGATTTACAGGTGTTAATGCGATTGCATTAGTAGAAACTTATGAAAGCTGGATTGTACTTATGGGGGTTCTCCGGGTAAGTAGACAGTGGGGTTTGGCGCCACAAGGTTTTGGTAGATATTACATTCTAATATTTTGCTTAGGGTGTTTAATAAAGATATCGGACAATAGTTGGAGGTGTTACTAGAACTGCCAGATTTTTAACAGTGATTACTACCGCAAACATACAAGGCAAAGTTCTGCTTTCAACCCACCGAAGGCCAGGACGATCTTTGTCCCTATTCAATGCAAGTTAACATGTAGTCCACGTGACACCCCTATATAGCTACTTCGGGATCCGCCAATTAGTGAACCAATGCATGCAGCGACATCCTGAGAAAGGTTGGCGCAAGGCTAATAACCTTGCCCGGAAAAACGAATTATTATGTAACAAGTGTCGGATATGGACAGGATACCGGTGGAGAGACTTGCTAAATAAGGCCAAGACCGGATCTCGATTGTACTGCCGATGATGATGATGATGTAATAAAAAGCAAGGTGTTCCGAAAAGTATTGGGCACTAAATATGACAAAGAAATGAGACTGTGTGTCCACACTTCAGTAATGAAATCATCAACAGTTCAATTACTGATTGTCCAGATTGTCCAGAATAAACTTCAATCCTCGTTTGATAAGGCAAAATCAATCTGGTCAGATTGAAAACTTGGTACCAATCAAAATACACATCAATAAAACCGAAGCAGAGTAAAAAAATACTTTAGAATTACAGATATTTACATTTATGTATCATAAAGAATGTGAATGTACAAATAAAGAAGGCGGAATATGTGTCGTTATAAATGTCTTTTTATTCTAAGAATCTATTCGATATAATTTATTAAAAAGTAGTTATGCGTTCAATATTTACATGATTAGTGGAATATAATGGCTGTGAGTGTTCACTCACTTTAACTTTTAAGAATTCGTTGGAAACTTCGATGGTTAATATTGTGACGCATATGACAATCAGTACTCGAATATTCTAGAAAGTTCGAAACAACGTACTAGAATATTCTAGAAAGTACTGGAAAACTGGAGACTATGAGCAATAGAAAATTCGAGGCTATGGAACGGACGGAAACGAAACACCAAATGAAAATGAGGAAAAACGGCATAAATACGTCGCACGCAGATCGGGAAGAAGTAAGAAGTAAGCAGTAAAAGGCGCGATAAGTACGGAAGCGATAAGTCAAGAAATCGTTAAGTGTACGGTAAAAGTAACGGCTGTTATTAACGGACTAATAAAGTGTTACATTAATTCAAAATCGATTTAACGGCTCTTATTAATTAAAAATAATTAATCCAGCGAACCCTAGGCTCGCTACAATTGGTGTCAGAAGTGGGATTAATTATTGGTGAAGTAAATAAGTCTGTGAAAGTGTGTTGTGACGATGTCAGGTCGATATTTGGAGGATCTGCGCGTTCCTGAGTTGAAGAAGGAACTTCAGGGCCGGAATCTGGATAGCAGAGGACAGAAGCAAATTCTTCGACAGCGTCTGCAAGCAGCAATGAAGAAGGAAGAGGGTATCGATGTCGACACATATGTTTTTACGATTGTGCCAGACTGCCCGGATGAAGAAGAAACAGCGAGTCAAGATGGTTCCAATATAACGGAGAAGAGTTCGCCACAGTTGGACATTTCGGAGATGTTCAGGATGATGATAACAAAAATGGACGCGCAAGCTGCAGATGTTAATGCAAAGTTGGATGCCCAAAATTCAAACTTCAGATCTGAATGCGAAACTGGATGCCAAACGCAGTGGACGAAATGTAATCTTCAACACTTTAAGGAAGAAATTCGAAACGAAGTAGAAAATCTGGATCTGAAAAACGAAGCTGAATTTAAGAAAGTCACCGATGAAATAACGCGAATCGAAAAAAGACTTGAGTGTGTTGAGAGAAATAAGACATCGCCTAGCAATCAACATGACTACAAAGATACAATGATACAACCGCCAAAGTTCGATGGAACGGGACGCTTCTTCGTATTTATACGTCAGTTTGACGCCGCGGCCAATTATAATAATTGATCGGATGAGCAAAAGTCAACATCACTAATCGTGTCAATCCGCGGGGCGGATGCAGATTTGCTACAAACCATACCAGCAGAGAAGCAAACAGATTTCCAAGCGGTAAGAGACGGCCTTGAAACTAGGTATGGAGACAACCACATGCAGCAGGTCTACCGCATGCAACTGCGGAGCAGATTGTAGAAACCTGGAGAAAATCTTCAACAGTTACAGGCAGATATTGAGCGATTGGCAAACTTGTCTTATTCAAATATAACTAAGGAATTTTTGAACGAGGTAGCAATGGATGCATTTATAAACGCACTCCTAGATCGGGACTTGCAACAGGCCGTTCGTTTGGCAGGGAAGAAGACGACTAATGAAATACTGGCGTTCGCATTGGCATATGAATCTGCTAAACTGGCTACCAGGAGTACATATAGAGTCCGAGAAATGTCCGTCCAGGAATGTTCCTGCCAAAGAATCGGGCATGTACAACGGAGAACCCCGAGACCTGTTATGAAGTGCTGGACATGCGGCGGAGTCGGCCACATCTCTGTTGACTGTAGGAAACGTCGACGAATGAATGAAATATCGAGTGAGAATTGTTGTTCATGCGCTAATCATAAGAGGAGACTATCAACGGACCAATCTGAGGTGAAGAAGCACATCGTACCTGTCAGAGTACTAAATGCGTCCGAGGAGCCGGTCGCAATAAGAGAAGAAGAGTTAACCGCAGAATGTGCACCCGTATCAATGATAAACTCAATGCAGCAAGGGAAGGTGCATAATAACGCTGATGCTCCATCAAGAAAACCATGTAAGCCAGATTGTAAACATTGTCATAGAGCAGAAGAGAAAAAAGAGGCGTACGACCTGCGAAATGTACATGTAGAAGTACTAGACGGATGGACGAGTGATGCTATACGCGCAGCTCAACTTCAGGATGAGGATATGTCGCTAATCCTGGAACACAAAGAAAAGAACGAGCGACCAACTTGGAACAATATTTCCGACAAGAGTGGAACATTTAAGGCATATTGGATACAATAGAATTCCTTGCTGGTGGAAGATGGAATTCTAAAGCGTAAATGGGAAGCCGCGGATGGAAAATCCCATCGAATGCAGATTCTAGTCCCACCATCAAAAGTGAAGGATGTACTAACAGAAATGCACGACGGGGCCTCCGGTGGACATCTGGGAGTTAATAAAACACTTTGAAAATTACGATCTCGATTCTACTGGCTTCACATGAGAGATGACGTCGAATCTTGGTGTAGGAAGTGCACAACTTGCACTGCGACCAAAGGACTAACAGCAAAACCAAGGAACGCTATGAAGCAGTACAACGTGGGTGCCCCTTTCGAGCGAATTGCGATTGATATCTCAGGACCATTTCCAAAAACCAACGACAACAACAAATACATGTTGGTCATCATGGATTACTTCAGCAAGTGGGTGGAAGTCCTTCCAATTCCAAACCAAGAAGCAACAACCGTCATTGAGCAGCTTATCAATAATTGGATCAGCAGATATGGAGTTCCCTGTGAGCTGCATTCCGATCAAGGCCGAAACTTCGAATCACAGATATTTCAAGGCATCTGTGCGGCACTGTTCGTAAGGAAAACCAGGACCACACCCTTACATCCGCAGTCAGACGGAATGGTCGAAAGGTTCAACCGAACAATGAAAGAGCATTTATCGAAGGTCGTTAGTGATCACCAACGAGATTGGGGCAAATATGTACAAACCTTTCTCATGAGCTATAGTTCGGCTAATCACGATACGACAGGCCATTCTCCAGCAAAAATTATATTTGGACGAGAGATACGATTACCAGCCGATCTGCGATTCGGAATACCTCCAGACGCCATAGACAACACCGAAGACTACGTAGCCGAATGGAGAAATCGCCTCGACGAGATTCATTATTTGGTTCGAAAGCAATCAAGGTATCAAGTGACAGGATGAAAACAAAGTACGACGTTCGGGCCAACGCACCCGGATTTAATGCAGGCGATAACGTGTGGCTTTATAACCCTCTTCGGCAAAAAGGAAGGTCTCCGAAGTTGCAGCAACATTGGGAAGCACCGTATAAGATTCTCACAAGAATTAACGACGTCTATATGATTCGGCGAAGACCGAACGCCAACATGACAGTGGTGCATCGTGACCGACCGTCGACTTTTTGTTAACCCAGAAGAAGAATATTCTAGAAAGTACTGGAAAACTGGAGTCTAGGAGCAATAGAAAATCCGAGGCTATGGAAGGAACAGAAACGAAACATTAAATCAGAATGAGGACAAACGATATAAATACGTCGCGCGTAGATCAGGAAGACAAGTAAGATGTAAGAAGTAAACAGAGTAGCAAGCGATAAGTAAGGAAGCGATGAGTCAAGAATTTGTTAAGCGTACGGTAAAAAGTAACGGTTGTTATTAACGGACTAATAAAGTGTTACATTAATTCAAAATCGATTTAACGGATCTTATTTATTAAAAATAATTAATCCAGCGAACCCTGAGCTCGCTACATTATAATAATATTAATTGAAGAAAGTAAAAAATGAGGTTTGAAATAAAAAATGTATATAATATTGTAAACCCTTAAAACATCTTACCTTAGAACATGCTATACATTGTGAGAAGCGTAAAGTAGTTGGCAGAATATTTTCATAATTGTACAGCATTCCGCGAATTGAATGAGGGATAATACCCAGGAGACTTTCGGCGCCTTCATTCGATTCCTTATCATCAGTATCCTTATCCTTAACACTTAAATAAGCTGGGGCATTACCTCCCTCTGGATGTTGAAGGATAGATACTAGTAATTCCACAGCATAACTAGCAGCTACATTGGACACTCCTGGACGGGTTACTGTACACTGCTGATCTAACGTGCGATCTTTCTGGGACTGTAAAAGAAAAAAGTGATTTGTTATGTAAAAAAGGTTTCCGCATTTATATTCTTGCCCGAATTAATGATACAACACTGTATCTACTAAAATAAAATAACTGTTTTCTAAATAACTATAATTTTTTGCTGTTTCCTATGTCATTTCTGTTATTTTAAGCCACAATCACTGTTATCTGTTGAGAAATTCATAAATAGAGACATACACTTTGAGCAGAGTTTGTCCGGACGGAGCAGAAGTTGTCCAGCTACATTTCGGAACAAAAAACGAAGGATACCATGTATCTATTCTTGAGTGATCGGTAGATTTCCCTGACATTAAACCAATAGAGAATTTGTGGTCTATTTGGAAGGTAAGGCTGAGAAGAATTGGCTTTTCGACCGAGGAGAAGACTATTGGTGGTTAGCAATTTAGAAAAGCCAAAACTATTAGAAGTGTGTAAAGCAAACGGTGAACATACAAAGAGGTAAAATTTGTTCATAGGTATATGATTTTTTTTTTTTTTTTTTGAAAATGTTTGATTTAATTAATTCACATATGATTGCATATTATGGGATCGCCAATTTTAAGCAAATATTTTTAAGTACCAATTATAAAGAGACGCGAAGATTATGATGGGCCGGACACGTGGCGCGAATGGGCAACGATAGGACCGTGCATAGAATTCTTGACGGTAAGCCAACGGGAAAGAGGCCGACAGGGCAGCCGCGCCGGAGATGGGAGGACAACGTTAGGTTGAACCTCGAGATCGGATCGGATGGTCGAACGTGGAAGGAGAGCGCACGGGACAGGGAACAATGGCGGAGTCGGGTCGGTGAAGTCATGAACTTTCGGATTTCTATAGGCCAATAAATAGTAATTATGAAGAGACATGTACATCATATAAAAATGACGAGACCCTACCTCATTTGCCACCATGTCAATTGCGTAAAGTTACAAGTTTAAGTTACACATTTCATAACAATTTTATGATGTAAAAAGTATTAAGCGATCACAGATGTCGTATAATACAATATAAGACAGAAATAGTTGGTATTCTGCATTCAAAAAAAAATCAATATTAATTTTACGTAGAACTGCGCTGAAGGATTGAACAACCCGATTTCAGCTGCATCGTATCTCTCGACGAATTCCGGCAACTAACCCTTCATTTTTATTTTCTTTCCTGAATTTTACACTGCATCATCCAATGAAGTACCCTTTGCTTGGTTATGTATTGAAGTCTCAGATTATCTTCACATTCTGCTACAATTGAATTGTTATTTGTTTATGTTAAAATAAAGTTCTTGTAAACAATCAGGCCGATGTATGTTCTCATTCACCAAAACCAACGAACCAGCCGCTCTCAGTCCGCTGCTCGTGGATATATTTTCAGCCACTTGCGGTTTATCGATTGCTGGTCTGATGCTCCATCCCTTATGATCTGTACACCAAGAACGATTCAAAGATGAATCCACAAGCGCGCTTCAAAGTAAACAAGAGTGAGTTTCCGTTCTCATTAATGAGATTTTTAATGAGACTGTAGAGGCAGTCGCACTTTATATCGTAACGAGTCGTAATATTGTTTTTAATACACAGATTTGCTCTTGCCGAAAATTGGTAGAAACGTCCAATCAAGTGGGTGACCCCTCGCTGACTTGCGTTACCCACCAGGCATACACTGTCTATCAGTGACTAAGCGATACATATCGTGTGAAAGGTTGATTATCACAAGACAATTATCTACCCAGTGATCAGTGACTAAGCGGTGCATATCATGAGATAGATTGATTATCACAAGACAGAATTAGGTGTCCAGTGATCTGTGATTAACGACCGATACTCCGGCTTCAGTAACCAGCCGCTGGAGTGGCCTTTGTCTGAAGCTGGAGATCCCGCACAGGATCAGACATCGAGGACTACTATCCCCCTCATAACCTCACGACCTCAGGAGACGTTCTACTATTATGTCCCCGGTAGATGGAAGTGTGGGGGTTCTTTAGGGCTCGCCCGAAGAACCACCCATTTTCCTAACCCAACACCCCATTCCCAACCTTCAATACTTTACTAAGCATTACCCCCTACCTGCATACGAGCAGTACAAAGCTCTATTCAACAATTTCTAACCTTAAATATAAATCCACGGCAAGATCATCAATGCATATCGACCAAACCATACCGGTTCATCGTACATGAATCATTTAGGAACCTGATAGGTTCCTCTGGGCGGCAAGATGTCCATCAAACATACTCCAATCCTTCTGTGTCTTCTTGTTCCAACAACCCGTTGGTCCAAAAAGACAAGTCGGGCAACTTGCTTGCTTGCACATCTGCAAGCCAAATTTCCGAAGATCGATCGCCTAAACCGATAGCCGATCATCGATTGGACACGACCATAATTGTTGTCCAAACAATCATATCAATGGCCGTGTCCCACGATCTGTTTCTAAACCAAACACACAGTAATCTCACTGTGTTTATTTTTTTTCCTACCATTCGTTGGTCCATAGCCACCCGGGGTAAGTTGTACGCTTGCACACCTGCAAGTTACATTTCCTATGATAGGCCGCCTAAACGACAACCGATCATCGTATCGGACACGACCATAATTGTTATTCAAACAATCATGGTATATTTCACTAAAACAAACATGCACCCATCCGTAGGCGAAGTTTCTTTTGACTTCACACCAACAGAAAAATCTATCCTCTATCGTTTACGATAGCAATACAGCCAGCCTCCGTGCACGTTCATCTATTTGATCAGCTGCGTATTTGGATTTTGTTTTGTGCACCCTTCGTATTTTCGTTTGTCCTGGCTTCCAGCGAATGGGCATTCAACCAGACCTCTACGGTCGCAATGGAAATACTTCCATTAAAACCCAAATCGATCGTTCATTGGTCGTCACCAAAGAAGAAGATCCGATTTGATCCTCCCATATCTGTGGAAATCCACCACCGTTGCATCTAGTGGTATGTGGAGCGCAACAGCCACAAGAGAATCAGATTGCATCCCCCGTCGCGAGCACACGTGCTGAGAGTCGAGTCTTTTTCTACATTGAAGGATACACGCGTGCCAAAAGTGTCTTTTATTACTGTATGTCCATATGCAAAATTATCCCTTGTGCCCTTGGGACGTAATCAGTGATGTTATCTAAAAGTGATCGCTGCCAGCGGCTCTTTAATCAATTAGCTTTGTTTTGAATGTTTGTGCGCCTGAGAAACTAAAAGAATAATAGTGTTGTGTCACTTATTTAACTGCAATCCAAAAAACATAGTCTGGAAAAACAAGAACAAAGATATTTATAAAGTTTGCTCTAAAAAAAAACAGCGTGGAGAAACAAGACTAAAGATATTTATAAAGTTTGATCTAAGAAAACATTGTGTGGAGAATAAGACAAATAAAGAAAACTTTATACAACCAATCTTCCTCAGTGCCGTTTTATTTATCTTTCCTCTCGGTGCGTGGTTTTTGGTGACAATTTTTGTGAGGAAATCGTTGGTGGGTGAGAATGCTCCTGTGTCGTACGCCGACAATATCATCATCACCCCACACAGAAGTTTAGTGATTCATTAGGTTAGCAGCTTCATCTTGGACCTACTCCGCACCATTCAGTGCCCATCTCCTGGTTAAGTGCCCGAAGTCTCCGATCACCCGTTCCTGTCCCTGCGCCCACTGCCTGATTAAATAAAGGTTCTGGATTTAATGGGCTTATGACTACGCCGTTGGTTCCCGCACCGCCCGATTTCATGAGACTGATGTTCAGGTGTGTTACGACAGCTACGTTGCCTGCTTCTCTTTCTGTTGCCTGCTTCGAATGCGTTTGCAATTTCTGTCAGCGAGGTCGAGTTATTGTTCACCGGATACGAGAGTGGCTCGGAATCACTTGGACTATAATAACATTCCATTTTTGTTTCCTCTAGATCAGCATCGTGTACTTAGATAGTCCTGTCCCGATAGCATGGAAGTCAGTCCTTTAAGAACTGATGCCATCTAACGTCCCCTTCCTCGCAATGGTGTGTGAACTCATGAATGCTAAGACCTACGACAACGGTCGGACCCCATCTCGTTCCGCTTGAAGTCACCCTCGTATAGCGTTGACTCCCGATCTATCAACCAACGTTGCTTGGTTGATTGAGTATACTTACGCCAACGGTATCTCGTTCTGTTGCTGGCCAACTACTTATAACAGAGCTGCTTCGACCATCATCGAATACGTCACTGTTAGGGTTCGATGAAATGTCCATTGACACTTACGCCGATGGTGAGTCCTCTACTCCTATCCATCATACCCTGTGTTTCTATGATCACGGTGGGATCTCTCCGGCGCGTACTGCTGTCGCTGATGTCTCGCCCCCTCAGTTCGAACTCCCTTCACAGAATCTCACCTGATACAACTTATTTTCAGAGTCGCCGCTAAGTGGTCCACAACAGTCGAACCCTTCTCCATGGTGTAACACTTTTTGTTGGTTCCTTTAACTTGTTTTCCTTTGAGTCATGTTGGGTGATTTCCTTGGAAATCCCTTTGTATTCTCTTATCGATTTATCTAGTTGAATTAATATTGGTACCTACTAATCTACGGGTGTAGACGTAAGTTTGGTTACTTCTGTGTTATTTGATGTATTTGGGGTCTTCTTTACTGTTAGAAGTTCATTTTTTTATTTATTTCAACGTGTACATGATAATCGAATCATAGCACTGTTATCATCGCCCACCTTTCCATCTCGATCAGAAATTCAATGTTATATAAGTCACTGCTTTATTCAATCGTCCACCTTTTCCGCTCACCGTTATGAATGTTATTATCTCCCCTTTGGCTCTGTTATCTCAGATCAAGATTAGTACTTTAGTACAGTTCTCTTGATCTATCCCACTTTTCTTGAGTCACAACAAAACCTAGTAGAACTAAATTGTTGTTAATTCTCATGTTGTGACACAAGTATAAAGTGTTATGTAAGAATATATATCAACGAATATATTCTTGTTATCCCTAGTTGCAGCTGCCGCCGTTCCAGTTCCTAAAAGTAGTTTACAGTATGTTGTGTGCATCAAAAATTAAAGGAAGGTAAAACCGAATTAGGAGACAAGGTCAAATGATCCTTCAAAGTTGATTCTGTTTTCTGGTTGTATTAATAAATTCTCTTGAGTTTGAGGAGAGGATGTCGAACTAGAAATAGTAAGTATGGAGATAATCCTAATAACTACAAAAACGTATTTGCTGCGGCGCCTCCAGAAAGAAGCAAGAGTCCGTATTCAGAGCGTCCAAGCAAGTGGCAGGAGGTGATATCCAGAGCGTCCGAGCAAGTGGCAAGAGGTTATATCCAGAACGTCCACGCAAGTGGTGATATCCAGAGGGTTTAAGCAAGTGGTAAGGGGTTGTATCCAGAGCGTCCAAGCCAGTGGCAAGAGGTTATATCTAGAGCATCCCAGCAAGAGGTAAGAGGTTGTGTCCTGAGCGTCCAAGCAAATGGTAAGAGATTATATCCAGGGCGACCAAGCAAGTGGTAATGGGCAGTATCCAGAGCGTCCAAGCCAGTGGCAAGAAGTTATATCCAGAGCGACCGAGCAAGTGGCAAGAGGTTATATCCAGAGCCTCCAAACAAGAGATCCGTTGACGTTGAATTTGAAATTTGATTTTTAAGTAGCGTCCTTTTTCGGTTACCGACGCGTTGTCAGCTGGTGGATGACAGCCAGCAAAATGCGGACATACTAGAATTCTAAGTACAATTGCGAGTCCGCAACATTCCGCTCTCCTTCGCCAATTATTGGCAAATCATTATCCATAAACGGGGAAGGCCCTGATGTTGAAGTCCTGATTGATGCCAGTAGGGTGATCTGCTGGTGGTCAGTGAAGGTGCGAGAGTTGTAGACTTGTGGTGGATCGGGACGTGTCCATGTGATGGATGAGGCCGCAGGTGATCCGAAGAGCGTTGGTTGTTGGCGGATGATGATTAATTACAGGGGCACGCCGTCCGGTAAGCGGAACGATGGAGGCTCCTGTTTTTCTTGTTATGATGATGATCTTGGTCTTAGACAGGAGCTCGGCCACCTACTGCCTTGACCGAGGTGGAATGCATTGAAGAGATCGACTTCCGACACAACTTATCTCCGATACTGGGTTTTTTAGTTGGGTGCATTAGGTCGTGATTTGTCTAAGTGGTGGGGATGGACTTTCCTCGTGCTTCCGTGGTATGCCTTAATGCTTTTGAGTAGACGAGCTCCTCGATACCATTTGATTGTCTCTCGCCCTTGCGATGATCCTGTGGACGTGAAGTGTGTTCGAGGATCGTGTCCCACAGGTGGCCGATGGTGGCCTGCTCCATGAACCTCCGGTATGGACCATGGAATGGATGCCGACGAAACCTTCCCTCCATTTACTTCGAGGAGCTGCGATCTGCGGTCGCAGAGGCGACCAATTGATCTGGGTTGGAGTTGTAAGTTCGCATCCCACGATCAAAGTTTATGTGATGGCTGGTGACAAGTCCCGTCACATCGGAGCTGGATGACGTGGGGGTGGTGCACCTGTTAGCACCCATCCCAAGTGAATAGCCTGCGCTATGAGGTCGGAGCGTTCACTTTTCATTAATCCTTCGAGGATAAGGGCGGGCTAGAGGTCTGCTCCAATTACAAGGTCCACCTTGTCGCTGGAGGCAATGTTCGGGTCCAGACCCCCCACAAACGAGAGTTCCCGTGCCATTATTTGTGATGGTGGCGCGTACACTAAGATACGCGACAAGACGAAGGGTTTCGTTGTAAATCGGTGGGAGATGTGGACGCGAGGGGCGATGGTGATTGTTGCTTGCGCATTCGCAGTAAGGCAGGGAGTACCTCCAACGCCGTAGGTGGGAACGGGTGGTGGTTGGCCCCGGGGGCGCAACCCTCGAGCGAGTGATTCTGATATGAAGGTGGCGCTAGAACACAAGTCCACCTTCCGTTGGAGTTCCGATGCGACCATTACTCGAGCGGTTGCGAGCAGTGCAGTTTGCTGAGAAGCGATGTTGACCGTATGTGAGCAGATCCCTTGATTGGATTCGGTCGAGGGGCGGATCCTGCGAGCAGTGCAGTTTGCTGAGAAGCGATGTTGACCGTATGTGAGCAGATCCTTTGATTGGATTCGGTCGAGGGGCGGATCCTGCGATCACTCTTAGAGATGATGAGGGTGACCTATTGATGGTGTGTGGCGACTCTAACAGATACACACACAATTCACAAGCAAAATAGTGAAGAGCACCGAACGAAAGATCGAACAAGAAAATACATCAGAGCCCGTATACCACAGCGATAACAAAAATAATTCACATCAGTGGAGTATAGTCGAGTTTAAAAATTAAATTCAAAAACACGGTCAATAGCCTGATGGGTAACGCTTAGGTTCAATTTTTGGTGATAACTGGCATAGCGTCAGTTCGAATCACACGTTCTTCACTATCATCCCAAACGCTATAATTGGTAACTACGACGCGATCTGTACACACAGCATACATTTTCCCATAGTAAACAGAACTTCACACACGATCACGAATTCCGCATAGAGCACAGCCTCCGACGTTTTCTCGTTCTCTCGTTCGTCCGTCGTTCGCATACGAATCTGATCGTAACGAAGTTACTGCGGAGGGCGTGGTGTGGCGACTCTAACAGATACACACACAATTCACAAGCAAAATAGTGAAGAGCACCGAACGAAAGATCGAACATGAAAATACATAAGAGCCGTATACCATAGCGATAACAAAAATAATTCACATCAGTGGAGTATAGTCGAGCTTAAAAATCAAATTCTAAACACGGTCAGTAGCCTGATGGGTAACGCTTAGGTACAATTTTTGGTGATTCAAACTGTCATGGCGTCAGTTCGAATCACACGTTCTTCTTCACTATTATTTCAAACGCTATAGGTGGTTGTCTCGACATGCAGCAGCAAGGTGTGATGTCTTTGTTGGTATTGCCGGCAGTGCTCGCTGGAGTGGCAGTCGCGCAGGCAGTGTCGTCCCCTACCGTTTGTAGTACAGGCTTCTTTTGTGTGCAAACGACTTCCGCCGGGCAGTTGTGGGCGACCGAAAGCCTTCGCAGGAGATGTAGTGTGAGGCCCTGCAGAACGTGCATGGAGCCTGTTGCTTCAGCAATTCCGGCGATGTTGTATGCATCAAGACACGCAACTTGAAGTTAGATATGAGACCGGCGGACTCCGAGTTTTTTTTTTTTTGTCTTTAACGGGAACACTTCCGTGGGAAGGGAGTTCCACAGCTTCCCCGCTCTGTAACGGAACGAGTTCTTATACAGGGATGTTCGCGCCGTCGAGAGATGAACCACAAACGGGTGCGATCCGTCGAATTGTTGGTGATTGACTATGCGGTGGGCAGTTTCTTTCCCACCTGCTTGGTTGAGAGCGTCGGTAGCTGCAGTGAAGGCAGCTTATAGCGTTTGGGATGATAGTGAAGAACGTGTGATTCGAACTGACGCTATGCCAGTTAGAATCACCAAAAATTGAACCAATGCGTAACACATCAGGCTACTGGCCGTGTTTAGAATTCGATTTTTAAACTCAAATATATTCAACTGGTGTGAATTGTTATGTTATCGCTATGGTATACGGCTCTGATGCATTCTCTTATTCGATTTTCGTTCGGTATTGTTCACTATTTGCTCGTGTATTGTGTGTGTATCTGTTAGAAACGCCACAAACCCACTAGCTGGGATGTGGTCGGCCTGTAGATTGGTTCGGATTGTTGCGGAACCTGTCGCTAGTGCCGGGAAGTTTGATGCGAGCCCGTATTGAGCATCGAAGAACTTTGCATGCTCATCGAGGTACACTTCCTCGGTCTCGGCGATAAAGTCTCCCGCGAAATACTTCTGATTTCGATGTTCAGGGGTTGCTATCTGTACAATTTCTTCGTGCCGCCTAAAAATATCTTCCCATTCGAGGTGAAAGCCCCAGTTGAGAGCATCGATTCTGGACAACGTTGGCGGTCCATTTTTCTGGACACTGAAGAACACGCGAGATTTTCGGCCTTGCGCGGAGAACTGAGTGGCGATGAGTTCCTCAATTTGGGACATTGTGGCCATTTGAAGGCGAGCGAACCGTCAGAGGAAGTGTCCCGAGTCTTTGTCAATGATGCGCTCGCACTTTCATTCCTCGATCGCAGTTCAGTTATCGCGCGGTGTAGAACATAACAATCCGGCTCGAAGGACCATTAAGTAGGTTCAATTGACTCTAGCTATATATACGTGTTCCCGTTTAGGAACGCGTAAACCTTGCGGCGTTGTTGGTTTTGTAAAGTTGATCGCTTTTAAGTTTGCTATATGAAACATCTTAGTCCCTTTGACAATGTGCTCCAAACATCCACATCTATATTTTTTTTTTGCCACTTTCCTGCACCTGTTTCCGATAGAAGAAGACTCGTACACACTCCTTACTATCAATATGAGATGATACCACTTTCAAAGTACGTATTGCATTCACGGTGAACTTAATAAAACGAGAGTCCCTTAAGTGTTGGCAGTTGAAAAGGAATTTATTATTAAATTGATGTTATACAGGAACTCTAAGTGGCTTTACGTAAGAAGAGAACTAAGAGAACTGTACAAAACAATCTCCGAGCTGCACAATCTCAATAAGCAGGGCGAACTTCGATTCGATTACCCCCGCAAGCAGATGGTTTAATGGGCGACAGCGCGGTGTGCCTGCGACGGTTAAGTGGTGACGACTGACTGGAACGACCGTTGCGCGCATTCAAATTCGCTGACACTAGGGTGGCGTCCCTTTTACCGATGACGAGTAGTCAGCTGGCGCGAGTTAAGGATAATCAAAATAACATAAGTCATCTTACAGCTAAGGATAGCTACATTTCCAATATAGCACACGGCACCTTGATCCAAACATTCTACAATCATCATGGGTCAACAATCATCCAATCACAAGACACCATGATCCAAGGATTATACATACATCATAGGATGCTTATCTTTTACACACAACCCATGACTCAGGCATCACATATAAATATCAGCAGTCAACACGAAGATGAGGCACTCTTCATTGGAGCCAACAATCGGCATAGCCGCATCCAGTTTATTAAAGTCTAAGTAGTTCTAAGTTATTAAGAACAATAAAATTATATTTTTTATTCAACTACAATCGGGCGACTTAATTCGCGTGACAGTTGTCATGTGGCAGGCAAATGGCGAATGTACTAGATTCCTCTAGTACATTCATTTGCGAAGCCACAATATAACGAAGGTATTGTATTAAGCTATAGACTCAATGAAATGGTGGGAGAAATCCTCTACCATCTTTAACGGCTTGTTGAGAAAAAATAGCATCTCAGGGCCCTGGCGCAACTCTATAGATTCGCCTTTTCTAAGTCAAATAAAAAAAACGAATTTGGTTTAAAAACGAAGTTTTTAGCCTACCTCTACAATGCGAAGAGCGAGTATAGGATGGAGGATATGCTATTTTTACACCTATTCGTTCAATAGAGCAATAATCTAATCTAAGGAATCCCATAGACTATATGATACAAAACAACCTATGTGAATTTACACCAGTAAGACGAGAAGTCGCAGAATCCCAACGAGCCTAAAGTGCTCACCCGCCTCGAGAAGAACCACTTAAGTCAATCTCAAAGGTAGAGTGGTAGGAAATGCAAGGCCTTATTTCAGTGAATTGTGCGTGCCTGAGGCCTGGGCTCTTAATATCTTGTGGGAATCGAAGTCTGAGCGCCAGCATGGGCGCAGGGTTCTACTTCGTCCTCACCATCACTAAGGCAAAGTTCCGCTGACGCTAAGCACCAAACAAGGGAAAAAACAACACACAAATTGAGGATTTCGCGACAAAACGATCTCCCGAGTGACTGTTCACACCGGACGACCGGCACCACAGGAAATGAAGCACACATATTGTTTATTGTTTTTCCTGGGGAAGTAGTGCGGCAGTTGATCCAATGCGGAATGTGGAGCGAACACAAAACGGAGAAATAAATACACTGTATGTCTGTTGTAATGAATCTTCTTTTATTTAGTTAAACTGTTTAAAAATCAAGTGTTGTGGTTATTGCTTATGTGTTTTATTTAGGTAAAATTATTTAAGTTACTTTAAACAAACGCGGTACGAATATTGATTAACTGAATTTACTTATGCACACAACAAGGGGAACCAGTTAAGGTAAGCAGGTACACATTATTAACTTCCCCTCGAACTATTATGGTGCAGACGACTCACACGATTCAAACTAAATTCGAGGGTGTGAAATTCGCGACTCCGGGATGTATGCGTCCCCGCGGCGCCACGGGGAGCAGGAGAAGACACAACCGGCGTGTGTGGTGGCTGAAATACGACTCATCGAGGATAGAACTCTGACTTGAATTCAATCCTCAATTAATGGTGAATGGTGAATATCCTCTCGGCTAAGGATATGTTTACTTACCACAAGAGAAACGTAAAGTCTCTCTTTGTGAAATAGAAAACCAGATCTCGTAATGAAGATCATGGTCGTATGGGTGTATGTGTGATCGTGAAGATCACATTGGTTTTCTCATGCAACAAGGCCATGGAAAAACAAAACTGAAAGACGGTAAGGACAAAGGGATCGTGAAGATCATTGTCTATGATGTGCATTGCGGCTAAATAAATAGACGGCAATGCATCGAGGAAATGGTGCTAAAAGGTATTGTATATGCAGGGTAATTCGTTTGTTGGCAAAGCAAGAAATTGGTGATTGTTTATTAGTAGGAAAACAAATCCTGGGTTGGATTTTATACATGTTGACATGCGAAGGAATTCAGTTTATAGCACTAGACGCTAGATGCGGGTATTTTCTTTTGTCCCTTGGACAAAGGGTCTGTTAGATATGTGCATGTGGGAAGATTAGGGTGCACATGAGGGACAAAATTGCGTGGCAAACAATGGTGCCGGAATAGTTTTCCTGCGAACTCTAGTGATGCATTGGATTATGAATCCTAAGAATTCTTTGCTGGGAAAGTTTTTGCCGATGCGTTGATGCATGGAAAAATGCCCTTGTAGGTGAAATTCTTTTTACAGTTGCTAATGCAATTAGCAGCAATTAGTAATTAGGAAACCATGAAATTTGAGGGGCTTCAGCACAGGAAGCTTGGGGGTAATTGGGCAAGTAGGCAGTGGCGTTTTCGGAACCGCCACCGTGCCATCAAATTTCCCTTCAATTCACCGTCAATAAAAAACTTGCAAATTTTATTGGAATAAGAAAATTCTGATATTTAACCATCTTCATCTAGTTATGAATTATTAAAATGGCTATTGTAAGCAGAAAGAAAAGAAAATGGAAGAAAAGTTAACTAAAAGGTAGAATGATTTAAGGTCGAAGAATACTCATAGAAAATTGCAATTATTTTTTACGGGAAATTAACACATTTCGCGTTCACCGAAAAGACAAATAAAGAATAAGTATTATAAAATAAAATAAAATATAAATGTAAGTTAGTTTTACGCCAAAAAGAAAACTAAAACAATGTCTTATGAGAATCAAGTACTTTAGCCAGAATCCCCAACAACTTTCGCGTTCACAGATTATATAGTAAAATACTAAATCGTTGGTTCTTAACTAGACACTCTGTTTTTATCTACAAAAAACCGTTGTTTCAGCATTGAATGAAGATTTTAATTACCATTTTGACTATATACAAACTGATACACTGCAACCTCTAGAAAATGATACGTGCTGAAGTTAATAGCTACATGATTAGCTTTGCCTTTTAAACAACATTCTATATAAATCTCTTAGCCGGCTTCCCTCAAAAGCCTACCTGTGCGAAAGCTTTGATTAAACTACGAAACAGGTTCCCCCCACATGGCAAATGACTTAAAAGTTCAGTTATTTATTGTAGCGATACATTTTCTTGCTCCGAATCGATATAAACAAACATCCAGTTGATGACGAAACACTTTTTGAATTACTTATAGCGACTGTTGACAAACGCCCGTAGATTAATCGTAGTAGAAAGTTAAAAGTAATATTTAAAAACACGCGTGTGTGGGAAGTAAATACTCACTCACTTGGTCGATTAGATAATTAAGGTAAAGTTCTCACAATTTGATAAGACTTAGTCGGTAAATTCATCGGAGAGCTTGTTGGAGTCGCATAGTTAGATAAATATGTTCTGTATGAACTGTTGAATATATATTTCCATTGTGTGTTACGAAAAAACAGATAAATTATAATGCTAACTGAATTTTCCGGTAATCTTGCCCATCACCTGGAATTTGGACATTCTCTAGTAATTGTGGCAAAAACGATTGATGGAGCTTCAAGGTAAGACTTAGAAAAATGATTAAAATAATGCATTTACTACATGTTACTGTGGTTCAGATCTGTATCTGAATATCGGCCTGTTTAATTTCACATTCCAGCCGATTTTGTTTTCTATCTTCGCATTTCATTGAACTTATTCTAATAATGTTTACGTGATAATCACATTAACTTTATTACTGTTCCTGTTATACAATCATCTGATTCATATACACACGTTGTAGGTTTTCTTTCAATTAATGAGCTCTATCAGATTAGGAGATCACAAATAGTACTCCTTGTTGTTTTTATAATACCCGTGAGCTAAAGTAGTGGTCACTGCATGTTTTATATTTGCAGACATAGTGCAGATTTTTCAACTTGTTTTAACTTAAGATTTTGTTGTTATTGTTCAGTTGCATAAGGGCTTACTTCAATAATGTATACAAACAAGTCATTATATAGTGACTTCATTTTCTTTCTGCAAGAAACACACGAAACGAAAACAGTTTTGAGATATCCTTACCATTAAAGTCTAGTCCGGGTGAAGGAAGAAAGAAAGGAGAAAAACTAATGTAACGATGTACTCGCACATTGATCTTGAATGCTTAGAAGTATGGTGACGAGGAAACGCATGATCAGGTATAGAATTCCATTCTCGTGTGCTTCGATTGAAGAAAGATAGTGTTTACTCAGTCGTCTGAAATTATTTCTTTACGTGAACCGATACATATGGTAGTTGTCGATATCTAGGATAGTGTGGACAGGGTTACTTCAGGTGTTCTCTAACTACTTGGATGGAGGGATGGTGGGAAAGAAACTATGCAAGACCGGTAGGTCTTGAGTGTGGTACGAGGGTTGCCTCTTATGTTTCGGGATTTGGCAACCCTAGTGTTGCAATCCGGCAATTGACAGTTCTGTCGTAAAGTTGGACATTATTGAGGTTATACGCACTCAGAACGTTTTGACATACGAGCGCTATTTGTGTTGTTTACAGTAACTTAAAAGATTCATCTCGGCCCAAAAGTGGAATTAAATCGTCAACATTTTCGTGCGATTATTTTTTACAACTTTCGGCGTGGATTAACTCAGCAACAGTGCATGGATGAACTTAATTCAATTTTTGGCGATGAAGCTCCATCAAGGACCAGTGTTTATCGATGGTATGGTGAATTCAATCGTATCGTAGTTCACTCCAAGATGAATTTCGTGAAGGTCGTCCAAAATCAGTTGTTGTTCCGAAAACCATTGATGCTGTGCGCGAACTGATATTGGAAGATCGTCATGTGACCTATCGTGAGATTGAGACAACCTTAGGCGTTAGTGGGACCAGCATACATTCAATATTGCATAAACATTTGACTGTCAAAAAAATTTGTTCGCGTTGGATCCCACAAAATTTGTCAATCGCCCAAAAAAAGGCTCGTGTCAATTGGTCGAAAGAAATGCTCAAAAAATACGGTCGCGGTGCTTCGAAACACGTCTATGACATCGTGACAGGTGATGAATCGAGGATTTACGCGTATGAGCCCGAAAGTAAACAGCAGTCGACTGTCTGGGTGTTTCATGATGAGCCAAATCCAACAAAAGTTTTTCGCGCACGAAGCACTTCCAAGCAAATGGTCGCCTGTTTTTTCGGAAAAACTGGACATGTCGCAACCGTACCACTAGAGCAACGCAGAACAGTCAATTCTGAGTGGTACACAACCATTTGTTTGCCAGTTGTCTTCCAAGAAATCAGGAAAACCAACCGCCGAAGACGGATCACTCTTCACCACGACAATGCGAGCTCTCACACATCGGCTGCGACAACTGCATTTTTGAACACCCAAAACATCGATTTGATGGGTCATCCGCCGTATAGTCCTGACTTGGCACCGAATGACTTCTTTTTATTCCCGTACGTAAAAAACAAACTGAGAGGTCAACGTTTTTCGACACCTGAAGAAGCGGTTGCTGCATTCAGAATGCATGTGTTGGAGATACCTCAATCAGAGTGGCAAAAATGCTTCGACAATTGGTGCAAACGCATGCAAAAGTGTATAGATCTTCATGGGGAATATTTTGAAAAACAATAAAGTGATTTTCGATGATCAATATTTGTTTTTGTTCTCTAATCCCGAAATATAAAAGGCAACCCCCGTAGTAAACGCAGATCACGTCTTCGTGTCTGATAATCTGCGCTTTGGTCGATGTGTATATTTGTGCTGTATTTTACTGTGCGTGTGTATGTGTCAGCAGTCGACCCTATGGGATGGCTCCAGGAATCCTCTGTTATAGAGGGGAATGTTGTTGGGAAGGGTGCTTTCTTCAGTTTTGTACTGAAGAAAAAATTATGGTTGTCGGATCCGAAGAGATCGAGAAAGAGAAGGTTCAAGAACGCAAGTGTGTTCTCGCTGTTCTGAATGCTTTTGAGGTACTTGTGTAATATTTCTGGTGCACCACCGAGAGTAGGCTACCGTATTCATCCTGATGGATATGTCGCGGGTACCTCGCCGTGTAGGGGGGTTTTACCCATGCGAAGGTTTATAATGGAATCCCGGTCTTTCTCTCTGGGTTCCTTAACCCACGCTTCTTCGCCTTCCTCTTAATTTATTTATCAGGGGCGTAAAAGAGACAACTCCGTCACACACAAAAAAATCATAAATAGGTTCACTTACGCTGTAAAAGCTGGGTACTGAATTTGATGTGAAATTAATTAAAACAAGTAACTTAATGTTCTCACATGATGTAAACGAGGAGCACTGACTTTCATATAAATTCTATTACAACGAGTAACTTAATGTTCTTACGAATATAAACGAGGTGCACTGAATTTCATATAAATGGTATTAAAACAAGTAGCTTAATGTTCTTAAACGATGTAAACAAGGTGCACTGAATTTCATATAAATTATATTAAAACA
Source organism: Microdon myrmicae (assembly GCA_963931805.1). Lineage (NCBI taxonomy): Eukaryota > Metazoa > Arthropoda > Insecta > Diptera > Syrphidae > Microdon > Microdon myrmicae. Next base: position 118,937,290 of record OZ007496.1, read on the forward strand.
AGTAACTTAATGTTCTCACATGATGTAAACGAGGTGCACTGTATTTGATGTGAAATGCTATTTCTCGACGGACTTCTTCCAATTCTCGATCGCGACTGACTCCGATTCTCGTTTTGCGTTTAACGTGGAGGCCCGACTTACCTACACGGAATCTGATTTGAGACTGGTGATCGCCACCGAAACGACAGAATACCAAATTCCATCCATCGTTTCGGCGACCAATAAGGGATGCTCTTTCACACCCTGGTCAGGGCGAGGATGTCCACGCACACAGATGCGGTTACTTCGCACGCTCATGGTGGTGTCCATGAGCATGCGAACCGTGGATATCATAATTCCATAAAAGGAAATGTTTCACGATAAGTTTGCAACTGGTGCAAGCTATCGTGACACAGGAACATGGGAATGTTTACCCGATCGGCACTTCCTAAGGCATCTATGCTGATCGGGCGCACGTTGCTGGCGGCTTCGGAGGGTCAAACTCTCGTGTGTGTATTTACACTAACGAGAACTCGACTCTCTTCTGCAGCCAGGTGCGAGTTAACCATTTCTTGTCGATCGGTTTAGCGACCGATATGGTTGCAGCAAGGAAGTAAAGCAAGAGTATCTCCTGATTGTGTGCTGTAAATTCGACGGGTGGATATGTGCACCGCGGTGGTCGAGTTATGTCGGTAGCTTATTGATGCGACCGAATTGCTTTCGAATCATGGTACGTTTGATATGATTATGCCCTTGTGAAAAATGTCCGTTTGGTGCAATGCCTTTTTCCTTAGCGCCGAACTATGGCTTAGGTGGTTAGGAGACATTTTAGGTGGATGGCAAAAAGGTAAGTAATGGCGTTTAAATGAAACTGCCATAATACTTGTTTTATAAGGTTTTCGGGTGCTCTAGGTGGGAGCTTTCGAATTATTGATGGAAAGGTAAGTAGTGGCGTTCGGAGGAACCACCACAGATACTTATATCCTTAATCCTTCCAGATAATCCAAAGAATGCGCCGTCCGTGAACAAGTGAATAACACCATAATATATCACACTCGAAAATAATACAACGAACTAAGTGATAAACAAAGGACGAGCCGGAGGAAACCGACCAATTCACGATGCACTTGAACGTCACGAGAAACCAATGCAGCGACACAAAATCATGAATCTCAGCTGAAAACAAAAACTGATTTTTAGAAGACTAATTTATTTTACTGATCACTTTATTTTCGAGGATCCACTCCTCGCACATCATACTAACTGACTCTTAAGTCTAAGAACCGCGAATATACCACGGCAACTTAACTAATCTACTCTTGATATGCAACTGCCTCTTCACTTTACAACTTCAACCCTGTATCCTTTCGAAGCCCGGATGCATCGCCACTTATCACCGATCCTTTTGAGGTTTGTTTTTGTTATCTATCTAGCTAATGCAAATAAGAGTTTGCATGCACTTCAGATGGGTAACAAAGGTCCATGGGAATAGGGTGAGAAATTAGAATCTGGGTCTATCTGCAAATCATAAAACATATGGCATATGGAGATATGCGTTGTGTAGATTGCCTAAATTTTGTATCGGCGGCTCAAATGGACATGGGTTTGTTTAGACACGTGTTTATCTTAGGTTTCAGGAAGTGATAATTTTTGCGGTCGCGACGGAAATGGGAGGACAATGTTAGGTTCGACCTCGAGGAGATCGAATCGGATGGTCGAACGTGGAAGGAGAGCGCACAGTACAGGGAACAATGGCGGAGTCGAGTCGGCGAGGTCATGAACTTCCGGGTTCCTACAGGCCAATAAATAGAAATAGAATAAGAAGTGATAAGTGCACAAACCATACACGTGAAGCTATGCGTTGGCCTCTTTGAATTTTAAGGAATTGAATTCAATATTCGAGAATTGAACGTTTGGTTCAATTTGCTTGACATTGAATTCAACGTTGATTTGGGGGATATGAACGGATGATATTGGATGGGAATTTTGTAAGTGGGTAATGTGTATGTGGGAGGGAAATGGTGAGGCTTCTTAGAGCACTACATCATCATCATCATCGGCACTACAACCGGGATCCGGTCTTGGCCTTATTTAGCAAGTCTTTGGCGGAAGTTGGTGTGGTTCGCGCGAATGCCACTTTGTCTTTTCGTCGAAGTGTTCCGCCGAACACTGTTCTCCACTACACACAAAAGTAAATACAACACACGAATGAAACTCAGGCAAGATTGTTTTCTTTTTGGAAACGTTTCTTCATTTCCTTTTCATGTATTTGAACATTTACATGTAACGGTGATTTTTCCTACACACATTAACAATCTACGTCAGAAACACTTAAAGAGTTTTTGCACCATGCCACTCGACCGACACAACTTCTCGACCTCTAACAATCGCGATTTAATTATACTTCTACTTTCTTTCTCGGATTTCAACGCGCGGATTGACCTCCTCGTAGGTGTTCTCTCTGCTTCGCTCGCCCTCCTCGGTGGGGTGCTCGCTGTTCGTTCCGATATCGACTCTTCTCGCTTGCCGCTCCAACCTAGACTTCTCGTCTCGTTGATGATCTAACCTAGACTGCCTGTCTGCCCACACAGATACCCAGATTCAAAACTGGTATCTGTAGCTACACGGAAAAATTTCCCTAGTTGATCTGCTAACAGAACTTCCGAATTTCTGTTAGCAGCATGTTATCACGTCCCAGGGGTGATTTTTCATTCCTGAAAGAAGAAACTCGTTCATCATCGAACATCATTATCACCATCCGTGGTGGTGGTCGAAATTCAGTTCGACGGTTGTCGATTGTGTGCCGCCTTATTTACATAACACATCTGGCGCGTAGGCCGAAAGGTATCCTGCAACTGGAATGGACGTATGGTTCATGGGTTTTGTTTGACTTTTGTCAATACACCCGAAATCCATTAGATCTTTCTAATGGGTGTGAAATACAAAAAGGCACCGTGGGATAGGAGTAGTTCCCTTGTAGGTTTTAAACGTCATACATTTTTTGAATTATCTTGTTGAGATAATTACGGTTGCCGTTTCTTTTGTTTGCCGATAGATTTGGTGGTCTTTGTGGCAGACCACCCGCACGTGCATCCGTTGGTCGGCTAATTTGCTGGCGATAACAAATCCTTGTAACGTCCTGTAGATGTCCAGGATTTCGGATTGTGCAGTACTGGAGTGCGGCGCATTTCAATCTTTAGGAATAAGATGAATGGATGCTTTTACCTTTGTTTCAGGTATGCTACAATCGACTTGTTGCTTGATATTGAAAGCTTTGGGACGTTCAGTTCCTTGCTTCTTTTTATATCGGGTTCGCATTTTGCAGCTTCCTATGACCCTTGTTACAGGTATGATTAGGAGCTTTGGGACACCTGTCTGTGGGCACGTGAGATGATAAGATAAGTATGTTCCTTGAAGGGTAGGAACCTTCCCTGGGTGAAATTGTGCGTTCGTAAAACGCTACAAGTCTCTCCACCGGTATCCGGTACTTATCTGAGACTTGTTAAATTGTCCACAATAATTTGTTTTTCCGGGCAAGGTTATTAGCCTTGCCTTAGAGCACTACACTTGTATGCTAATTGTAGCAAGTACTCGTCGATAGGGGTAATGGATGCACCTTCGTATAGGTGAGAGTTGGGGTAATGGCGTTTGTCATGTCTTCTAGAGTGGTTAGTGCATCTTCTGAGGAGTTTCCTTTCGAAAACTCGAAGTCTTTCCATTTGGGCCGGAGATATGCAGGTCCATATGGGAAAGGCATATGATATTCCAGATAGGATTAGCTGCTTATAGCAGAGAAGCTTAACTTTGGTGTCAACTTTGTTGCTCCACTTCAAGATGATGTGCAGTTGCTTAGACCGACCAAGGCCCCTTTGAAGAATGTGGGTTACATGTTTGATGAAATTCATTTTTTGGGTATAGACGACCCCAAGATATTTCATCCTATCATGTGGTCTAATCGTAGTACCTCCTATTTGTATTCGAATATTCTGTGAATATCGAGAAGTAGGTTGGGAGAATGTACTACTCAGCATGAGAGCTACTGCTTTGGATATGTTAAGTAGGATATTCTATTGACTGTAATACTGATACAGTTCGTCCAGGTGCGACGTTGCGGGTTTAGGGCATTTGGATGAGGTGTACGCTTGGACATCATCCGCATAGCATATCTTGTTTACTCTCCCGTCCACAGGGCGAGGAATACTTGAGGTGTAGATATTAAATAAGATGGGGCCTAGAATTGAGCCCTGTGGTACGCCTGCAGCGGCGTTGAAAAGTCGGGAAAGCTTTCCATTCGTTTGAACTTGGAAATTTCTGTTTAGAACGAACTGGTGGATGATACTACACAGCGTTATACTGAGCCCAGTATTTAGTAATTTAAAAACGAGACCTTCGATCCAGGTCGTGTCAAAAACCTTTTCAATGTCCAGGCTCACCGCGATGGTGAGTTCCTTATTAAAGAGGCGCACGGAGACGTGGTTCTGAAATATGTTGAGAGCCATAGTGGTGCTGTGGGCTCTTCTAAATCCAAATTGAAAATCAGCTATTAGATACCTGACAGTGATAAAGTTATTTAGCTTCTCGTATATGAATTTTTCATATATTTTGATGATGCAAGTGAGGGGCGAGATGGGGCGAAAGCTCGGGGGTGATACGTTGGTTTCCCAACTTTTGCTATTAGACAAACAACAGCATGCTTCCAAGGTTGAGGAAAGTACCCCAAGTTGTAGGCACGATTGAGCACAATGGAGAGCTTTATGAAGAATAAGGTAGAAGGCCTTCGCAACGAGTGGTACGACATGTTCTCGATACCGGGTGACTTCTTAGGGTTTCGGGATTTAATAAGGTTCTGTAGGGTATTTGGTGTGATGAAACCCTGATCATTGTCACGTATGTCGTCGAAGTATGCACTGTTAGTTGGGTTAAAGACAACTATTGGCACGTTAAAGTTGTCTAATTTGTTGTGAACCTCTGAACTAATTATTGCATTAGTATCCGGGTCACCATCCTCGAAAGTGAGCCTTCACTACCGCCGGCGAAATACTTGCAATGTCGACCAAGGCGGAGACCAAAAGAGTGTGTGAGGCAAATGAGGAAAATTATGATACAAACGCTCACATAGCTTCCACGAGCAACAACCAACCGAAAGGTCGGTTCGAATTTAGGTCAACGAGATAGATATGGGATGGAGAATTATTATAGAGGGATTGCAGGTCAGTGGCCGAGAATCAAGGCCATCGTAAAATTGCTGTTTGGTACGGGACAAGAGTTGCAGTAAAAAAAACTCGTCGCCTTGAATTCAGCAGCGTTTCGCAGAGTCTGTCGTGAGAGGTATTTCAAACTTGTTGGTTTTTAATTGTATGACGAATCTTGGGTGATTCTGTGCAGCAATTCGTTTCAAATAATGAATAAAATTAATCAAAAGCTAGCTCTGAATTTCTTTTATTTTTTTCTCTGGTGATAACGAATAGGATTCTAGACCGGAATAGGAATCCGGAATAGGATTCCAAGACCGGATCCCGGTTGTAGTGCCGATAATGATGATGATGATGTATCTTAACATACATTATTCGAAGTAGTATAAATACGCTTAATAGTGTGTGACGTCTCCAACAGACTCACACAGTACACAAACCCTAGTCAAGAACACTACCAAAAGAAAATCAAAAGAATAAACCATTAGAGCCGCATTCCATAGTAATTAACGTAGCATTTACATTTCATTAAATATTTGTTGAGAATAATAATTCATCTCCCACATGCGGCGGTGAATTGTTGAGCCTTTGGTTCTATCTTTTAGTGATTGTAACTATCATAACGTTGGTTCAAATCGCACTCTTATCATTATCGTTGCAAAACGCTGTAAGTGTACCAATATTTATTGCTAAACTAAATACATCATCATCATCATCATCATCGGCACTACCATCGGGATCCGGTCTTGGCCTTATTTAGCAAGTTTCGAGGCTTGTTAAATTTTCCATAATAATTTGTTTTTCCGGGCAAAGTTATTAGCCTTGCGCCAAATTAAATATATTCTGTCTTATTTGAAAAGCCTTATAATATTGTGACGCATATGACAATCAGTACTAGAATATTCGAGAAAGTCCGAAACAAAGTACTAGAATATTCTATAAAGTACTGGAAAACTGGAGACTATGAACAATAGAACATTCAAGGCTATGGAACGGACGGAAACGAAACCCGAATCAGAATGTGGGGAAACGGTATAAATACGTCGCACACAGATCATGGAGACAAGTAATAAGTAAGAAAGTGAAGCAAACGATAAGTAATAAGTAAGAAGTAAGCAGAAAGACGCGATAAGTACGGAAGCGATAAGTCAAGAAATCGTTATGCGTACGGTAAAAGTAACGGTTGTTATTAACGGACTAATAAAGTGTTAGGTTAATTCAAAATCGATTTAGCGGCTCTTATTTATTAAAAATAATTAATCCAGCGAACCCTAAGCTCGCTACAATTGGTGCCAGAAGTGGGATTAATTATTGGTGAAGTAAATAAGTCTGTGAAAGTGTGTTGTGACGATGTCAGATCGACATTTGGAGGATCTTCGCATTCCCGAGTTGAAGAAGGAACTTCAGGGCCGGAATCTGGATAGCAGAGGACAGAAGCAAATCCTTCGACAGCGTCTGCAAGCAGCAATGAAGGAAGAGGGTATTGATGTTGACACCTGTTTTTACGATTGGGCCAGACTGTCCGGATGGAGAAGAAACAGCGAGTCAAGATGGTGCCAATGTAACGGAGAAGAGTTCGCCACAGTTGGACATTTCGGAGATGCTCAGGATGATGATGATAAAATTGGACGCGCAAGCTACAGACATTAGCACAAAATTGGACGCGCAAGCTGCAGATGTTAATGCAAAGTTGGATGCCCAAAATTCAAAATTCGACGCACAAGCTGCAGATCTGAATGCAAAATTGGATGCCCAAAATTCAAAATTCGACGCACAGCTGCAGATCTGAATGCAAAATTGGATGCCCAAACGCAGTGGATGAAATGTAATTTTCAACACTTCAAGGAAGAAATTCAGTCAAAAATTCGGAACGAAGTAGAAAATCTGGATCTAAAAGTCACCGATGAAATAATGCGAATCGAAAAGAGACTTGAGTGTGTTGAGAGAAATAAGACATCGCCTAGCAAGCAACATGACTACAAAGATACAAAGATACAAGGATACAATCGCCAACCTTCGATGAAACGGGACCCTTCTCCGTATTTATACGTCAGTTTGACGCCGCGGCCAAGTATAATAAGTGGTCGGATGAGCAAAAGTCAACATCACTAATCGTGTCACTCCGCGAGGCGGCTGCAGAATTGCTACAAACCATACGAGCAGAGAAGCAAACAGATTTCCAAGCGGTAAGAGACGGCCTTGAGGCTAGGTATGGAGACAACCACATGCAACTGCGGAGCAGAACGCAGAAATCTGGAGAAAGTCTTCAACAGTTACAGGTAGATATTGAGCGATTCCCAAACTTGTCTTATTCAAATATAACTAAGGAATTTCTGACCGAGGTAGCAATGGATGCATTTATAAACGCACTCCTAGATCGGGACTTGCAACAGGCCGTTCGTTTGGCGGGAAAGAAGACGACTAATGAAATACTGGCGTTCGCATTGGCATATGACTCTGCTAAACTGGCTACCAGGAGTACATATAGAGTCCGAGAAATGTCCGCCCAGGAATGTTCCTGCCAAAGAATCGGGCATGTACAACGGAGAACCCCGAGACCTGTTATGAAGTGCTGGGCATGCGGCGGAGTCGGCCACATCTCTATTGACTGTAGGAAACGTCGACGAATGAATGAAACGTCGAGTGAGAATTGTTGTTCATGCGCTAATCATAAGAGGAGACTATCAACGGACCAACCTGAAGTGAAGAAGCACATTGTATCTGTCAGAGTACTAAATGTGTCCGAGGAGCCGGTCGCAATAAGAAAAGGAGAGTTAACGTAGAATGTGCACCCGTATCAATGAAAAGCTCAATTCACCAAAGGAAGGTGCATAATAACGCTGATGCTCTATCAAGAAGACCATGTAAGCCAGATTGTAAACATTATCATAGAGCGGAAGAGAAAGAAGAGGTGTACGACCTGCGAAATGTACAAGTAGAAGTACTAGATGGGTAGACGAGTGATGCTATACGCGCAACTCAACTTCAGGATGAGGATATGTCGCTAATCCTGGAACACAAAGAAAAGAACGAGCGGCCAACTTGGAACAATATTTCCGACAAGGGTGGAACATTTAAGGCATATTGGGCACAATGGAATTCCTTGCTGGTGGAAGATGGAATTCTAAAGCGTAAATGGGAAGCCGCGGACGGAAAATCCCATCGAATGCAGATTCTAGTCCCACCATCAAAAGTGAAGGATGTACTAACAGAAATGCACGACGGTGCCTCCGGTGGACATCTGGGAGTTAATAAGACACTTTCAAAATTACGATCTCGATTCTACTAGCTTCACATGAGAGATGACGTCGAGTCTTGGTGTAGGAAGTGCACAACTTGCACTGCGACCAAAGGACCAACAGCAAAACCAGGGAGCGCTATGAAGCAGTAAAACGTGGGTGCCCCTTTCGAGCGAATTGCGATTGATATCTCAGGACCATTTCCAAAAACCAACGACAACAATAAATACATGTTGGTCATCATGGATTACTTCAGCAAGTGGGTGGAAGTCCTTCCAATTCCAAACCAAGAAGCAACAACCGTCATTGAGCAGCTTATCAATAATTGGATCAGCAGATATGGAGTTCCCTGTGAGTTGCATTCCGATCAAGGCCGAAACTTCGAATCACAGGTATTTCAAGGCATCTGGCCAAAGAATCAGAAGTAGGCAACATGATTCGAGAGATGGAAGAGCAAGGAGTCATCGAAAAATCATCGAGCCCATGGGCTTCGCCGGTAGTGCTCGTCAAGAAGAAGGATGGGACAACTAGATTTTGTGTCGACTACCGTCGGTTAAACGACGTTACGAAGAAGGACAGTTACCCACTTCCTCGAATCGACGACATACTAGATACCCTTTCTGGAGCTCAGTGGTTTTCAACATTGGACCTAAAAAGCGGTTACTGGCAAGTGGTAGTGAAGGAGGAGGACAAGGAGAAGACAGCGTTTACTACTGGAAACGGACTTTATCAATTCAACGTGATGCCTTTTGGATTGTGTAATGCTCCAGCAACGTTTGAACGATTAAAAGAAAGTGTTCTACGGGGACTTACCTGGAAGGCGTGTCTTGTGTACTTGCACAATATCATCGATGTTGGAAGGAATTTACCAGAACACATCAATAATCTGCGCTTCGTCTTCGAACGACTAAGACAGGCCAACCTATTGGTCAATTCGAAGAAATGTGAACTCTTCCAAAGGAGAGTAAAATTCCTGGGACACATCGTTTCATCTGCAGGAGTTCAAACGGATCCTGAGAAGATAGCAGCTGTCCAAGAGTGGCCTACTCCAGAAGATAAGCAACAGTTAAGAAGCTTTATGGGATTAGCCACATATTACCGACGGTTTGTTAAAGGTTTCGCCAATGTGGCTAAAACCCTACACGAACTAACGGGTAAAGACAAGAAATTCAATTGGACAGAAAAGTGTGAGTCAGCGTGTTGAATACATTGAACGCCGAGTTATGTAAGACCCCAACATTGGCATTCCCAAGATCGGATCGCCCAATTATATTAGATACTGATGGAAGTAACACAGGAATCGGAGCAGTGTTGTCATAGGAAGTCGATGGTAAAGAGAGAGCTGTCGCATATTATAGTCGAGTTCTATCTAAGCCAGAGAGAAATTACTGCGCAACAAGAAAGGAACTGTTGGCTGCCGTAGAAGCCGTTAAGAATTTCCATATCATGCCGCCCTGAAATGGTAGTCCTTCCAATTCCAAACCAAGAAGCAACAACCATCATTTAGCAGCTTATCAATAATTGGATCAGCAGATATGGAGTTCCCTGTGAGCTGCATTCCGATCAAGGCCGAAACTTCGAATCACAGATATTTCAAGGCATCTGTGCGGCACTGGGCGTAAGGAAAACCAGGACCACACCCTTACATCCGCAGTCAGACGGAATGGTCGAAAGGTTCAACCGAACAATGAAAGAGCATTTATCGAAGGTCGTTAGTGATCACCAACGAGATTGGGACAAATATGTACAATACATACATGAGTTATAGATCGGCTAATCACGATACGACGGGCCATTCTCCAGCAAGAAATATATTTGGACGAGAGATACGATTACCAGCCGATCTGCGATTCGGAATACCTCCAGACGCCATAGATAAGACCGAAGACTACGTAGCCGAATGGAGAAATCGCCTCGATGAGATTCATCATTTGGTTCGAAACCAAATCAAGGTATCCAGTGACAGGATGAAAACAAGGTGCGACGTTCGAGCCAACGCATCCGGATTTAATGCAGGCGATAACGTGTGGCTTTATAGCCCTCATCGGCAAAAAAGAAGGTCTCCGAAGTTGCAGCAACATTGGGAAGGACCGTATAAGATTCTCACAAGAATAAACGACGTTGTCTATAGGGTTCAGCGAAGACCGAACCCTAAGATGAAAGTGGTACATCGTGACCGACTGGCGACTTTTGTTAACCCAGGAGACCAGTGAACTTAGTTCGGGACGAACTAATCTAGGCTGAGGGTAGTGTGACGCATATGACAATCAGTACTAGAATATTCGAGAAAGTCCGAAACAAAGTACTAGAATATTCTGGAAAGTACTGGAAAACGGGGAGACTATGAACAATAGAACATTCAAGGCTATGGAACTCAAGTTTTGGATAGCGTTATATCCCCAATCAAATGCAGGATCAACACTATCTTTTTCCACATCTCTGAAATGACCTCTGTTTAATCACGTGTAAACTTAGCTGAAGACAGCATCACGATTTTTTTGCATTGCTTGAAAATGTTAGAATAATTTGTTTGAAATTTGTATTAAAGCAACAATGTTTGCTGAGCTTGTTGAATTCTTACCTGGCCAAAATGTATCAATATGGAGAAAATAAGTTTTTCATACCGATCTCTGTTGTCAAATAGAAACTTTGATTTTAGATATCGAATGGCATCCAACTCAACTCGAACCTAAACAAGAACCCTCAATCGGTATCAGTGATGCAGATAACACTCAAAGTTGCGAAAACTGCTATATTTAAGGCGACTTAAGAAGGTGGATCAATAAGAGGTTGTTACGGAATCGTTTACAAAACGGTACGACTTTATTAATCCACCATTTTATTTTCAATAAAAGAATCATACAAATATATTAACACTACGATCATTGATTCAATACATGAACTGATAATTTTTGCGTTATTTTATACAATCTTTTCTGTCATTACCTCCTGCAGGTTTCACATCAATTTGTGCACTTCCAAGACAACTACCAATCCAACTTGCGATGTCGGCCTCCGCATATCTTCCTATTTCCGCGAGGATTGTATAGTTCGCAATTCAAGGATAGCCACTAACTGGGGTGAAGAGGAAACTAATATACATCTCGACGAACATACCGCCCGGAACCCAATAATTGCTGGGGATTTTTTCATGATTTACATATTCGCAGCAGAGGACAAATTTCATATATCAATCAATAGCAAGCCATTTTGCACCTTCGCATATCGCATCCCATTAGAATCAATTCGAACTCTAGAAATTCGAGATCAAATTCAAACTGTAAAGCAAATAGATCATCGAACTGCATTCCCAGCGCCATGGCCAGCAATTCATGCTTCTGATTTTGGCAAAGCATTTAGCAATGATATTCCGGTTCTGTTCAGTCCCGGACACATAATAATAATAACTGGAAGATGTTTCGATAACAAGAAAGGTCAATTTATTTTGAAATTCATGGATGGGGATTCCAAACGAGAAGAACTACACTTTAGTGTTCGCTTTGATCAAAAAGTTGCTGTTCGAAATACAATGAACAAAAATTTTGAGTATGAATATCTCTTAAGAAATTTGATGGGCATAAAACTAAAAATTTATATAATTCTAGGTTCGGTGTAGAGGAACGACACGGCAGCTTTCCATTTATCTTCAACCAACAGTTCAACATAGCTATAGCATTTACTGCTCAAGAATTCCTTATAGCAATTGATGGGAAGTTTTTCTGCTCTTATGCATACAGGACATCGAACATCTTAGAGACTTTGGTCGGATTTAAATTAACGTGTGTTAATGGGCTGAGAATTCACGTAACACGAGTGGATCATGTACAAATGGGAGATACAACTTGCAGTGGATTTGAAAAGTATTCCTCACACGACTATGATATTGCTTAATTCCAAATTGATTTAAAGCCAAATTAAAATTCTTGTGTTGAATTTATTAGAATCGCTTATTTTTCATTTCTAACTCTCTCTTAAATATCATTGCGTCGGAGGTTTCGAAGTCTATGCACTCTGTCGCAAATGGTATAATAATCACCTATGTGTATTAATTTGAGCATACGATTCAAAGAAATAAGTTCAAGTCCGGATTAATACTCGAAAAACCACTATGGTCTGAGTTACTAGATTCGCGTTTACACTGATTCACTACAATGGGAACGACGTCGGCGTTGTTCATTTAATTTGACTTTTGAGAAATTGAAGCTTTAGCAAAGGGATTCAGGATTGAGCGACCCTTTGAAATAGTGCAACAATTATACGAAAATTGGCATTCATTAAAAAAAAAAAGGAACTTTCGCACATCACGGGGTTTTTCCAGTCAGCATCATCAACTTACTGAGCTCAAAATTTGGAAGATCGTGCAGGAATTCAATGGCTCTATGATATAAATAACCTAGAAAAATACCTACGCCCGACACGTACCATCTATTATATCGCTGCTGAACGCTTGGCTGAATATCGATTCGTCATTGTGCCCAGAATATGACATTTGCACCGATCTCGTTATTCAAGATTTGAACCTCCATGCGTACAAGGTTCAGCTGACACAAGGACTGAATCCTTCCGACCATCTGTAGCATCGCCAATGTGCTCAAGACAGCCAATCATGATCAATGGTAGACAGCAAAGATTTTCTATTGGAGAGTGAAGTAAGGCAGCCAATGTGGTTATTGGTCTTCGGTTGATTTTTGCTTATCATCATTGGGCAATCAAATTGAAAACATCAAAAACAGCACGTGCACATAATTGTTTTTATGCACATTAACCCAAAGCAAGTGCAACAAATTCTGTGTTAAAATAAATAAAATTATAAATATGGGAGACTACAAAAACGCCACAACCTACATTTTCTTACTGCATATGTTGGCGATGCGATTTCCCAGGGCAAGCAACAGCACACAAGCACTCAGAACAACGATCGCCTGTAAAATCACTCAAGAGGGAAGCCCACCGAAAACCACTCAAGAGGGAAAAACACTCAGCACAACTAGCAGCTGTACGCCGATTGCAGAAAACCACTCAGGAGAAAGCGAGTGAGAGAGAAGCATCGAGCGAAAGTGAGGACAGCTGCGGGCTATAAAAGGCGAGTGCAACGACGAAACACCAGTGCCGTCTTGCATTCTTGACCCTTCTCTCTACCGATCTCTTCGGATCAAACCCCCACAATTTCTTCTTCAGTACAAAATTGAAGAAAGCACCCTTCCCAACAACATTCCCCTCTATAATAGAGGATTCCTGGACCTATCCCATAGGGTCTACTATTAACAAACCACACACACGAACGCACAGTACAAGACGGCACAAACACAAACATACACACCGACTAAAGCGCAGATTATTAGACGCCAAAGACGTGATCTGCGTTTACTACCGCACCCAAGACCTACCGGTCTTGTATAATTTCTTTCCCACCATCCCTCTATACAAGTAGTTAGAGAACACCTGGACTAACACTGTCCAAACTATCCTTGGATACCCCCACTTTTTTCTTTTCTTTTCAGATATCGCGAGACCGAGCCCAACATCCTCACGGATGTGGGTGATTCTGGTTATCGCAAAATGACCAGAAGTCAGAGACAAGATGAAGGACATATCTGTCCTTGTCTCGCTAAAGTCGGCTTCTCGCCTCCCATTTTTTTTTTTTTTTTTGAAACACCAGTGCCCTCATAAATTGAGAATTCTCCAAAGAAGAATAAATCCAACTACAACCAACAAATCGGCACCAACCAAATCCACATCGCAGAACACATTATCACAACCTAGAAGGCCAGGAACATCATATGCGGATGTCATCAAAAACAATCCAAACACGCTGACGTCAAACAACCCCAACTCCATTGGCTTCAACCTGGACATCATGGACATCATGGGCTACATCAAGAGTCTACAAACTATGCATATGTCGGATATCGAAAAAAAAAGGTCAGATTCTCTTACTTATAACTTCCCATATTTTTACCCTCAATGGCTGAACTAACTATAGTCGCCCTCAACGCAGAGTTTATATACTCCAACATCCGTAAGCAGCACTTACGGTTGTTTGTTAAAAGCTTCTCCCCAGACATCCTTCTCCTCTCAGAAACGTGGCTTAAGTCCAACTCCCGAGTATCCATCCCCAATTACATATTTATTTCAAACCCCAGAACTACTGGATCCCATTGAGGTACCGGCATCCTACTAAATAATAAACTTCAATTCGCCAATGTTTTCAATATCGAATAGACGGCAGTTAAACTTTTTTGTGAAAACAAAAAAGTAATCATTGACATCTATTTACACCCACCCAACACGACAACCAGACTTCCCTGACTCTGACATATCTCAAATAATCAGACAGTCTCTCCCCGCACCATTCATAATCGATGGAGACTGGAACGCTCGACATACAGCATTCAACGACGTCAAGAATAACAAATACGGTTGCCCACTTTTGGACCTCTTCTCATCTCACCCATATACGTACATCGATAGTCCGCTGCAGCCAACTCGTGTCACCAACTCGACGCAGTCAACAATTGACTTCTTCCTCAAGTCGGCTGATGTCTACTCAACGAGCCCCCCACAGTATCCTTCCTCTTTCCCTCTGATCATGGTTCCATTCACACCTCGATCAAAGTTCCCCCTTTCGAACTGCTCTACTCATACAGTCCTGTCCCGAACTTCTCCAAGACCAACTGGAAAAAGGCCAATAGAGACGTCGCCGAAAGTTTTGCTGACTTGCAAATCCCCGAATCTTCTAACCTAATCCCTGCTGATATCGATCAAGCAGCCATAAAAATTAGGCAGACCCTCAAGGATGCCCTCACCAGCAATACACACACCACCATTCCTCATAACCATTTAGGAAAACCTTTACCCAGCATTCTAACTAAATTGCTGTGTCTCAAAAAACAACTCCGCCGAAAACTTCATATAAGATTCTGCCCTTTTATTAAAATTCAGATCCAACTCCTGACCACCTTAATAAATGAACATTTAAAAAAGTTCGCGGATCAGACCTATACCTCTACACTTAACAATATCAAACCCAACCGTGATCTCTTCAAAAACATCAACCGACTAACTGGTCGGAAGTTTAAACCGCGAATCGATCACTTTATCAACCCGCTCAGCAACAATCTTATCCAATCCGACACGGACATAGCCAATTGCCTCGCTGACCACTTATCAAAGATCCATCAACAAAATGATTCCCTCTCCGTCCCTAATTTTCGAAACACTGTAAACGAATATATTTCACACAGGTTACGCGCATGTTATACTCCTTTCATTGGGGAATTTAACCACACAAACTAGGCGTCACATCCTTCAGACACCAGCACATTTCTAACCACAGATGAATTAATCAAGTTCATAAAATCACGACCCAACAAAAATCTACCGGTCTAGATGGAATACCACACCTTCTATTTAAGACTTCGCCCGCCAAATCTACTTCCTATTCTCGCCCTTCTTAACCATATCGTAAATGCTTCACATTTCCCAGAGAACTGGAAAATCGCGATACTAATCCCCGTTAAAAAGTCCGGCAGTTCCAATAACACCTCCAACTATCGTCCGACATCTTTATTAAACACCCTAAGCAAAATATTAGAATGTAAAATCTATCAAAACTTTCTCTCGTTTGTCAGTGATAACGCTCTCATCCCCAAATCTCAGTTTGGCTTTCGTGAGCGACACTCCACTTGCCATGCTCTATTAAAACTTACACACGATGTCACAACTGGTCTGCAAAATCAATGCCCTACCGTATGCATATCTCTCGATATTTCCAAAGCATTTGATTGTGTCTGGATCTCAGGACTTCTTTATGTGCTACACTGCTTATTTGGTCTGAATTCCAACATCACAAAGCTCCTAGCATCTTATCTTTCTGGTAGGAAATTCATGGTCAGAATAAACTCTTCCCTCTCACAAACTCACGACATCACCGCGAGAGTTCCCCAAGGATCCTTTCTCGGACCACTTTTATATTTTCTATACACTTCCGATATTCCCCAACCTCCACCTAGTGTTGTAATGCTAAATTATGCTGACGATACTTTAATCTACTCTAGCAGTAGATTTGTCAAAGTGGCGAGAAACCGGGTTAACAACTTCCTCCCGCTCATCTCAGCAAGACTAATGACCTTGCCCAGAAAAAACAAATCATTATGGAAAATTTAACAAGCCTCAGGACTTGCTAAATAAGGCCAAGACCTGTTCCCGGTTGTAGTGCCGATGATGATGATGATGTGTTACACATAACATGGCACCTTGCTGTACGCAAACTGCCAATACCCTCATCCAAATCTAACAAATGCCCTATCATTTATTCTGCGAAAGAACCATAAAATTTCATGCATTAATTAAAATATTAAAACCGAAAGCAATTCTCTAAGTGTAACATCAATAAATTCTTGCTACAATCCATAGAATCCTTTCGGTGTAGCATGTGAAACCTTATCACATGTCTACACATTGCTAAACGCATTCCATACCCCATACAAAAAATGCAATCTTGCATTCTCCCACATTTTTCGTATTCCAAATGAATAACCTTGGAATGCATTTATTTTCATACTCCCACCTGAATTGCAATTCTGCAATTCGCAACGTACTCATCACCTGTACGATCGCATCCGACACCCCATCAGTGCCCAGGTAATTCTACCTGCACACTATGAGAAAATCAGATTCACGTCACCGTGAATCGAAATATTTTCATGGCCTTGGGGAAAGAATTTTCGCAACGCTGCGATTCTCACCGTCGTTGGCCTGGCCTTCAACTGCAACTGGCGTCAGGTGACTGTCTGGAGGACAGCCGTGACCGTGGGAATGCATGTGCGGTTTTTTGTTTCTTTTACCTTAAATTCATTGATATAAAAAGGGGAGCTCCGTTAGGAGAGGATCAATTGGAATCAGACTGCCAAAGTGTAGCGGCAAGCATATAAATTATATTAAACTATATAAATTAAAATTAAGATAAAACGAAGTAACACCGTAACGTAATATAATAATAAATAAAAACTTATACTAAAGAAGAAAACAAATAGTCGGCCTTTTTCTTCAAAACACACCATCGGCTCATAGGGGTCCCAACAAGGCGGCCTAAAGGAGAAGATTCCGGCCAAGGCCCCTCAGCCGAGGACGGCCAACCTCAGGGGGACCCCCGGAAATCCAGAACCCCTACCTTCACATCAGCTACAGAGGGAACCCAAGGTGGGCTCGAAGTGGCACAGCGACGGCCCCTCAAGAAGACTGGGTCCACACCATCAACCGGTCGAGAACCAAAGCGGGAGCAGGGAAGCAATCCCCCGGCCAGATCCCACACCACGGAAGGAGGCAGTACGCGCCCTCACCTAACCTCCCTCACACCTACAACTGGCACACTGACCAATGAACTCCCAGCTGATTAAACCACACGAGGCATCCAGCCAACCTCCAGTCAACCAGTGGAAGATCACCAACACGAAGGAAGTCCCCGGCCAATAGTCAAGCCGGAAGATAACCTATCACGAAGGAAGACCTCGGAAGAGTTATATAACATTATTGGCGCTGGAGCAGGGACCGGCACGAGTCGGAAGCCGCTGGACAAACTTCCAGCGAAGAACACGGGCTAGCCAGCCTGTAAATTGTGTGAGTGTGTTTAAGTATTAATACAACAGCTGTATTACTTATTGTAACTCTTAATTTTTGGTCAAATAAATTCCTTATTTAGTAAG
Source organism: Microdon myrmicae (assembly GCA_963931805.1). Lineage (NCBI taxonomy): Eukaryota > Metazoa > Arthropoda > Insecta > Diptera > Syrphidae > Microdon > Microdon myrmicae. Next base: position 118,955,404 of record OZ007496.1, read on the forward strand.
TCCTGAGGCTTGTTAAATTTTCCATAATGATTTGTTTTTTCTGGGCAAGTTCATTAGTCTTGCGCCAGAGGCTCCCCGACGGGGAATCGAACCCCGGTCTCCTGCGTGACAGGTGGGTATACTAACCACTATACTATCGAGGAGCTACTACTAATAATAGTCAGGATTTAATAAATATGAAAATAGTCTAATTGGGTCGTTTTTGAATATCTCCTTTCTGGGTCACGTTTCTACTTTTGGTCGGTTAGGGATCTGTACTGGGCAAGACTCAAACGCCCGTTTCATCCAGAGAAGAGTCCGGCTCTGGAGGTACAATCCCGCGAATTACAAAAGCTTCTCCTTTTCCTTTTTCTCATTTTCGAGTGTTCGACTCCTAAACATACCCTCGACCTACTTGAGAGCATACAGAGAGCGATCCGTCTGATCGGGGACTCGGCGCTGATGTCGGGACTACAGTCGCTATCACATCGGAGGCGCGTAGCCGACCTCTGTCTGTTTTACAGATATTATCACGGGTACTGTTCTTCGGAGATTCTTGGTATTGTTCCACGCAATTCGGCTTATATGCGCTCCACAAGACAATCCGATGGATCGCACCCGTTTGTGGTTCATCTCCCGACGGCGCGAGCATCCCTGTATCAGAACTCGTTCCGTTACAGAGCGGGGAAGCTGTTGAACTCCCTTCCCACGCGAGTGTTCTCGGAGCGTTACAACCTGCAACTGTTCAAAAAGAACTGCAACAGTTATTTGGTGGCATCTCGGGGCGCCCATTCGGCGCTATAGATTCGCCTCTGCTGAGAGAAGTGTGGCGGTTTCTGCTAGTGCGTCAACACGGACGCTGATACAACGGAAACACCACCAATAATATGCCGGAAAAGCCACACAAACAACAAAACACACAGATGTAACACACGAGTGCGAACGAGTGCAGACGGGTTTGTTTTCAATTGAAAGTGACGTACGGCAAAAAAGAGAAATTTGGTAAAGACAAAAAAAAAACATTAAAACGATATAATAAACGATAAAGTGGTGAAAGTGGCGGTGAAAACAGAGAAGAAAATAAAACCAATAAATGAAAATTCGTGAGTAAACAAAAAAATGAGTGAAAAATCAGTGAAAAAAAATTGAAAAAAAAAATAAAAAAAAAACTATTTGATTATCACCGGGTAAGTTTGGTATATTGACAATTGACAATTACACTCCAATACATATTGCAGTGTTCGCTTTTCGCTTTGTGCATATTTAATTTTGCTCTACTCTATTCCGCATCAGCGAGGATTTTCTCAGTTGGGCAAGGGAAGGCTTTTGAAAATTTATGACAGCAACCGTAATGGTGGTAATGAGGGTTGTTTGGTGTTCGGGCAGCTAGGAGAACGGATCGCAGAATTAACGAGGACGATCAAAAATAAAAAACAAAGGCATATTACTAATGCCGTGCGAGAGCTGGTCGATGTCATTGGTAGCCTCTACGATAAGGAAGTGAAAAATCGCTTGAAGAAGCCATCTGCGCCGGCTAAAGCAAACGGTGGAAACGTACAAAACCAGCCAAACCAAAACTCGCACTAAGACGTAAGCAGGGTCCCGGGGCAGATCAATGTTGAATCACCCAATTATAATTGGTTTAGAATTGGGCAGAGGGGAACGAAGAGTGATTTGAGGTTGGAGGGTGAAGAGGCTCCAAAGGGTGATACTGGGAAGACTAATATTATGAAAAGAAGGAGACCACACCCGGACGCTATAATAATATCCAAAACCGGGGAAAAAACATATGCGGATATACTGAAGTTTATGAAGGCCAAGCCCGAGCTAAGTGAACTCGGAAATAGCGTAAGTTCGAAAGACAGCAAAAGGGGAATTGCTGTTAGAACTAAAACGCCGTCCAGAGGCCACCACCGAGACACTGAAAGAAAAAGTACAACAAGTACTAAAGGAAGATCATCATCATCGGCACTACAACCGGGATCCGGTCTTGGCCTTATTTAACAAATCTCTCCACCGGTCCCGATTTCGAGCCGATGTCATCCAGTTTAGCACTCCCAGGCTCTGGGCGTCCTGGTCTACGCCATCCCTCCATCGCAGACAAGGTCTGCCGCGCTGTCTCCTTCCATACATCCTGCCACAAAGGACTTTCCGGGCAGGGTCCTCTTCGCTCATTCGAGCTAGGTGTCCCGCCCACCGGAGTCTACCGAGCTTAATTTTTCTTACAATATGAGCTTCAAGGTAGATTGCGTACAACTCATGGTTGTAGCGTCTCCGGAATCGTCCTCCCTCACATACGGGGCCAACAATTCTCCTTAAGACCTTTCTTTCGAACGCGGCCAAGAGTTCCGAGAGCCTTTTATTAAGCACCCAGGTCTCGGATCCATACATGAGTACTGGTAAGACCATGGTCTTGTACAGTAGTAGCTTGGATGTTCTGGATAAATTTCGGGATTTAAAGAGCCCTGATAGACCATAGTAGGCTTTGTTGGATTTAATCAGCCGTTCGCGTATTTCTTCTTCCATATTGTTATCGGCTGATACTATTGACCCACGGTAGTTAAAGGATTCCACTACTTCAAATTCGTGCTCCACTACCCTGATAGTTTGACCAACGTTAGGTCTTCTCTTCGCAGAAGTTGCCACCATGTACTTAGTTTTTCCCTCATTAACGTGCAGTCCCAGTTTTCGTGCCGCCTGCTCGATCTGAGTGAAGGAGTCCTGTACAGCCAAATCTAGTTGTTGGTCAGCCTCCTTTTCAACGCCAGGTTGAAAAGAAGGCTGACCAGACCGTCCCCTTGTCGGAGTCCATTAAAGATGTTTATTGTTTTGAAAGGCAATTCCAAACACAATTTTTACTTGACTAGTTACGTTGGTTTTGGTCAACCTACAAAGTCGTATCAATTTGTTTGGAATTCCGAACTCTCTCATGGCATTATATAGTTCTAACCTGACTATGCTGTCATAGGCGCCCATAAAGTCTATAAATAGATGATATAATGGCAAATTAAATTCCAGACATTTTTCCATCGCTTGCCTAAGGTTGAGTCAATCGCTGATTTTCCTGGGATGAAGCTACACTGATATTGACCTGTGGGGCTTTTCAGGGCCCGAAGATCCTCACTCGAACCCCACCATAATCAGCAAATGGAAGATGCTAATGTTAAAACAGTGTCACATGAAATCACGGTTGAGTATCGTGATTTAGATGAGGTGACCACTGTGGAGGAAATCCTGACAGCGATCGCTATAGAGATCCCTGCGCTGAACGCGATCCCAAAGGAAGCGGTAAAGAGCTTAAGAAGAAAACCAGATGGCACACAGGCTGCCATGATCCGCTTACCAAAGGAAAAGGCTAGCACGTTGCTGGCTACAGGTTTCCTACGGGTTGGTTGGGTGAGATGCAGACTTCGAGAACACATCGCACCCACACGATGTTTCAGATGTTGGCAATACGGTAATGTGGCGAAATCCTGCAAATCCGAAGAAGATCGTTCGGAAAACTGTTTGAAATGCGGAGAAAAAGGCCACAAAGCGACGAGGTGTAATGCACAACCCAAATACATGTCCTGCAAATCAGGGTACGAAGGCGGTAACCACCACTCATTAGGGAGTTACAAATGCCGAGCATTTAAAAACGCGATGTCCAATCTTCTCAATACAAATGGACAGGTTTAAGTGCATTCAAATCAACTTAAACCATTGTGGAGCCGCACAAGATCTCCTTTCACAAACGGTTAAGGAATATGGTGCCGACGTGGTACTTATCAATGAGCAGTACAGGATGCCTGGTACTGGTATTGTTACATGGGATGAAGACAGCAGCGGAACAGTGGCCATCTGGACAACTGGAAATTTCCCCATGGAAACCAGAAGTGCCCAACGGCTGGAAGGAATTGCCTATGCTAAGATCAGAGGAACTCATTTCTACTGTTGTTACGCTCCGCCAAGGTGGGAAATAGAATATTTCAAATGCTTTTTGGACAGAATAACAGAAGCTAGAGATAAGAGCCCTCTTATAGTTGCTGGAGATTTCAACGCTTGGGCAGTAGAATGGGGAAGCACAAGGACCAACAGTAGAGGCCAGGCAGTACTTGAAGCCTTCGCAGTCCTAGATGTGGTGTTACTTAATGATGGTATCGATGACACCTTCATAAACGAGAAAGGCCGGTCTAAAATCGACATCACATTTGCCAGCTGCATGTTGGCAAGAAGTATGTAGTGGCGAGTTTTGGACACCTACACCCATAGTGACCACCAAGCCGTGATTTACGAAATATTACCGCACAGGGGATTCATCACTGGCAATTGGCGAAGAAAGCCCAAAAAAATGGGTGGAAAGAGAAGGACCTCGATGCGGAACTGCTCGATTATATACTGGAAGACCAAATCGCACAGTTTGACGCAGAGGCCGATGCGAACAGGCAGGCTGGAAAAGTCATGAAGTGGCTAACTACCGCATGTGATGCTTCTATGCCACGAAAAAGACAACCAGCAGGGGCTATCAAACCGGTGTATTGGTGGAACTCAGAAATCGCCCATGTGCGATCGGAGTGCAACAGGCTAAGACGCTTGCAACAAAGAGCAAGAAACCGTAACACCTACCCATAGTTGCATGCGGAATTCGTCAACAAACGGAAAGAGTTGAGGAATGTGATCCGCAAAAGTAAATATGACGCGTTCTGTGCCCTAAGGGATGAATTAAATAACAACCCATGGGGCAGCGCTTACAGGATAGTCATGAAAAGACTACAGAGCAACAGTAGTCAAATGCAAAAAAGGAAAAGTGACGGCCAGAATCGTTGCTGTCGTCTTCCCACAGTGTGATGAGGTATTGAGAGTGCAAGAGCAGTAGAGGATCACTGAAGGAGAGATAACTCCCGTGACCACCGAAGAGGTACTCTTGGCTACAAGGGTAATCAGAAAAAACAAGACCCCGGGACTGGATGGTATCCCTAACGCTGTAGTGAAGACTGCTTTGACAAAAAAATCGGAAGTCTTCAGCAGTCTCTTCACAACCTGCTTTCAAACAGGACGATTTCCTAAACGATGGGAAAAACTGCGGCTTGTGCTTATACCAAAAGGTGTCAAGAATCCAGAAGAGCCGTCGTCTTATCGCCCGTTGTGCATGCTGGACACAACAGGAAAACTGCTTGAGCGAGTAATTGCCACTCGCCTGGAAGAATTCACTGAGCGAATATCGGGGCTCTCTGAATCGCATTATGGGTTCCGGAAAGGTAGATCAACCGGAAAAGCACAAACTATGGTGTGCGACATCCCTCGCAATGCAATAGCTGGAGCACGATGGCTAGGTAGCACCAAAAAATATTGCGCGGTGGTGACGCTAGATGTTAAAAATGCGTTTAACTCGGTGAATTGGAATCGGATTCTAGAAGCGTTGGGCGATCTACAATTCTCCCCCTACTTGGTGCGTATATTAGCCAACTATCTCTCGGATAGAAGACTGCTCTATGACACAGATGGGGGACCACAGGAATATAAAATAAGAGCGGGAGTACCTCAGGGATCTGTATTAGGTCCGCTGTTATGGAATATCATGTATGATGGTGTGCTCAGAGTCAATGTACCGGAAGGGGTTAGAATCATTGGGCACGCAAATGATTTGGCAATAGTGGCCGTAACTAAACATCTAGATGACCTGGAGAATATTTGCTCCCAAGCAATCCAGAGCATTAAATGCTGGCTAGATATGGCCGGACTGAAACTAGCTGGACATAAGACGGAGGCAGTTTTAATAAGCAGCCGCAAGAAAGTTGAACAACTTGATTTGGAAATAAAAGGACAAATAATCATATCCAGTCCCTTTATTAAATATCTTGGTGTTATACTCGACAACAGGTTGAGATTCAAGGAACACCTGAGGAAAACGAGTGGAAAAACGGCAAGAGTATGCAAAGTTTTGGCGAGTCTGCTACTCAATGTTGGAGGACCCCGGCCCCACATAAGCAAACTGATAACCAGTGTCAGCACCTCCATTATAATGTATGCAGCTCACATATGGGCAGGAGCCGCACAGTAAAAGTCATACCTGAGGGGAGTGAACTCAGCGCATAGACTGGCATCACTAAGAGTATGCTGTGCATTTCGAACGATATCCGAAGATGCCATAAGTGTTGTGGCCGGGAGGACACCACTTGACATTGCAGCTAAAGAAAACGCTGTATTGCATAAGGTCTCCCAAGAGAATCGTCGGAGAATGCGGGCACAATTAGAGCTCTCAAGCCTAAGAGAATGGCAACGAAGCTGGGATTCTTCCACCAAAGGAAGATGGAGCCACACCATGATGCCTGATATAAAAACATGGGTGAAAAGAAAACATGGCGAGCTGAATTACTACTTGACTCAGCTAATATCAGGACATGGATGCTTTCGACAATACTTGCACAAGTATAAGCATGTGAATCACCCATACTGCTTGTATTGTGAAGACAAAATAGAAAATGCGGAACACGTACTCACAGAGTGCGTGAGATTCGAGACCACACGAACGATTTTGGAGAGGCGCACGAGACGGAGAGTTACTCCGGCTGGAGTAATAGAATACATGCTTAGTTCGAAACAGGCATGGTCCGTAACCAATGGTATTCTCTGTGAAATGATGCAGCAGTTGCGACGTGACGAGCGGAGTAACAGGTAGACTCCGTCCCGCCCCGGAATGGAATATCTAAAAGAAAGTTCCGCGGGGATCAACGGGAATATGAGCCTGGAGGGAGGTGGTTGTATTTACTTGAAGAACTTTATTGAGTCTTGAACTTAATCATCATCATCATCGGCACTACAACCGGGAACCGGTCTTGGCCTTATTTAGCAAGACATGGGGCTTGTTAAATTTTCCGTAATGATTTGTTTTTTCCGGGCAAGGTCTTGCGCCAGAGGCTCCCCGACGGAGTATCGAATCCCGTTCTCCCGCGTGACAGGCGGGTATACTAACCACTATACTATCGAGGAGCCTTGAACTTAATCTAGGGTATACAATTTCACTGCTCTGGAGTGCTTTTGTCTCTGGACATCACAGGGTTCGACACATACACCAGGTAATGATATCAATGTTCTTACACTTGGATACTTAACATGCGGCTCATTTACTATGTTAGTTATAAGTCACACTCGACAATATTTACAAAATGGGTATTAAATTAAACTCCGGCACGCAACGACCTCGACAAGTGTATCTCGTTCCGTCGTTAAAATCTGAATGACGCCACGTCCCCGGTACGTGTGCGCTGTTATTCGAGATGCACACAAACAGGAAGAGGGCCTGTACATGGGGAAGAACAGTATTGCCTGTATCGGCTGCAGATGAATAAGGAAAAACGACAACAACAACTGACTAAATGATATACGAATTCAACTCAGGTCAGCTGTGCAAATAGATGGTCGCCCGTATAGCAGCCGAAAAAGGTTGTCATGTTTAAAATAGCGATTCGTTGATGCAGGGTTAGATTTCTTAGTGTTATGTCAACAGAACGCTATTTCGAGGGTCATGCGCTAAGATACGCGTTTGTTTGGCTTAGCCAATGGTATATGGGTTGATTAGGGGAACGATACCGTGGGACCTGATCTGGTGATCAGGATGATTACACAATGACGGTTTGTGTATTTATCCATGTCAGTTGTGCATTGCATTGGTAGCGAGTCAAGGATCTAATTCCAGTGTGAATGTTTACACTGGCAAAGAATTCGGCTCTTGGCAGCTAGGCGCGAGTTGCGCTATGCTTTGTATTAGCGAACAAGAATACTCGGAAGTATTGGTCTGTGCTTGATGGGCATGTGGTCGCCCATAGTAACCGATTGGTTCATGCAAAGGAACCGAAATGGTTTTAATTGATGATATGGCAAGATGGTAATCTTGCCGTGGATTTATGTTTCAAGTGCAAGATACTGACGGGTAGCTTACGCTGCTCGGTTGCAGGTAAGTATGTTAGGAAGACTTAAGGTGAGTGTGAGACAGGTTAATTTAAAGGGAATGGGTGGTTCTTTGTGAATGCTTTAAAGAACCCCCACAGAAGTCTAATAAAAACAAATAAAAAAATTGTTAGCCGACCTATGCCGGAAAATACAGTCCGCTAAGGGAGAGACTGATGCGTCGCTAGAGAAAGCGCCGTCCGCGATTTCAGTTCTTCTTTTCGTTTCTGCAACAGCATATATTTATAAAATGGTTTCGCTTGTCTAACAGTAACACACACCGTTATATATATATAAATGAGTTAAATATACTTATTGCAAACCAGAGAACTAAATTAAAAATTTAAATATTTTCAATACCAGGACATTGTAAATAAACCAAATGGATAACACAATCACCGTTACACCAATTAAAGCCCAAGTACCTGAATCTGCAGAACAGTTTCTTCATCCAGCAGTGATCGACACAAATTTATGAAAGGAGTGCAGCGTAAAAAACCTCCAACAATTGAAACATTTTGGTGGAGTGTTTTGTAGAAGGTTAAAAGTATTCCTCCCCGCGCGAGTATTTCCTGAGCGTTACAGCCTGCAACTGTTCCAGAAGAACTGCAACAGTTATTTGGTGGTATCTCGGAGCACCGACTCGGCATTATAGGTTTGCCTCTCCGGAGAGAAGTGTAATAAAAAAATACAAGTTTGATGCTAAACATCAGGCATTACCTGTGGCGCGTTTAAATATCATGAAATTAGACGACAATACACAATGTTGCTGCTGAAGCCCCTTTATTGCTTGTCAATATTTCATTCAAGGGCTAACGTTACGTGCTTGGTTTCATACTGAGGAAAGTAAAAGACGTACACTCCAAGGTAGCGACATTGCACGGGCTATTTCAATTTGTAGCCAGTTTGATTCCTTAATTGATATTGTGCCCAGATAGGAGAGAAAAACAACACCGCTAACAGCAAACAAAGGGGCCGACGTTGTTAAGCACACTTCGCCGCAATCAGCGTTCAGCGTCAATAATGTTAATATAACATCAAATGGAATAATAAGTAATCAGCATCTACAACAATATAGTCACTGCGCCACAGAATATTTTATTAAGTGCAGCCAATGCGGGTCAACAACAAACCGCAGCGACCTTAGTGAATAGTATACAGAATCCACAGCTGCAGCAGATTCAACTTATTCAGCAGGTGGTTACATATATATACAGCTATTGAATTTTTTTAGAATTAAAATATTACTTTAAATCATAACTTGAGTTAAGTACACTGCCAACAGTTATATCTGCATCATCATCATCATCGGCACTACAACCGGGATCCGGTCTTGGCCTCATTTAACAAGTCTGAGGCTTGTTAAATTGTCTATAATAATTAGTTTTTCCGGGCAAGGTTATTAGTCTTGCACCAAGTTATATTCGCATATGGTACATTAATTACTTGTACAATAAACAAGTATCCGTCCTAGTATAGTTGTCTAAGTATATGAAATTGTTGCTAATGCCACACAATTAGCGTAGTACAACCCACTTTATTCCTCATTTACTTAAATTGCCATTTCCCTGTTCAATCGTATGCCAATACGCAGAACCAATCTCTCGAAATATATCTCTTGAGCAGTTGTCTATTCTAAATATAAATAAAAAATAGCATTACTAATATCTTTGGATATGGTCTGACAATGTTATATCCTCCTAACTTGTTCTTTTGCACCCTTTACTCTAGACCCATTTTGACATAAACACCGGTGCGACGTATACCAACTTCCACAGGTTACACACTCTCAATCCCCAATTTTGCATCTCCCACCCCACATCCGCATCTTGTCCCCGCCCAACACTCCCTCACCCCATCATCATGGGCACTACAACCGGGAACCGGTCTTGGCCTTATTTAGCAAGTCCTGAGGCTTGTTAAATTTTCCATAATGATTTGTTTTTTTCCGGGCAAGGTCATTAGTCTTGCGCCAGAGGCTCCCCGACGGCAACACTCCCTCAGCCCTACCAATTAATCAATCGAAGGTGCTCGATAAAGTTCGGCATCCAGTCTTTTTATAGGAATAGCTTTCACATGAAGTTGATACACTGATTTAATCAGTTCCACATCCTCTCCTTTTGCCTCCGTTGCCTTGTGTTTCATCATTTAAGGGTATCTCTTGTGGGTGCATTTCATGCAAAAAGAAAATTCATAAATCCACCAGACATCAGTTGATAGAGTCACTTGAAACCGTATAGACCATATGCTTATTAATCGAACACACGGGGCAAAGTCTCTGATTGCTTTCAACCCGGCGAAGGCCAGGACGATCCTTGTCCCTGTTCAATCCAAGTTGACATGCAGTCTCCTTGTGACATATAGCTACTTTGGCACCCGCCATGTAGTCAACGAATGCATGCAGCCTTAGAGGGGTCGGCGCAAGGCTAATAACCTTGCCCGTAAACATAAATTATTATGGAAAATTTAACAAGCCGGAAACGAAAATGACTTAACCATTTAAGAACTGTTTCATGGAACGTCCGCTCACTATACAGAGCTCGAGCTGCACAGCAGCTAGCCGATGACCTGTCCGAATATAAGGATGAAATAACAGCTTTTTTTTTTTTTTACATTTCTGTATTTATTGACCATAAATGATTTGTTACAATAAATAATACAGATAACTTATAATTATCTTAGCTTTAATCGTTTACATATACTTGTTAGTACATTTTTCAAACATTATTATATAGTTATATATTTCATGGGTGGACAAGATAGGAGTAGGTGGGGCTTCCTGGAAAAGGTCAGAAAACCAGGATATAATTATTTACTTAATCTATAACTAATTTGCTTAACTTAACTTAACTTAGCTTAGCTTATCTAATTATTAAATCTATTATTATTACAATAAGTTAGAGTAGGGTGGGGCGGGAGGTATAGTGGTTGATGGGTGGAATTTGGGTTAGGGTGGGTACTATGAGTCGGGGATATGGGTTGGGGGAACACTTTCCGATTGGTCGTTGAAACGCAAGATATTAGAGAAGGGTTGTATATTACAATATTTAAACTGGTGAGGTGAGAGTTCAGTATTGTGGTATACGATCTCATTGGAGTTGTTGACCAACCTGCCAGAGGTGAAGAGAGTTCTGGTGTGGAGACCGTTCGGGTAGGCAGTTCGGTTGTCTGACGGAGTCGATGTGAGCGCATTTATTATCGGATTGGGATTATTAGGAAGATTTTCGATAAATTTGATGGACAGCTCGAGGAAGCGTCGATCTATACGTTCAATATTAGCGGCATAGTAGAGCGAACTACTGTTGTAATATTTGTGGGAGTTAGGATGTCGGTTGAGGCCAGTGATAAGTCTGAAGCATTTCCTTTCGAAAATGCGTAGCTTCTCCATTTGGGCGGGTGTGATATGGTACTGTAGCGATCCTAAATCGCTACCCCTATCCAAATCCCCAATAGTATCAATTCCTAAATTTCCTAATTCCATATTGAATCATATGAGCGATAAATTAACCCAAAGTTAATTTGTCGCTCATTGATTCAATTCCACATAAAAAACCCAAATCCCAAACTTTCCATTACCCCATTTCAAATCCCATATTGAGTCACACGTGCAACGAATTTAACCAAAAGTTAATTCATCATACATTGACTCAATTCCTAAAAAATCATGAAATGCTAAATTCAAAACGCATTTCATGATTTCCCTTCCTGGAACCCACCCAACTAAAGCCTCTAACAAATTCCCAGAACACAACTCAAATTGAAACACAAACTCTTATGTGTGTTTCTGGGAATTTTGACCCTAAAATAGTTGACAATTCTCAACTAAAAATTCTATAAAAGGGGAGTGAATTTCAATTTCGTGATCAGTATAATCCCAGAGGCCGAACCTATGGCCAACGAAATATAAATCCGGATGAGTCGAAATCCAGGAAGCCGAACCGGTGGCAAAATAAAATATAAACCTAAATTAGTAATCAGAACTAAAGTAAAGAGAACGCCGGTCGAACGACCAAACAGATTCACATTTTATATCCTTGTCAATTTAAAAGTAACAAATAAAATCTGACGTGATCCAAAGCAAAGAGCAACGAGTTTCTCTCCAACCCCCGCCCGACTGGACAAAAGAAAGCTAACCAGAAGCAGGCCCCACCCAATGTGCGAAGCGGCAAACGGCCCTCCTGTCCAGAGAATAACGAGGACCAACCCAAGGCCCAGAAGACTGCTGTCCCCAAAAGGTAAGCCACCCCCCCCCCCCTTTACTATTCCTCCAAGGTGTACCTCAACATAAAATGGCGCAGCCGGTAGGATTTAGGTAAGGCCACAGAGCGGACGGTTCTGGTAAGAGCCAATAAACCCTAAATCCTGCGAAGTTACCGAATCATTGGATGCTCAACAATAAAAAAAAAAACAACACGAAGCCAACCATCATCGAAAGCACCCATCCAAGGACTAAATCTGAGAACAAATAAACCACCACTAAAATTCATCAACTTGGAAATAAACAAAAATCAAAGAGGACTTATCGACAGGAGGAATTTTGTATCACAATACGATCCAGAAAACAAAAGACGAGCAGACAGACAGAAAAGAAGAAAAATCGAGAAGAAACACATGTAGAAGCAGTACAATAAGAGAACCCAAAAATAAGTAAAATAAACACAAAAAACAATAACCTTTAACGAACGTACTGGGCAAGACACCCTTCCCCTTCCATCCGAGGCTGAGTCTGGCCCTGGAAGTACGATTCATAAACCAACAAAAAGGAAACTCCCACACACAAAAAAAAAAACAACAAACAACAAAATAGCCAAACAACAACCGCTACGCAGCAGCTCCACCGAGTAGCAGCTCCAACAGCACCGGACCAAGACGAGCAGCAGTTAACAATTAAATCTAAGTAAGCATTCTTTCTTTCTAACCATATTTCCCATAAAGATATTATTTTTTACTCTTACAAAAAAACATAACATATAATCCTAACTTGTTTTACCCCAAAAACAAAAATTATAACAAAACAAAACCAACTTCTAAGACTCGGTCGCCTCCATTTCCGTCTATATTGTGCACATACCTACAATTTATATTTTATATTCATATATTTAAATTGCCAAACAAATTAATTATATCGACACTCGCCCTTGGGATAGAAGACACCTAAAACATACATACCCGTAGCCCCTCTCCTCCGTTTACATTGACACTACCATTTTACCCCCTCCTGATCTATGGAATTAGGAACCACCTCAAACACTACTACGCCCCACGACACTTTGAATCCTTCACCTAAGAAACTCCGTAGCGGAACTATCATCGAAATAACCCCTCCGATAAAAACTCGCGACCTTAGCCCAAACCTACCAGAAATTTCAGCTCCTCAGCACCAAACGGATCTCGTAACCTTTGAAACAATGGCTATTGATTATACAAAGGTTGCGAAGCTGTCAGCACAGCTAATCCCCATCTTCTCCGGGGAATTAAATCCGCATATAGGTACAGAGCTGGAAACATTCTTGGATTGCTGCAAGAGGGTCTTAAACTGCCTCAGGACCGAAGAACACGAGGCTTTTCTACAGATATTCCCCACTAGACTGAGGGGAGAAGCTTCTGCCCTCTTCGCGTCCACTCCGTTCGCAACCTTTCAGGAAGCCGAGGACGTGTTAAGAAAAGTTTATTTACCGGTAGAAAATTACCAAGACCTGGTAAATAAACGTTTAGCCATTCGACAAAACCCAGCAGAAGCTATTATTCTTTTCCAACTACGACTGAAAAAATTATTAATGGAATGTAGGAAAGCCGCGGAGTTAAAATACGGTCCCATATTGTCCGAGGCAGTAAAAACACAACTAGATGACTTCGCTAAAAGCATCTACATGAAGGGATTGATAAATCCGTACCATCGGCAATTTTTAATATTAATGGGCGACGCACCGATGGAAACCTTAATGGATAAAACATTGGAGCTGGAACAAATCCAACAACCTCAGCTGCCGTTAACCTCTTCGCAAATTCCACTTAATCCCCTTTCATCCTATTCACCAATAGCACCCCCAACTCCCTATAAACCAATTTTAAAAACCCAACTGGATCAGCCTATGGCCCAAATAGCGTCCAGTACCCCAGATGTGGAAACAACACCACCAATACAACTAATAGCACATGGGATTCCACACTTAGAGACGCAAATACCGCCAGCTGACCAACCATACCGGGAAACCAAAGGAATAATGGAAGCAGACCCCCTCAGCATACCCCCGACACATGCAGACCCTCTCAGCAGAATAACCTGCAGTTACTGTAACAAAAGGTGGCATGCCTATGAGGATTGTGTGAAAAGGAAGAACACACCCTTTTGCACACACTGCCAGCAATTAAATCACGATATCCGTGATTGCCGGCAATTAAGGGAAGTAAAAAGAGTTCTCCACGTAAGGCAGACTTGCGACTTCTGTGGCCAACAAGGTCACAATCTGGGATCCTGTCAGCAAAAGCTGAAATGGGAGTCGCAAGTTCAATGTCAACCTGCAGAGAAATCCTCTACTTCCAAACAAAGAAGGTCAAAACCCTCGGTGGAAAAAAGGAGTTACCACATCAGGACTCCACGCGCGCCGTTAACCAGCGCCCCAACTGTCCAACTACCTATAGATGCAGGTGTTAACAAGAACACAACGCTAGTAGTGGACACCGGCGCTGAAATCAGTCTGATCAACCAACATTGCCTTAGCAAAACAAACTGCAAAATAAATCGGCAAGAAGCCTGCACCCCAGAGACGCCATTTGGAAGCATTAGGACCTTGGGAACCTGCAAGGTCAACTTCCAATTAAAAGGTAAGCCCAAACTCCCATGCACATTCCAAGTAGTGAGCAATATGCCCGACCTTCCAGAAGACGGTCTACTGGGAAATGACTTCCTGTCAAGGAACTGCAATGTGGAGGGCCCCAAACAACGCGTCACTTTTCCTCGCACGAAAAGAAACCCTACCGTATTTAGCGTGCCAATAAAATTCTCACACCTCGAGAAAAAGGCGCCTGAAAACAAATACGCCAAAGGAAAACAGGAGCAAGCCCAAGGTAAGCGCAAAATCCTCAGGTTAAAAAGGAACCCCAAGGAGCTAAGTGATAATATCAAGGGTAGTAATCAAATAACAAACACTTCATCAGCAAATTTAACAAACTCGTGCCCCAGCTCCTCTCAGAATACAAACCTATTACAAATGCCCACAACGCATGAAAAAATAATAAACCTCAATGAGATCGCGGAAATACTCAGGGTTTATCATAATTCCACTTCCGGTGAACATCTGAGCATCACCAAGTCGTATAATAAAATACGACAAAGATACTGGTGGCCGTCCATGCTCTCCGACATTCGGAAATATAGAAAGCAATGCGAAGAATGCCGTTCTTCAAAGGCAACCGCATGCCCCGGAATTAAAACAAAACCGCGATTGTTTCAAGTGGGAAAGATGGTATTGGTAAGGCACAAAACCCACAAGGGCAAAGAAACACCCATCTGGAAGGGCCCTTTCCTCATTACAGGAGTAACTGGGCCGAACAACAGGACAATCAAAATTGGCCAAAAATCAGTAAAGATAAACAATAGGAAACTGAAACCATATTCCAAGACCAATTAGTTCTGATTTTTCACCCTAGTTCCAAATTCCATCCCACTACTAACCCTAGACGTATGCTATCCCCAAGGTGTATCACAGGCCATCACTTAAAAACATTCCTAAATACACAATATGGACAGAAATAACAGACGACATAAAAATTGTCAAAAAATATATAAAAACTAATAAATATTATACAAAAGAATATTAAAACAAATGTAATATATAAACAAAACAAAAGACATATTAACCCTCAATGAGGAAGACAATTTATAAATAACAAACAAAATTGTAATTATTTCCAAAATATATGTAAACCCTAATTAAAATCTAACTTAAAAATACGAAAAGTATGAATGTTAAGAAAAAACCAAAGAACAAACAAAACAAACATTAACCCTCAATGAGGAAGACAGTTTATGAACTAAATTGTAAAAAGAAGAAAGTATCTGAACAAAATTATTGGCAAATCCAAAATAATTTAGCCCATTATTGTTACCAAGTTTTATATTAACACTAACTATTAATCTTAACTATTTAACATTAACAAACCTTACAATTATATGCACCTACTTTTAAACTCACAAAAAAGATAATAAAACACATACCAGATAAATAATATCCTTTACCATTATAAAATATGCTCTATATCCACCACTAGAATAAGACCTTATTAAAAATAAATACACATTTACCTATTAAATTATTAATCTAGCGTTACGCCCTAATCAAAAAATTATAAATATCAACATCTTATACCCTTAAGCCTATGTAAAAAAAAAACAACATTGTAAAACACAAATTAAACCAAAACCTTTACTAATTTAAAATCCACCTACTTACCTTTATAACACATATGCCCATTCTTAAAATATACCTAAACCATGTTGATAAATACAACCAAGTAACGCAAGAAATGTAAAATTAAATTAAAACAAATGTAAACTATCGCGAAATTGAAATGCCACCACCCTTTGCTTTCCACCCATTCTAGAAAATTAATCTCTTCTAGATTAATTTTCTTTTCTAAAGGGGGGAGGGATGTAGCGATCCTAAATCGCTACCCCTATCCAAATCCCCAATAGTATCAATTCCTAAATTTCCTAATTCCATATTGAATCATATGAGCGATAAATTAACCCAAAGTTAATTTGTCGCTCATTGATTCAATTCCACATAAAAAACCCAAATCCCAAACTTTCCATTACCCCATTTCAAATCCCATATTGAGTCACACGTGCAACGAATTTAACCAAAAGTTAATTCATCATACATTGACTCAATTCCTAAAAAATCATGAAATGCTAAATTCAAAACGCATTTCATGATTTCCCTTCCTAGAACCCACCCAACTAAAGCCTCTAACAAATTCCCAGAACACAACTCAAATTGAAACACAAACTCTTATGTGTGTTTCTGGGAATTTTGACCCTAAAATAGTTGACAATTCTCAACTAAAAATTCTATAAAAGGGGAGTGAATTTCAATTTCGTGATCTTTGTGTCGAAGTGGTAAGCCTTGTATGACGTTACCCTTGTTGGTGCCCCTTGCTATCGAATCAGTGCCATCCCCTAAATACTAGATAATAAAAAATAACTAGTAATACTAAATGCATTTCATGATTTCTCCTTCCGGGAATTAGTTCAGATAGAGTTCGTGTACACTTCCGGGAATCCTATTCCAATTGAAGCACACACAATTTTGTTTGGGCTTCTTGGAATTTTTAAGTAATATTTTTAACAAATCTCTGTTGCCACAGAGTATAAAAGGCGAGTGCATTTTGGATTCGAGATCTGAAAAAACAGTCGAGATCTCGTGCAGTGCGGACGTTCACAGAAACGTGTTTACACGTGTTTATGTTTACGTGTGTTAAGTGCACTATTAAATTGTGTAGTGCAATAGAAAGCCAACAAAAAATATTTAAAAAAAAAATAATAATATATATATATATATATATATATATATATATATATAATAACACAAAAAAACAAAAGAGGAAATTTTAACTATACAAACACAAGCAAATTAATTTTCGCTGGATGCCGTAGTCGAAATCTGTCTTCACAGATGCCAGACAACGACCCGAGCGCTACCCGGGAATATCTTTTGGAACGGAAGAGAAGAGCCATTGAAACTCTTCAAAACTCATCTAAGAAGACTACAAAAATGGAAAATCCAGTAAAACACATGGACTACGAACAAAAATTCCACGAAGCCGTGGAATACATCAAACAGCTTTCAGCAGAGGTGAAGCAACTCCGGGAGGAAATTCACTCCCTAAAGCAACCCACCCAAAACAGCGACGATGCCAGTATGGAGACGACGCCTTCTCCCAACTTAAGCCATAAAACATCTCCACCCAAACAACAATCATCAGCCCGTAAGGAAACCACCAAACAAGCCAAGCCAGCACCGAGTCCCCTGCCCGCCCAGCACAAAAACGAAAGACCACCGCCAATCTACATCAGAAACCCGACCAGCAGCAAAGCACTAATTCAAACCCTGCAAAATGCCTTGGGTCACCGGAATTTTAGCACCAATGCAAAAGGATCGAGGACTTCCATAGCAGTCAGATCATTAGTCGATCATGACAGGGCAGTTAAAAAACTGTTAGAGGAACAGTATCAGTTCTTCACCTTCCAGCATCCGAACAGCAAACCAGCTACCTTTATTATAAGGCACATCGATCCCGAATGGACCAACGAAGAAGTGGGACTGGAAATCGCTAGGATATGTCCACAAATAAAAATCAATAAGCTGGACTACTTCCAAACACCGTACATGAGGACAAACAACGTAAAAAACCTCCGGATCATACAAATCCCACCTAATCAGGACATCAAGCAACTTAAACAAATTAAATATTTGTTTACCCAAAAAATCGCAATCGAAGAGCCCCACAAACAAGAAATTCTTCATTGTAAGCGATGTCAAGAATCAGGACACTTGGCGGTCTCATGCCACCAGCAAAGACGTTGCGGCAGATGCGCAGAGGAACACGAGCTCGAGGAATGCAAAGTAAATCCACAAGGCCTGGAACCTGAAACAATACAAACCGTCAACGCTGATGGATCCATTACCAACAAAAAGATCACAGTTAAATGCTGTAACTGCGGAGGCCCTCATCCGGCAAATTTTTCCCAATGCCCTCAGAAGCTAAAACTTCTGGAAAGACGGAAATTAGCAACAACTATAAAATCAACAACAACAACAACAACAACGAAACCAACAGTATTGCAGGAAACGAAGTCAACCCGACCCGGAATATCGTACGCGGATGCAGCAAGAGGAAACCTCAACACTACCACTCCCCCTAACAACAATACTGAAAACTTCAATCTGGACATCATGGGATACATCCAAAGCTTACAAGCCATGCTACCTTCGCTGAGGAAGATGTCAGAAATAGAGAAAAAAGGTCAGATTCTTTCACTAATAACTTCCCATATTCTTTCCAGCTCTCTCTAAACTAACCATTATCCCCCTCAACACAGAATCCATTTACTCTAACATACGTAAGCAACACCTCCGGTTGTTTGTTGAAAAATTTTCCCCAGATATCCTCTTCCTTTCAGAGACCTGGCTCAAACCAAATTCCCGAGTTTCCATTCCCAATTATACTTTTGTTTCTAACCCCAGAACTAATGGATCCCACGGAGGTACCGGCATCTTAATACACAAAAAATTTCAATTCAGTGAAATTAGATTCACTAATATATTCAGCATTGAATACACGGCAGTTAAACTTTTTTGTGAGAACAATAAAGTGCTCGTCTTAGCATCCATTTATATTCACCCTTCACGACAACCAGATTTCCCAGATGCTGACATTTCTCAGATAATCCAACAGTCCGTTCCCGCTCCATTTATAATCGGGGGAGACTGGAATGCTCGTCATACAGCATTCAATGATAATAAATGCAACAAATATGGTCGTCAGTTGCTAGCCCTCCTCCCATCTTATCCATATACATACATTGACCCCCCATTACAGCCAACCCGTGTCACTAGCACAGCCAAGTCAACAATCGACTTCTTCCTCAAGTCCGATGATGTTCAGTCAGCGGGTCCACCTACAGTCTCCTTTATATTTCCTTCTGATCATGGTTCCGTTCATACCACGATCCAAATCCCCTCTTTCGACCCACTCTACTCGTCAAACCCTGTCCCAAACTTCACCAAAACAAATTGGAGAAAAGTCAATAGGGACATAGCGATCAGTTTCTCTGACTTGTATATCCCTGAAGCATCTAACTTACTCCCTATTGAAATCGATCACGCATCTTTAAGAATAGAGCAAATTCTTAAGGAGGCTCTCAACAACAACACCCCGACAACCATTCCTCATAACTATTTAGGAAAGCCTTTGCCCAGCATCCTAACCAAATTATTGCGCCTTAAAAAGCAGCTCCGCCGTAAACTCCATACAAGATACTGCCCCTTTATTAAAAGCCAAATCCAACTCCTATCCACTCTGATAAATGAGCAGTTGAAAAAGTTCGCAGATGAAAACTACATCTCCACACTTAAAAATATCAAACCAAATCGGGATCTTTTCAAAAACATCAACCAATTAACTGGTCGTAAATATAAACCCCGAATTGATCATCTCATCAACCCAATCAGCAATAATATTGCCCAGTCCGATACGGACATAGCAAATTGCCTCGCAAAACACTTTGCAAAGATTCATGAGCAAAATAATTCTCTATCAACTCCCGGCTTCGAGAACACAGTAAACGAATACATCTCAAACAGATTATTCACATCTTTTACTCCTTTCATCGGTGAATTTAGCAACACGAACATAGCTTCACACCCCTTAGACACTACAAATTTTCTAACTGCAGACGAATTATCCGAGATCGTAAGATCAGGAAATAACAAAAAGTCAACTGGATTAGATGGAATCCCACGCCTTCTATTTAAAAGGCTACGCCCACAGAATCTACTTCCCATCCTCATTCTTCTTAATCAAATAATTAATGCATCGCACTTCCCAGAGAACTGGAAAACTGCGGTAGTAATTCCTATTAAGAAGCCCGGTAGTAGTAATAGCCCTTTCAATTATCGTCCAATATCCCTATTAAGTACATTAAGCAAGATACTGGAACGCAAGATCTACCAAAATCTTCTCTCATTTGCCAATGAGAATGCCCTCATCCCTAACTGTCAGTTCGGATTTCGTAAGCGACAATCCACATGTCATGCTCTACTAAAACTTACACACGATGTTACAACTGGTCTCCAAAACCAAAGCCCTACTGTGTGTATATCTCTCGATATTTCTAAGGCGTTTGATTGCGTCTGGATCTCAGGGCTTCTGTACAAACTGCACTCCATATTTAATCTAAACTCTCACACAACAAAGCTCTTAGCCTCTTATCTTTCTGACAGAAAATTCGTTGTGAGAATAAATTCTTCCGTCTCAGAAACCCACAACATAACCGCGGGTGTTCCCCAAGGCTCTATTTTAGGGCCAATTTTATATCTGTTATATACCGCGGATATTCCTCAACCCGTATCTCCTAATGTTGTGATGCTGAATTATGCTGATGATACATTAATTTACTCTAGCAGCAAATTTGTTAAGGCTGCAAGAAATCGCATTAACAACTTTCTCCCTAACCTATCATCATACTTCAATAAGTGGAAAATTCACCTTAACCCAAATAAAACGCAGCTCATAGTGTTCAAGGGCAAACACGAGCACTGTACAAACAACACTAGACGCTGCCACAACAAAATTAAACTTAACCTAAACAACACTCTAATAAAACCCTCCAAAACCCTAAAATATCTGGGAATTACTTTTTCTAATAACTGGTCTTTTTCCTCCCACATTAAAAATTCCCTTCAAAAAGCCACAATTCAGCTTAATCTCTGTAGAAGAGTAATGTGGAAACCTAATAGTCTCTCTCACAAAGTCAAACTGCTCATTTACAAACAGATTATCAGGCCCACACTCACGTACGCGTGCCCATTGTGGTACCATATCACTCCCTCCCAAATGGAGAAATTACGAGTATTCGAAAGAAAATGCTTTAGGTATGTCTCTGGGTTACATCGTCGTCCTAACTCCTATAAGTACTATAGTAACGTCGAACTCTACAATACCGCTGGTATTGAGCGCCTCGATAGACGATTCCTCGAACTGTCTATCAAATTTATCGAAAACCTACAAAATAATCCCAATCCCATAATAACCTCGCTCTTAGAGAACCCTCTAGATATCAGAACTAACTACCCCAACTGTCTCCACACCAGAGCTATCTTCGCCTCAGGCAGACTGGTAAATGATTCAAACGAGATCATATACCACAACACCGAAGTTACCCCTAACCAGTTCAAATACTCTAACGTCCAACCATTTTCCAACATCCTACGTTTTTCCAACGAACAACCGGAAAGAAATACTCTTCCTCAAACCCATAACTGACCTCATTCCACATCCTTTAATTCATAAATCCCATTAATTATAAAACTTTGTTTTGTTTATAGCTCATTTTATAATAATCAGACTAAGTTAGGTTAAGTTATATTTATATTTATATTTAGGGTTAAGTTTAGATTAAGTAAAGTAAAAATAAGAAATTCCTGGTTTTCTGACCTTTTCCAGGAAGACAAAACCCTACTAAATGTATAAACACACATCTAGCCTGTAACTCTTAAAACATTGTTTGGAAAATGTATTATAATAATAATTACATGTAAGCAATTGTCACGAATTTAATTTTAAGTCACTGTATTACTTAAATGTACAAATTTTAATTATGGTTAATAAATACAGTTTAAAAAAAAAAAAAAAAACAATTTCGTGATCAGTATAATCCCAGAGGCCGAACCTATGGCCAACGAAATATAAATCCGGATGAGTCGAAATCCAGGAAGCCGAACCGGTGGCAAAATAAAATATAAACCTAAATTAGTAATCAGAACTAAAGCAAAGAGAACGCCGGTCGAACGACCAAACAGATTCACATTTTATATCCTTGTCAATTTAAAAGTAACAAATAAAATCTGACGTGATCCAAAGCAAAGAGCAACGAGTTTCTCTCCAACCCCCGCCCGACTGGACAAAAGAAAGCTAACCAGAAGCAGGCCCCACCCAATGTGCGAAGCGGCAAACGGCCCTCCTGTCCAGAGAATAACGAGGACCAACCCAAGGCCCAGAAGACTGCTGTCCCCAAAAGGTAAGCCACCCCCCCCCCCCCCTTTACTATTCCTCCAAGGTGTACCTCAACAGTACCATATCGGGCATGCATATGTGAGAGTGGGTCTGATTATTTGTTTGTAGATAAGTGATTTGACTTTGGAAGAGAGACCATTCGGTTTGTACATGACTTTTCTGCAGAGGTTCAGTTGGGTTGTGGCTTTACGAATCGTATTTTTAATGTGGGCGGAGAATGACAGATTGTTGGTAAAGGTTATACCTAGATACTTTAAGGTTTTGGAGGGTTTAATTATATTGTTATTTATTTTAATTCTGATTTTATTATGGCAGCGAAGAGTATTGTTTGTACAACTCGCGTTTCTGCCTTTAAAAACTATGAGCTGAGTTTTGGTTGGATTTAGTTGAATTCTCCACTTGGTAAAGTAGGCTGACAGGATTGGGAGATATCTGTTAATACAGTTTCTTGCCTCCTTGACAAGCTTGTTGCTTGAATAAATTAAGGTGTCGTCGGCATAGTTGAGCATTGTTGTATTGGGTAACAGTGGCTGCGGTGCGTCTGATGTATAAAGAAGGTATAGTAGTGGGCCGAGGATGGATCCTTGAGGAACTCCTGCGGTTATGCTATAAGGTGTCGAGAGAGTTGAGTTTATTTTCACCATGAACTTTCTATCAGAGAGGTAAGAAGCGAGAAGTTTTGTGGAGTGGATGTTTAATCCATACATTGAATGAAGTTTGTATAACAGTCCTGCGATCCAGACACAGTCGAATGCTTTAGCTATGTCTAGGGAGACACATACCGTTGGGGATTGGTTTTGGAGGTGGGTCGTCACATCATGTGTCAGTTTTAAGAGAGCATGACAAGTGGAGCGTTGTGAGCGGAAGCCAAATTGAGAGTTCTGAATGAGGGAGTTATCCCTGGCAAATGAGAGAAGATTTTTGTAGATTTTACATTCAAGAATCTTGCTAAGCGAGTTTAGCTGCGATATCGGACGGAAGTTATCCGGGTACTTGGAGGGCCCAGATTTGCTAATAGGGACGATCACCGCTGTTTTCCAACTTTTAGGGAAATGTGAAGCGTTTATTATGTGGTTGAGAAGAACGAGAATCGGGAGCAAGTTGCCTGGGTGGAGTCTTTTGAATAGGAGGTTAGGGATTCTTCTTCAAGGCTTAGGAATGTGTCGATTCCTACGGGGTGTGATGCTTTATTGGTTTCGGTGAATTCAGTAATAAATGGTGTAAGGGATGGCTCCAGTGAGCGTGGAATGTAATCGTTCACGGTATCGTGGAAATTTGTTACTGGGAGGGTATCGTTTTGCTTATGGACTTTGCAGAAATGTTCAGCGAGAACGTTTACTATATCAGTGTCCGACTGGACGATGTTATTATTAGTTGGGTGAATAAGATAATCTGTTCGAGGCTTGAGTTTGCGACCCGTTAATCTGTTTATGTTTTTAAATAGATCGCGATTTGGTTTGATACTGTTTAAGGTGGATGTGTAGGTCTGATTAGTGAAAACTTTTAGTTGTCCATTTATCAGGGAGGTCAATAGCTGGATCTGTTGTTTAATAAAAGGTGAGTAGCTAGTGTGCAATTTTCGTCGGAGTTGTTTTTTTATACGTAATAATTTTGTGAGTAGGTTGGGTAGGGGTTTTCCTAAGTGATTATGAGGAACGATAGTGGGAGTATGGCTGAAGAGAGCATTTCCCAGTATTTGCTCTATTTGGGCCGCTGCTTGGTCAATTTGTGTAGGGGGCAGGTTAGAAGATTCCGGTAAAGAAAATTTTGAAAAGCTAGCAGCAATATCCTTATTGACTTTTTTCCAGTGTGTTTTGGTGAAATTTGGAATAGGATTCGGAGTGTAGAGTGGTTCAAGTGAGGGGATTTGAACCGAGGTGTGGACAGAGCCATGATCCGAAGGGAATGTGAATGACACTGTGGGAGGATTAGATGAATAGCTATCTGTAGACTTTAGGAAGAAATCGATTGTTGACTTGGTTGAGCTGCAAATTCGAGTAGGTTGCAACGGGCAGTCTGCGTAGACATATGGATGAAGTCGGAGGAGATCAAGGAGTTGGCAGCCGTATTTGATGGGTGAATGTATATGGAGGACAAGACCAGTACTTTATTATTTCGGCAGAAAAGTTTAACAGCCGTGTATTCGACACTAGTTATATTAGCAAATCTAATCTCAGCAAATTGGAATTTTTTATGTATTAGGATCCCGTACCTCCATGAGGGCCAGAGGTTCGTGGGTTGGACACAAATGTGTAATTAGGTATGTAGACTCGAGAAGTGGATTTCAGCCAAGTTTCTGAAAGCAGAAGTATATCTGGGGAGAACTTTTCAACAAACAGTCGGAGGTGTTGTCTACGGGTGTGGGAATAAATGGACTCTGAGTTGAGGCAGATAAGGGTTAAGTTATACGTTAAGGGAAAGGATGTGGGAAGTTATTAAATTTAAGATCTGACCTTTTTTTTCCAATTCGGAACTGTGTTTTAAGGTTGGTAGTAGTGTCTCCAGGCTCCTGATGTATCCCAAGATATCCAGGTTGAGAACGTTGGGGTTGGGTTGTTGAGATTTCGGGCAGCTACGGGAACTTTTCGTAATTTCTGCATATGATGTTCCTGACCCCCTGAGATGGGATGG
Source organism: Microdon myrmicae (assembly GCA_963931805.1). NCBI lineage: Eukaryota > Metazoa > Arthropoda > Insecta > Diptera > Syrphidae > Microdon > Microdon myrmicae. Next base: position 118,980,739 of record OZ007496.1, read on the forward strand.
TTGTGGTGATAAGGGTTTCGTTGCAGCTGGTTTGGCCGTATTAGTTACCGTATGTAACGAACGGCTCTCCAGAATCCGTAGCTTTTCGGGGCATTGTGAAAAACTAGCTGGATGTGGGCTTCCGCAGTTACAGCAAGTTATGGTAATTTTTTTCGTGGATGTTGATCCATCGGCGTTTGTTTGCTGAATTATTGATGGTTCTGTGCCAGGCGGGTTCACTTTGCACTCTCCTGGTATATGCTGTTCGGCACATTTTCCGCATCGTGCACTTAGGTGGCACGCAACTGCTAGGTGTCCTGATCCTTGACACCTTTTGCAATGGAGAATGCTCTGTTTATGTGGCTCCTCGATCGTGATTTTGTGTGTGAACAAATATTTTATTTGTTTAAGTTGGGTGACATCACCGTTCGGTGGGATCTGTATGATTCGCAAGGTCCTAATATTATTCTCCCTCATGTGTGGGGTTTGAAAGTAGTCCAATCTGTGGATTTTCATTGACGGGCATATCCTCAAGATTTCGAGTGTAAGTTCCTCGGTAGTCCATGCTGGATCAATGTGCCTTATGATGAATGTTTTTGGTTTTATCTGGGCATGTTGGAATGTGAAGAACTCGTGTTTGTTCTCTGAGAGTTTTCTTATTGCCATGTCGTGATCCGTTAAAGTCATCGTCTTGATAGAGATCGAAGATCCTTTTGAGTCCGTGGTAAAATTTCTGTGTCCAAGGGCATTCTCAAGCGTCTTGATGACTTCTTTGGTACTATTAGGATTTTTAATGTAAATTGGGAGTGGTCTCACCTTATTTGTATATTTCTGTCCAACTGTTTGCCAGTGGTCTTCTGGTTTGTGGGTATCTTGGGGCGGTGGCGAGATATTCGATGATGATGGGTTATTGTTGAATGTTAATGAGATGGGTTGGGGAGGAACTTCCTTCATGGGGACGTCGACATTGGTTTTGGTTTGCGCTTGAAGAGAGCGAATTTTTTCTTGTAGTTGTTCCATTTGGGCTGTTAGTATCCTTATTGTTTCCATCGCGTCATCGTATTTTTTGTGGTATTCCGTTGTTAGTTGAGTAGCCATTGTAGCTACTTTCTTCGGTGCGTTCAGAGGACTGTGAGCAGTTTTCTTCTTTCGTTTTTTAGGTAGCTCGGCAGTACTGGGGCCGCTGACCAGCATCTGCGAACGCAAACTCCGGATGCGGTCGCCGATTTTATGTTTTGGTTTACCAATTTTACTTAAATTTTAAAATGTCGCGCAGATATTTATCAAAATTTTCCACTCAATATTATACACGATACACTATTGTTCGGCCACAGACCGTTCCTAATGACGGTCACACATTTATGTCTGCACGCGCACACGTGTTTTCTTTTAATTTTTCTTTTCTCTTTTGTTTTTCAAAAGCAGTAGTACGACGCGTCTACACACCTCGACGATCGCAGAGAGAATGAAATAACAGCATTACAAGAAATAACATGGACGGGGAGTGGTGTTATTCAAAGAAACGAGTATGACATTTATTACAGTTGTTATGCAAAACACCATGTGCTCGGGGTAGGCTTTCTAGTCAGCCAAAAACTAAATACTGCCATTATCGGGTTTAATGCAATAAACGAAAGGTTATGCATTCTTTGCGTGCGAGGCAAGTTTAAGAACATAAGCCTCATAAACGCTCACGGACCTACAGAGGAGTCCCCTGACGACGAAAAGGAAGAATACTACGAGAACGTCGAACGGGCCCCTAATGCCTGCCCAAGACACGATGTGAAAATCGTTCTTGGTGATTTGAATGCGAAAATAGGCCGAGAGCCAGTTTTCAGGCACTATGCAGCTTCTCATAGTTTGCAATAGTTTGGATGAGAACACTAATGACAATGGACTACGAGTCATCGAACTGGCACCATCGAAAAACTTGGTCGTTGCTAGTACCAGGTTTCCGCGTAAAGATATCCACAAAACCACCTGTGTATCACCTGATGGAGCCACTCGCAACCAAATTGACCACGTGTTGATAGATCGCCGCGACTCCTCGAGCCTGATGACGGTACGAACGTACCGAAGTGCCAACGTCGACTCGGATCACTGTCTTGTTGGTACAGTTTTCCGAGCGCGGATTGCCTTACGGAGACGTAATGCATCCCCGGATCAGGTTCGAATCAACACGGCTGCCTTACGCAATGAGAATACCAATAACAGCTTTAGTCATGAGTTAAGACTCGCCCTCGAAGATCTCGACGGAGGGAGAGTAAGTCCTGGGGCCAGAATGCCGGGCGTAGAAGAGAAATGGGCACGCCTTAAGAATACTGTCATTAGTACTGCCAACTCCATCTTAGGCAGTAGTCGTAGAGATCGGAGCGACTGGTATGATGATGAGCGCAAACCAGCGACTGAACATAAGAATGCTGCATTCCGGGCAATAGGACGCGGGTACGCGAGGAGAACTACGAAGAGCTCAGAAGATCTGAAAAAAAGGCTTCACAGACAAAAGAAAAGTGCCTGGGAAAAAACCTAGTCTGTGAAATAGAGAAAAGTAAAGAGCGAGTTCCGCACCAGGCGCGGAAGTTCTACCAAATAATCCGCAGTATGACGCGGTACACGCCACACTGCACTTACTGCAAGAATAAAGAGGGTAATCTAATCACCGATCCTGAAGGCATTCTGGAGCGATAGGAAGTGCCCCACCAATGCAAGATCAAGACCAAATGGTACCGCCACCAAGCATTGAGGAAACATTAAAAGCCATAAGACAGCTCAAATCAAATAAAGCCCCCGGAGCTGATGGCATACCAGCTGAGCTGATCAAACAAGGAGGGACAGCGTTACATCACGCAATTCATGAGATCGTGGTGCACGTATGGGAGAAAGGGGGGATGCCGGAAGATTGGGGTCGTGGAATAATGTGCCCCATACATAAGAAGGAAGATATCACACTGTGCAGCAACTATAGGGGTATAACACTGCTGAGTACCGCCTATAAGATACTCTCCACTATCCTACAAGATCGGATAGCCTCATACGCCAAAGCCATCATTGGTCTATGGGTAGTTTTACTTGGACACCTGCACGGTGCGGATTCAACAAAACACCACTGACTTCGTGATACCGAGCAGACACACAACCGAAACAAATAAACTCCAGGAATCATTTGCGAATCTTTTATTATACAAATTTCTATTATTTAATTACACATTAATCGCTACATTGATGTCCAAAGACGTTGTTCTTAACTAGGTTGTTATTTAACACATCAATCGACAGATTTATGAAGAGATACTGTTCTTAGCTTGATTGTAGAACGACCGGTTAGTGATAGCACTCGGATCAAAAACTGTACTCTGACGACACTGGCTCGATTAAGCAGGACACGACTAAAACTGATCACGATTAAACGACCGAATAATTCGCACTTCAACAGAGATAAGTTCCGCATCCACAGACTGTGGTGAGACTCGACGTCTCTCCTTGACGGATGAAATTTGACTGCTGGATGTCTGTTCATCGACATCCATCAAACGCGATCCTCATGGATTCTCCACCCAAGGGTAGCCAATCAGCGCTTGGATTCCATTGGACCGCTTCCATGGACATCGTCCAAGAAAATTGGAAAGATCACCCTGGAAGGCAAGAGTATGACGTACCATGGCGAAGGTAAGACGAAAGGGAAGAAAGAAACACAGAAAAAAAAAAAACATGTCGCAGGTCAAATCTGCTGCTCCATGTATGGGCAGGATATACTGCCGCCATCCGCTAGGGATAGATTCCTTGATTGACGTGAGTCAATAAAACTCTTGCGAAGGCAGGAATTGGTTTTGGGTTAGCGAACTAGACATGGGATGTGGCCGTTGCTAGTTTACTTAAAGTAAACACATTTCGGTCATGTTCAATTCGATGCTTGGGTGCATATTGTTTTAGGGTATGTTAAATCCCAGAGATGTTGCCGTCAGGCGAAAGTATTTACTTGGTGTTTACTTTGTGTAAACGAAAACCGTTTCGATAGCCAGCGTGAGAATCGTGGCTACTCTTTGCTTGGGTAAATATTCTTGGTCATGACCGATGCTGGTGATCGTTCGTAGATACGGCAACGGATCGTAAAATCAGTCATGCTGATAAGCAAACAAATATGCGCACTTGAAGGCCAATGTTTAATTTGATCTTCTCTTCTTTTGGAAAAATAGATCGTAGGGCATGCCGTTGGAAATCTGGCTTGCAGATGTGCAAGCCAGCAAGCAGCCCGAAATGTCTTCTTGGACAATGGATGGGTAAAAAAGATAACGCAGGGAAAGGTTGGCGTGTGTTGGTGGACATGTGCCGTCCATTGTTCGGTCGAGGAAGCTCGGTTGAAGCTGGTTTGATGTCATGGCAAGATGATAATCTTGTCATGAATTTATGTTTCCAGGTATGACCGCTCGAAAGGGGCTTGGAACAGCCCTTAAAAAGGTAAGCTGCCTATGGGGTATTCATGTCGATCATCCGTGGGGATAACCGAATTGATTTCAGCAGATTGGTTGGCAGTTAATGCCATGGCAAGATTGTGTAATCTTGTCGGAAATTCAACTCTCAGGTAAGCTGTATTTGCTGATTATGGTGGGGTTCGAGCGATGCGTGGCTCTTCGGGCCCTGAAAAGCCCCACAGGTCAATATCAGTGTAGCTTCATCCCAGGAAAATCAGCGATTGACTCAACCTTAGGCAAGCGATGGAAAAATGTCTGGAATTTAATTTGCCATTATATCATCTATTTATAGACTTTATGGGCGCCTACGACAGCATAGTCAGGTTAGAACTATATAATGCCATAAGAGAGTTCGGCATTCCAAACAAATTGATACGACTTTGTAGGTTGACCAAAACCAACGTAACTAGTCAAGTAAAAATGGTGTTTGGAATTGCTGTTCAAACCAATAAACAGCTTTAATGGACTCCGACAAAGGGACGGTCTGGTCAGCCTCCTTTTCAACCTGGCGTTGGAGAAAGCAATCCGCGAGTCTGGCGTTACAACTAGACGGACTATTATCACCAAGTCCAGCCAGATACTTGCCTACGCAGATGACCTCGACGTCATCGGTAGATCCAATTTGGCTGTACAGGACTCCTTCACTCAGATCGAGCAGGCAGCACAAAAACTGGGACTGCACGTTAATGAGGGAAAAACTAAGTACATGGTGGCAACTTCTGCGAAGAAAAGACCTGACGTTGGCCAAACTGTCAGGACAGTGGAGTACGAATTTGAGGTAGTGCAATCCCTTAACTACATTGGGTCAATAGTATCAGCCGATAACAATATAAAAGAAGAAATACGCGAACGGCTGATTAAATCCAACAAAGCCAACTATGGTCTAACAAGGCTCTTTAAATCCCGAAATTTATCCAGAACATCCTAGATCTGGGTGCTCAATAAAAGGCACTCTGAACCCTTAGCCGTGTTCGAGAGGGAGATCTTACGGAGAATTGTTGGCCCCGTATGTGAGGGAGGACGATTCCGGAGACGCTACAACCATGAGTTGTACGCAATCTACCTTGAACCTAATGTTGTAAGAAAAATCAAGCTCGGTAGACTCCGGTGGGCGGGACGCCTAGCTCAAAGGAGCGAAGATGAGCCTGCCCGGAAAGTCCTTTGCGGCAGGATGTATCTAAGAATAGTGTCTACAGGGTTAAGTCAAATGGTTTCTAACTTCTTGGATGGAAGTAGGTAGGAAAGAAATCATCCAAGACCAGTAGGTCTTGAGTGCCATAGTAAACGCAGATTAAGTCTTCGGCGTCTGATACTCTGCTCTAATATACCTAGAATGGAATCACTCTGTGGTTCCAAACCCCCAAGTAAAATCTTGTTATTGTTGATTGTTATTGGACCAGCTATAGATTCATAAAGCTATATAGTTGAAGAAAAATAACAACTAGTTAAAATCTCCAAAAAAATCAGTCATGCTGTCCCAATTCGTTTACAAGGTTGACCCACACAGCAGCATATTCAGAGATAGAGATGACGAACACTTCCAGTGTGTGTGCAGATTGATCACCCATGTCTGAAATTCGACAGGCTCATTTACGAGCTGAGTTACGATATTTATTTCCCAGACGAGTAGTAAAATTTGTCTGTCTAGAATAGTGAAGTCACTGAGAATTATTCACAATGAAATAACACACAATAGAATCTGGGAAATGCCAAATCACATGTTGGAACAAGAATATTGTAGCACAATCTGATAACAGATATTAATTCGAATACGTGCCACGTTGTGGGAAAACCAAAGAAAATACGTTAAATCTATGTCGGTTAAAATCCGGAATATCGATATAATGACTACCTGGGTTTCATTTAGTGCAAAAATTACTTCTTTTAATTGCAGATATGTGGATAGGCACAAGAGAGAGAATGCACCTGAACCCAAGGATGTAGCACTGATCAAAACAAGACTCTTGCGCCATTGCAAATACAATTTGTACACTGCTCGACGAGAAACATGTCGTATGTCACTCAATGCCTCAGCATAAAAGATCGTATGGGAGTTGGATGTTTCCAAGGGTCCACAATGAGTGAGAAAAAAGACCATTATAATTGCAACTAATTCTCCCACTGATACAACGTATCCGAAAACCATTCTCATCCCAGAATCCCACGTATACTAAAAATATCATTCGACATGTTTGACGGACGCAACAGAGGGTACAAAAGAAAAATGCTAAGGGGACTGATAATACTTTTCTCGCACTGCAATACTCTTGCAGGCAAGTCTTTCTCGATGTAGTATTGCTAAACGAATCTCGCAGGCCTGTTATCGACTCACCCGGCATTGAGGTGGGTTTAATAAATTTCACTGAATATATTAAAAGTTTGCAATTGAATTCTTCATATAAATCAACGAAGCCTTTCTAATTAGTTAATATTTTAGGTGATTTACTTACATTTCCTGGCGCAGTGACATCGTTGCAAAAGTAACAACCGATTTGGGAACCTGGAATACATTTCATACCCCAAAAACATTTTGAATCCATTTCTTCACTGTCCTCTATCGAAAGACCATGTCGCATAACCAAGTAGCTGTCAAAGCCTAAAGCGGCATTTATTACAATCTGTTTGAAGAAAAACGTTTGCTTAAAATCAATTTATTATAAAGGATTCCCTCTTGCCTTATTATAAGCTGCCCCCAGCATCGTTGGTAGCCAACGGCTTTCTCTAGAATCTGTTAACAGAAATAAGACATCATGCGCATTGACAAGCTCGATTATCTTCTCAACATCTCCGGACGTTTTGTTTTCTGACTCACTAAAAGGATGACCGGGCATTGGAATATGGACAACATGCCCTTTGGTGATCTATTTTACATAGATAATTTTCCCAAATATGTAGCAATATTTATATTTTAGAGCCTTACCGTGCTTGGATTGATTTCCAGTAACCTCTCCGCTGCAGTAGGAGCTTTTAATTTATTTCCATCTACAGCATCAATATGCTTAAATAGGTATTGCCGAACTGGATTGGAAAAGCTCACTTTTCCACTATCTATAAATGTGATGTGCTTGAATCCCCAACCCTAAATAGAGATATCAGTTAAATATGAAGTTATTTTATCTTTTTTAATTGATTAACAAACGAGGAGATTTCGTGCAACGGCACAACCCAGCGAACCGGCACCGAACAGGAGGCATTTGGTTTCATATAGCCGTTCTAAATTTAAGTCTGGTACCAGTCGCCATTTCATAAGCTTCAAGTTCATGTTTATAGAATTTTCCGCCAATCTTTTATAAAAAATAAATATGATTTCTGTAAAAATTTCATCTGATTATATAAAAACAAATTGACAGTACTTTACTGGATCCATGCTGTCCCTCATGCACGTCATTCGTGGGCCCATTTTATTATTCTTATTTGGTTCCCACCCAACGAATTGAACGGCATTCGTGCTTTCATTTCGTGGCGGTAAGAAAACTCTCCAAATCAAGCTGCTGTTATATTTTCCTTCCGATCTGTACCGAAGGCTAAGAAAATTTATAGTATTTCCGGTAAGGAGAGGACTGTTAATAGAGAAAAAAACAGTTTTTAAAAACGAGGTGGCCAATAAGGGTTTGCTTACAAGAAAAGGATGAGATGCTGAAGGAAAAGTAAGTCTCTAGGAATATAATATCACTGAAGAAGTTTAAAATGAGGGTTTTTTGCGATAAAAGATAAAGTTATAGGATTATGGTGGTTCCCTCACATGAACACACAAGCTATTGTAGGAAACATAACATCAAAAGAAAAATTGAAAAGGTTATCATCATCAGAACTGTATACCATAGCAATCAGCATAATAATCCCACAGCTTAAACAGCAGTTTGGCTTTGGTTTTGCTGTGATTCTAATTGTCGAAGAGTTGGTTCGAATCCCATTCCGCATAATACTTGAGACATTCTGCGGCTCACAGTGAAGCGGCCGCAAATTTGCGGCTTGTGAAGCATGGAGGAGAGGCAATCGCTCGAAAGATCCACCAGCTCATTAATACAATATGGGATAAGCAAGTCGCTCCGGAAGAATGGAAAACCTCAATAGTCATCCCCATTTTCAAAAAAGGTGAGAGACCTGACTTGCTCCCAACCACATACAAAATACTAGCAAATGTCATACTGGCGGGAATCACACCGTACGCAGAAGCGTATTGGGAGACTACCAAGGCAGATTCCGTAGGAACCGGTCAACGAGCGACCAAATGTTCACAATAAGGCAACTATTGGAAAAGAAGTGGGAATACGGAGAGACGGTTCACCAACTGTTCGTTGACTTCAAAAAAGCCTACGACTCAGTCGCAAGGCAAAGATTCTACCATATTGTAGTTGAGCTGGGAATCCCGAAAAAATATGCCCCCCTCATTCAAATCTGCATGAACGAAAACAAAGGGCGAGTTAGAATAGAAAACCACCTGTCAAAACCATTTGAAATCCGGGACGGACTAAAACAGGGAGATGGCCTATCACCGTGTCTTTTTAACCTTGTGCTCGAGTATGTCATCCGAAAGGTAGAAGACGACGACATGGCCGGATCATCCCTGAACGGGGTCACACAAGTGCTCGCATATGCGGATGACATCACCGTTTTGGGCGATAATCTAGAAACTGTAGATAAAAACAGTGAAATCATCATCCAAGCGGCAGAAGAGGTGGGCCTAGAAATAAGACAAAACGAAATACATGATTATGGCGAGAGCAGGCGGACCTCAGAGAACACACATAAACATCAGGGGCAAGATATTTGAAAATGTCAAAGAATTTAAATACCTGGGAACAATATTGACGGCCAGTAACGAAATGTCGAAGAAAATTAACAAAAGACTACACTCCGGCAACGCTAGTTGGCATGCAGTCAGTAAAGTGTTGAAATCCAAACTGCTATCACGGAATATAAAGCACTGTGTCTATAGAACCATAATCATGCCGATTGTTCTATACGGATGCGAAACATGGTCTTTCACAAAACAGGAAGAAAACAAATTCCGCGTATTCGAGAATAAAGTTCTAAGGAGTATCTTTGGTGGCAAATACGACGAGGAGGCAGGACAATGGAGGAAACTCCACAACCACGAATTGGAAGAGCTATACCGCAAACCTACAAAGTGAGAGTGATCAAGTCGCGAAGATTAAGACGGGCCGGACACGTGGCGCGAATGGGCAACGGTAGGACCGTGCATAGAAGTCTTGACGGTAAGTCAGCGGGAAAGAGACCGACAGGGCGGCCGCGACGGAGATGGGAGGTCAATGTTAGGTTGGACCTCGAGGAGATCTGATCGGATGGTCGAACGTGGAAGGAGAACGCACGGGACAGGGAACAATGGCGGAGTCGAGTCGGTGAGGTCATGAACTTTCGGGTTCCTACAGGCCAATAAATAGTAGTAATAGTAGTAAATAGTATTACCTTCGAGAGAATATAAGTTAGTGCTATGGGTCGGCAAGAAGAGACGGACGATCTGTCACCCTTTTTGGGAATTAGCTGAATGTTCGCTGACTTCTATCTATTTGGGAAACGGCCAGTAGAATAAGAGAAATGGAAGAGTTTCCGCAATGGTTTAGTGAGTGAAGAAGAACATTTCTTCGAGAGACTTGGGGGAATGCCATCAGGACCAGTGGATTTGTTTGCGTTTAGCTCCTTGAGGGCGTGGGCAACACTACGCGTCCGGAAGTGAATCTGGCTCATGGTGTGCTGCTTATGGTCAAATTGAGGTGGAACTGACGGGTTATCAGGCAGCGCAGAAAAATGTGCGGCTAGAAGATTCGCTTTCTCTATTGCACTGGTGACTGGTCTGTCATCGACTATAAGCGATGGAATAGATGACGAGACCGAGTACTGAATATTTTTTACGAATGCCCAAATGGTTCTACTACCTGTGAGAGGGTGTAGTATTTTTTGTCTCACGTTCTGATCATGCAAAAACTTGGTGTGTTGAACATGCGCATTGCAGTCATTTCTAGCTCTCTTAAATCGTTTGCTGTTTTCCTCAGATGATCAAAGCGAAATGCGATTTTGCTAAGATGCTCATTCAAAGGGCGGAAGTTAGATTTGTGGAAGTTGTAGGAAAAGTCGTCGTGGGGTGGTGGGGGTTGGACTACGCGGTCACGATATATGGATAAAAGCAGCGGGGGGTGTTAATTGTCAATGGTTGAGAGGGCGTGGGGACTAAGGGCCACTGAGCAATTATAGGGGTCCTTCGTAAGCACAAGGTCAAGTTGTCTCCCGATATGTTTTTGGTCATTACTTATTCGACGGAGGCTTGAGTCGGTGAGACCGTCTATAAAGAGGCACTCCTTGATACTTGCTGGGTTTGAGATGTAAAAGGACTGATCGGATGGTAACGTCCATCGGAGAGGAAGGAGGTTATCATATCGTCTAGGGAAGTACTTAACTCGGTTAGGTGATCACTCGGTGCTATTGCGAGTTCGTATAACACGATAGGTCGTGAAGGAGGTATATAGAAACAAATGACGTATAAAGACTTTGGGCAATGGCCGATTTTTATAGTGACATAGTCGAGATTGGGAAAAGAAGAGATGGCAATATGAGATCAGGCGAGTCTGTTTTGGATGACAAACAACACATCACGGTAAGGGGAATCAGGACGTAGTCGATGAACATCGTCATCACGACAAACGTTAAAGGAGGAAGGGAATAGTTCTTGACTATTAATACTAGGGAAAATGTTGGTCTTGGTCAGAGCGTATATACCGAAAGAGAGGGTATGTGAATTTTGCAGAATTGATTGCGTTTTAATGCGGAGACCTCCAATATTCTGATAGTAGACTGTTAGGGGAAGAGTATTTAGAGTCTTGGGGGTGTGGGGAGGGCGACTGATTAGGATCAAAAAGATTTGTCATTGTTGGAAGAAGTCATTTTTATGTGAATATATTGACGGAACCGAGAGATCTTTTGACACTTTGTAGTGTACCCATTTAAACTCAACCACTTTTTCCCACACTGTGCGCCCGATAATTAGTTCACAATCCAATTTCCATGGTCATGGAAACAAAATACCAAACGGCACACGCCATAGCAATTTCCACGCCCATTGGAACAAAATACCAGGCGGCACACATTATCATCATCATCATCGGCACTACAAACGGGATCCGGTCTTGGCCTTATTTAGCAAGTCTCTCCATCGTTCCCGATTTCGAGCCGATCTCATCCATCATCCAGGCGGCACACACCGGAGCAAAAAGTATGAAATGACAATTCTCAATTCCCAGATGTTCCAATGAATGTATGTCATGTATGAGATATCACGGTGCATGATGTCTGAGTAGTAAGTCGTTGTGAATTTGTCACGCTATGTGCAATAAATATTTGAAATGACAAACGCGGTTTTCAGGTCATGATTGGACCCGCCTTTCAGGTTAGGATTAAAGGTTTCTGACCTACTTGATATTTGTATGCGATGGAAATGTTGATGGAAAAATGGTATTTAAGGATCGAAAATTTGATAATAAATCAGATTCAAACGAACCTCAACTCGTATTGTTTCTCTTTTTTTTTTTGGCAGACATTTATCGCATTCGTGGCCTGCCCTGCATACAGATTTTTGACTAGCTAACAGGAGCCTATGACATTCGTGTCCTGCCGCATAGTCTTACGAGCATTTCTCCTTTAGCATCCTAACAGCATACGGCATCCAGCCATTACAAGGAACAGCTTTTTTTACATTACCCGTGACAAATCTTCACATTAAACATTACATGGCGTTTCCTGAACAGATGACCATTACATGGCTATCTTGCCAACATTACAACTTTTCGTGGGAGCATATTGACGATTCCGGAGACGCTACAGCCATGAGTTGTACGCGATTTACCTTGAAGCTAATGTTGTAAGAAACATCAAGCTCGGTAGACTAGGGTGGGCAGGTCACCTAGCTCGAATAAGCGAGGCGTAGCCTGCCCGGAAGGTCCTTTGTAGCAGGATGCATGGTAGGAGACAGCGCGGCAGACCTTGTCTACGGTGGAGAGATGGCGTAAACCAGGAGGCCCAGAGCCTAGGAGTCCCAAACTAGATGACATCGGCTCGAAATCGGGACCGTTGGAGAGACTTGCTAAATAAGGCCAAGACCGGATCACGGTTGTAGTGCCAATGATGATGAAATTGACATTTTTGTGGAATTTAATAAGCAGATTGAGGAGATTAGAAAGTCGATAGGTAGTGTAAACTATGGCGCTAGTTTTCGTTTTACCTTCATAACAGACAGAATCAGATTTGTCATGGAGGTAGGAAATATAGAGGCGGACATTTTCGTAAGTCAATTTGTTTCTGAATTTAGGCAGCGCGTAACGAAATTCAGATGAATTGACGGTTTACTGTGTGATTTTAATATGTGTATATGGCCGATAACTCCGTAAATATTTAATATTTTGATATTTGCTCTTCCTGTATACTCTCAATATATTATAATTTCGAAATATGGAAAAAAAATGATTTTATTTTTTAACTTCTAAACGGTTTTCCCCCTTAAACAACCTATGACGACAAATGGTTTGCGTGACCAAATTTAATGGCCATGAGTATAGTTCATAACACAACATCAAACCAAAGTAACTGGTATTTGATCACTTCAATAATTTATTGTCTTACCAAGTGGAGCACAAGAATGCAGCATAGATTCGCATAATCCAGGATGGACTTTCATATTCACTCGGGTCAGCAAAGCAAAAGTAAAGATTTTCTAAATTCTCGTTTCGGAAATTCTCGTTTAAGTTGTTGATGTCAATAGCATCCTTTAGTTTTCGTATGGAACAATCTCCCTTGTGGACAATAAAGTAATTCTGATCTCGATGTGGCAGGGATTCCAAAGTATTGGTGAGATTCGCCAGTTCCGGAACATCTGACATTTGTTTTGGACTGTCATTAGGATTAACTAAAAAAACAGGTTCCAATGGGCAAGGAAATGCAAACCAATAGTAGAATGTATGTGTTTTTAAGTCCTAGAAAGAGACAAATGAGTAATGAGAGAAATTCACCACTATTGATCAATAGCGCCAATTGATCGGCGTAAAAAATGATACAAGCTTGTTTAACTTTCTTAGCTTTCAATCTTAGGAACATCAATTAACCTCCGAAAACATGGATCCTATTTCACTGACAAGCAGCAAAATATTATGAAAAGAAGTATATACTCATAAACCTACTTTACTTACAGCAAACGATAACACAATGAATCGACAAAGGAGAGTGAGATCATCTAGTATACGGCCGGATTTAAGGTCTTCCAACAATAACCTTCCTTCTTCTTGTAGCAATGCATTTTTATCGCATGTTTTGAAGTCCTCAATGGTGTTCTTGTTATACAAAGTCCCTACAGATGTATAACAATTTTTTGGAGGCACAAATGACCTAACGGCAACATGCGTTAATGAATATCCAGCTAGTGAAAAAAAATAACTTACGTATTAAATGAACTATAATCGATTTCCAGTAAGCAAGATTTTGAATTAAAGTTCGTATAATATCCATAAATTGGTTTAGCAGCATCCGACAAACGATCGATGTCGATTTTAGTTTCAAACAATTTATGCCAGAATGTTGGGCTAACAAACGATTTAAAAGGCATAAATTGGAATACTTTTTTCTCTTCATCTAACGTCGACATTTTTCCTAGTTCACTGTTGCAAGAAGCAAAGTAGTTTCCAAAACGGAGAAAACAGCAATCTTTGCTGAGTAAACACTTTTTGTTTATGCAATGAGAAAGTCGCTACACGTCAAATCAGCTGATTGCAGTCAGTTTCTATAACTTCGTTAACTTATGGCAGTGTTACGGTAATTATTTGACATTGAAACTGTTGGATTCCTCAAATTCCAAATTTGAAATAAGATTCTACAATTCTTTTATTTGAAACTATACTAAACAATTTTTTACTGAAAGGGCCCTATAACTTCTTAAAAAACCACAAGAGGGGTTAATGGAAGTGCCGCCCATCCACTTTAATATTATAACAAAACAAGTAAAGTCCGAACTGGAAAGTTTTACGTTCATACTGTTTGTATACAGAATTGCAAGTGTATATTTAGGGTTGGTGTGATATGCTGAGCGCCGCTGATAGTATGTTTTTTTTTTCATTTTTTATATCATTTTTTATTTCTTCCTCTTATTTATAATTTACTTACTTGCTACATAAACATGATTAAATTCTTTCTTATGGTATTGTAGCGAGCTTAGGGTTCGCTGGACTAATTATTTTAATAAATAAGAGCCGTTAAATCGATTCTCTTTGCAAACACTTTATTAGTCTGTTAATAACAATCGTTACTTTTACCGTACACTTAACGATTTCTCGACTTAACGTTTAATTCCTCGCGCTTCTTTACTTATCGCTTCCTTACTCTCGCTTTCTTACAGCTTACTTCTCACTACTTACTTTTTACTTATCTCCATGATATGTGTGCGACGTATTTATACCGTTTCCTCATTCTGATTCGGCGTTTCGTTTCCGTCCGTTCCATAGCCTTGAATGTTCTACTGTTCATAGTCACCTGTTTTCCAGTACTTTCCAGAATATTTTAGTACTTTGTTTCGAACTTTCTCGAATATTCTAGTACTGATTGTCATATGCGTCACACTACCCTCCGCCTAGATTAGTTCGTCCCGGTTAACAAAAGTCGCCAGTCGGTCACGATGTACCACTTTCATCTTGGTGTTCGGTCTTCGCTGAATCCTATAGGCAACGTCGTTAATTCTTGTGAGTATCTTATACGGCCCTTCCCAATGTTGCTACAACTTCGGAGTCCTTCCTTTTTACCGATGAGGGTTATAAAGCCACACGTTATCGCCTGCATTAAATCCGGATGCGTTGGCCCGAACGTCTTACCTTGTTTTCATCCTGTCACTTGATACCTTGATTTGCTTTCGAACCAAATGATGAATCTCATCGAGGGGATTACTCCATTCGTCTACGTAGTCTTCGGTCTTATCTATGGCGTCTGGAGGTATTCCGAATCGCAGATCGGTTGGTAATCGTATCTCTCGTCCAAATATAATTCTTGCTGGAGAATGGCCTGTCGTATCGTGATTAGCCGATCTATAACTCATGAGAAAGGTTTGTACATATTTGTCCCAATCTTGTTGGTGATCACTAACGACCTTCGATAAATACTCTTTCATTGTTCGATTGAACCTTTCGACCATTCCATCTGAGTGTGACTGCAAGGGTGTGGTCCTGGTTTTCCTTACGCCCAGTGCCGCACAGATGCCTTGAAATATCTGTGATTCGAAGTTTTGGCCTTGATCGGAATGCAGCTCACATGGGACTCCATATCCGCTGATCCAATTATTGATAAGCTGCTCAATGACGGTTGTTGCTTCTTGGTTTGGAATTGGAAGGACTTCCACCCACTTGCTGAAGTAATCCATGATGACCAACATGTATTTGTTGTTGTCGTTGGTTTTTGGAAATGGTCCTGAGATATCAATCACAATTCGCTCGAAAGGGGCACCCACGTTGAACTGCTTCATAGCGCTCCTTGGTTTTGCTGTTGGTCCTTTGGTCGCAGTGCAAGTTGTGCACTTCCTACACCCAGACTCGTGCATTTCTGTTAGTACATCCTTCACTTTTGATGATGGGACTAGAATCTGCATTCGATGTGATTTTCCGTCCGCGGCTTCCCATTTACGCTTAAGAATTCCATTTTCCACCAGCAAAGAATTCCACTGTGCCCAATATGTCTTAAATGTTCCACTCTTGTCGGAAATATTGTTCCATGTTGGCCGCTCGTTCTTTTCTTTGTGTTCCAGGATTAGCGACATATCTTCATCCTGAAGTTGAGCTGCGCGTATAGCATCACTCGTCCACCCATCTAGTACTTCTATTTGTACATTTCGCAGGTCGTACGCCTCTTCTTTCTCTTCCGCTCTATGACAATGTTTACAATCTGGCTTCCATGGTCTTCTTGATAGAGCATCAGCGTTATTATGCACCTTCCCTTGACGGTGGGAAATTTGGAAATCGTACGTTTGAAGTCGTTCGATCCATCGAGCTATTTGTCCTTCCGGGTTCTTTAAATTTAACAACCATTTCAGGGCGGCATGATCCGTCCGAAGCGGGAATCGACGTCCGTAGAGGTACTTATGGAAGCCTGCAGTTTCTTTCTTGTTGCGCGGTAATTTCTCTCTGGCTTAGATAGAACTCGACTATAATATGCGACAACTCTCTCTTTACCATCGACTTCCTGTGACAACACTGCTCCGATTCCTGTGTTACTTCCATCAGTATCCAATATAAAAGGGCAATCCGATCTTGGGAATGCCAGTGTTGGAGTCTTACATAACTCGGCTTTCAATGTGTTGAATACTGCCTCACACTTTTCTTTCCAATTGAATTTCTTGTCTTTACCCGTTAGTTCATGTAGGGTTTTAGCTTCTCAATTGTTGCTTGTCTTCTGGGGTAGGACACTCTCGGACGGCTGCTATCTTATCAGGATCCGTTTGAACTCCTGGAGATGAAACGATGTGTCCCAGGAATTTTACTCTCCGTTGGAAGATTTCACATTTCTTCGAATTGAGCTTTAAGTTGGCCTGTCTTAGTCGTTCGAAGACGGAGCGCAGAGCATTGATGTGTTCTGGTAAATTCCTTCCAACAACGATGATATCGTCCAAGTACACAAGACACGTCTTCCATGTAAGTCCCCGTAGAACACTTTCCATTAATCGTTCAAACGTTGCTGAAGCATTACACAATCCAAAAGGCATCACGTTGAATTGATAAAGTCCGTTTCCGGTAGTAAACGCTGTCTTCCCCTTGTCCCCCTCCTTCACTTCCACTTGCCAGTAAACGCTTTTTAGGTCCAATGTTGAAAACCACTGAGCTCCAGAAAGGGTATGTAGTGTGTGGTCGATTCGAGGAAGTGGGAAACTGTCTTTCTTCGTAACGTCGTTTAACCGGCGGTAGTCGACACAAAATCTAGTTGTCCCATCCTTCTTCTTGACGAGCACTACCGGCGAAGCCCATGGGCTCGTTGATTTCTCGATGACTCCTTGCTCTTCCATCTCTCGAATCATGTTGCCTACTTCTGATTGTTTGGCCAACGGTAGTCGACGAGGTAGCTGTCTTATAGGTCTTGACTCACCCGTGTCAATGCGATGTTTAACTATACCGGTGCGCCCGAATTTATCATTTTCTGTCACAAAAATATCAGAAAAATCGTTCAGCAGTGACTCAACGCTTGTCTTTTCTCCGTCTGTTAATCCGATTTTCTGGGGCATCAGCCTATTAACCACAGGGGGTGCACCAGAGGGCTGTTGAATTGAATGGTCCTCCCCCCTTGTCTGAATTGAGCTTATCATTGCCACGGCTGCACATTCTGCGTTTACCTCTCCTTTCCTTATTGCGACCGGCTCCTTGGATGCATTTAGTACTCTGACGGGTACGATGTGCTGCTTCGCATCGATAAGGGCTTTCCCAACAAGGATGTTCCCCTTACGCTGATTTTGTACAGCCTCGGTGATGTAAAATCGATTGTCACCGGAATCACTCTCATGATTGGTCCAAATTACCGAGTCTGAACGAGCTGGAATCTCATCCTCCTCACGCACATAACATTTCAGTCTTCGCAATTGTTCGTCCTGCAGTGTTTAACATCCAAATTACCAATTCGCAGTGTTCTTTGACCGATATCTAAAACAACTTGATGCTCCTTCATGAAATCCATTCCAAGAATGCATTCGTCCGTAATATCGGCAACCAAAAATTGGTGGGAGATGGAAATATTGCCCAGCACTATTATGCTTTCCACTTCTCCGTAGACTGTAGAACATTCTCCTGTGGCAGTCTTCAAAGCGTATCTTCTATTTTTATTAAGGGTTATTTTGCGACGACATCCGGCCGAATTATGGATCTCGTTGCTCCAGTGTCGATTCTCACTTTTTTTTTTTTGATTAGATTTTTCTCGGGAGAGGCGAACCTATAGCGCCGAATGGGCGCCCCGAGATGCCATCAAATAACTGTTGCAGTTCTTTTTGAGCAGTTGCAGGTTGTAACGCTCCGGGAGCAATCGCATGGGAAGGGAGTTCCACAGCTTCCCCGCTCTGTAACAGAACGAGTTCTGAAGCAGGGATGTTCGCGCCGCCGGGAGATAAACCACAAACGGGTGCGATCCGTCGGATTGTCTTGTGGAGCGCATATAAGCCGAATTGCATGGAACAATACCAAGAATCTCCGAAGAACAGCACCCGTGATAATATCTGTAAAACAGACAGAGGTCGGCTACGCGCCTTCGATGTGATAGCGACTGTGGTCCCGACGTCAGCGCAGATGTCCCCGATCAGGTGGATCGCTCGTCTGTGTATGCTCTCAAGTAGGTCGACGGTAAGTTTAGGAGCCGATCTCCAAACATGAGAGCAATATTCGAGCGCGGGACTAATTTGGGATTTATATGGGAGAAGAAGTTGGGCCGGAGTAAAATATTTCTTGGCTCTAAAAAGATAACTCAATTTTCCTGAGGCTGACCTGGCGATACTCGACACGTGTTTATGCCATGATACATTCCCACAGACCGTGACGCCGAGCAATTTCAAACTTTCCCCAGCCTCGAGGGACCGGCCATTCATCATCAGCTGTGGAACCGATGATCCACTTTTCTTTGTGAATGTTGTATATTTGGCATAAACACGTGTCGAACTTCGCTAGGTCAGCCTCAGGTAAACTGAGTTATCTTTTTAGAGCCAAGAAATATTTTACTCCGGCCCAACTTCTTCTCCTATATAAATCCCAAATTAGACCCGCGCTCGAATATTGCTCTCATGTTTGGAGATCGGCTCCTAAACTTACCGTCGACCTACTTGAGAGCATACAGAGACGAGCGATCCACCTGATGATGAATGGCAGGGCCCTCGAGGCTGGGAAAAGCTTGAAATTGCTCGGCGTCACGGTCTGTGGGAATGTATCATGGTTTGGCGGATTTGAATGTCGTTTTCAAATGTTTGATGATGGACATTCAAATCCGCCAAAGTGGTAACCCCGACGTGATATAAGTGAACACGCGTAGAAAATCAATTAACAAGAGAACACGCGCGGAAAAATAATCTCGAAAAGTGATCAAAAGTGAGCACGCGGCAATTCATCAACAAAGACAAAACTTTTGCGCCGAACTATGCAGTGTAATGCGCCAACAGCGCCAAGAATTGTGAAAGGAAGTGATCACGCGACTAAGATAGCACAACGAACACGTAAACAATTATAACAATAAAGACAGTGCCGAAAAATAAAAAACACACGTTAAGTGAAAAAAAGTTCCGGAAACTTAACACTAACTCAGTGGGAAGTGAAACACAACAATTTAAGACAATTCAAGGCGTGGTGGAAGTTTGTGTTTTATTTTGTAACATACTACCCAAAAGCACAAAATGCTAAGATCGTGTCTGAGACGATTAAGTGAAAAGAAATAAACAATAAAAAAAAGCGTTTCCAAAAGAAGAACTGGTGTTTTAATTGTGCAATTGAATTTGCTCCGCGTTCCAGGTGTTCCTTTTGGTGTGTGGACAGTGTTCGGCGGAACACTTCGACAACTCCATCAACAAACATTTGAAAATGACATTCAAATCCCCCAAAATGGCATAAACACGTGTCGAGCATCGCCAGGTCAGCCTTGGGAAAACTGAGCTATCTTTTCAGAGCCAAGAAATATTTTACTCCGGCCCAACTTCTCCTCCTATATAAATCCCAAACTAGACCCGTGCTCGAATATTGCTCTCATCTTTGGAGCTCGGATCCTAAACATACCCTCGACCTACTTGAGAGCATACAGAGACGAGTGTACCGGCTGATCGGGGACTCGGCGCTGACGTCGGGACCACAGTCGCTATCATATCGAAGGTGCGTAGCCGTTTTACAGATATTATCACTGGTACTGTTCTTCGGAGATTCCTGGTATTGTTCGACGCAATTCGGTTTATATGCGCTCCACAAGAAAATCCGACGGATCGGACCCGCTTGTGGTTTATCTCCCGACGGCGCGAACTGCATCAGAATTCGTTCCGTTCCAGAGCGGGGAAGCTGTGGAACTCCCTTCCCAAGCGAGTGTTCCCGGAGCGTTACAACCTGCAACTGTTCAAAAAGAACCGCAACAGTTATTTGATGGGATCTCGGGGCGCCCACTCGGCGTTATAGGTTCGCCTCTCCCGAGAGAAGTCTAATAAAAAAACAAACAAAAAATCATCGGCACTACAACCGGGATCTGGTCTTGGCCTTATTTAGCAAGTCTCGAGGCTTGTTAAATTTTCCATAACAATTTAATTTTACGGGCAAGGTTATCAGCCTTACGCCGTGTTTTCATATATACATACTATGAAATTATGGATTAAGTTTATTAATTTTTTTATAAGTGGACGAATAAAGATCTACTGTTGAATAAATAAGGTAATGAAACCGTAATAAACCTCTTTTTCTCATGTATTCTATGCATGAATGCTATAGCATTCACGTCATCCTAGTGTTACGTAAGTATCTTCCCCATCGCCTTTGTTTTAACTAGAACATATAAAATAAATACTGGCACGCAAGTTTCTTTTCGGTGGTGGTGGCTTTGGCTAGTTTCGAAGTCGACCGCCGTCGAGGATAAATCGTCGAAGATGAATTGTCAGGGATGAATTGTCGAAGGAGATAGGGAGCTGACAGGGAGAGAGTAGAGAGAAGACCGCCGAGGTAAGAGGAAGTGCCGCGGCAGTTAAGTTCGGAGGAGAGAAGTATTGGAAAAAAAATGGTTGTCTGGGCGTAAGGCGCTCGGACATTATATTCGTGACAACGTATTCTAAATATGTAACATTGAATATACAAGCTATTAAATCAAAATTAAAGTGTTTTTTTCCGAATGCCTCCAAGTGTTGGCATTAATTTTGGTTAGTGTAGTACTACTGTGTATTCGACAGGACACAGCTGTCGATTTTCTTTTGTGTGCCAATCCGAAATTACGTTCATCTGTTGCACTGTGATCGGTTTTAAATCGAGTTCAAACCAAAGTCTATCGCAAACAGAGCAAGCATACCCAAAGTCATTGTCAAGAAACATCAATTTAAATCTTGATATCGATTTGTTCCATTTCATGTCCCATACCTCTTGCGCCGATATAACTGGTTGTATTGTAAAATACACGGGTTCTGCTGCTGAAGGCTGTTGTAGGTTTACAACCTGTAGTTCTTGAACGTTGTTTGAACTTGCCGCTGCGAAACCACTATGAACAGACAATTTTCTCTTAGCTATATCCGATTTATTTAATGCTGCAAGGCGCTGCCTGTATTCGCGTCGTCTCTGTGTATTTTTTGTCTTTACACTTTCAACATGTACAGCTGTTCTCAACAGTGCAAGGCGCTGTCTTTATTCCCGTTGTCTCTCTGCATTTGAATTAGGAGCAATTAAGAGAGTCGCGCTCTCGCTCACTACGGCTCGTGCGTTATCGGTTATCGTTATCGTAACGCTACAAACTTTTTTCCGAATGCCTCCCAAGGTATACCGATTTATAAGACGTTGTCACGTCAAAAGAAGAACGATACGATAGAGTTTCGGTAGAAGGAAGAAAAGTTGAAAACCAAGAAAAACCCTAAAGACTGTGTAAAAGAAATGTTCTGTTTAAAGTGTTAAATTAAATTAAATCTTTGTCGGAGGAAATCGAAGTTTAATAAAGTAACTATTGATGGGTGTCGGAACTGTTATCTTGTTATTTGTTCGAGTTTGGACTGTAAAGAAGATTGGAACCGAGAGCCGGTGAATCTTGGCTCGGCAGCAGTTTACACATTTTTACATCTGCGTAACCTGTGATGTGGATAAAACCAGGTAAACCGTAATTATATAACCGTCTATCCACAGGAATTAAAAGACTATCCGGGAACTATTGGGTGGTGATTGGGAGCCGTTAAGTGTGAACGCCGACCGTACGCCACAACAGTTTCGTTACGCTTCAATTGGGATTACCTCTACATGACATAATGGTATGAGTAAAAAAGTCGATTCAATTACCAACAGAAGAAAAAGAGCTTCAAATTCCAATTATTTACGGTCTATTTTGAATATTATATCCGACAAATATCATATATGACAAACTGACTGAAACCTTATCTTGAAAATGGCACACATCCATTACATCACAAACTGGCAACTGATTATCTATTGTAAAATTCTTACAACTGACGCTGCGGGCTGCGGCGGAAAACCTTACGTTGAATTACATCACTAATCTTTATTTGACACCTGACGCTGCCATCAGGATTGGAAAACACATTATGTTGAATTGGTCTTAAATAATTATTCAACAAACTGGGTCATTATTATATTACAACTGGCGTTGGTCACTATCATCATCCAACAAGTGCTCAATACCTTATCTAACGGGCCTTATGTCGAAAAAGGTCGACTCTTTACAGCAACTGGTGGTCAAACTTTTAACCAACAACTGGCGCTGCGAACTTGCCGCACAACATACTCAATATGTACATTATCTCACATATTGGCGCGGCGGAAATCCAACTTGTTATTCTTATATAACAAACATATTAAAGTCGCCAACCGGGCCATGTCACACTAGTTGCAAAATTTGATCTATATTGTCGTAGTTGCTATAGCATTCATTGCATATAACGCATAAAATATTATATTCTGACTACCCTTACAATATATCTCTAATCAGATTTTGGATAGTACAACTGGTTTCAAAATAAAAATTGCCTGTCTATTTTTACAGCTCACTGGAATTTTTACTGTCCATGAACAACCATGTACCATAATGGCTACATTGTAAATAAACACCTCAGTATTTTCTACTTTTCAAACCCAGAAAATTAGTAAATGCTTGACATTAAATACAAATCAATTTTGAATGTTGAATATTCGAAAAAATATAAATAGTCAACTAAAGTTTCGCCAATGGTTTTACTTCTTTTCTGTTAAAATAAATTGTTCAAGTTGTGTGAACATATTACGAAAAGCTTAATTGCAGATTCGTTAAGTTTTCGTAATCACCAACAATTCAACTTACATTTTTTACGTGTTCATATTGCGATCAACGCAAAAACAGCTGATTTACCTTTGCCTTACATGGAGATAAGTGGTTCTCTAAAATATTGAAAAACAAACCCGTAACACGGCCGTGGAGCAAATTTGGTAAACAGCTACACTAGAATTCTTCTATCATCATCTATAAGAGTTAGTTTAAATATGAAACATGTCGTATTTCGTTACAAGACTTTATAACAACGTAACGCCTTCTCGTGCAAAAAATTTGTTGGTAAATCAACGTGATTTTAAGAAATTTATAACAGCTAATTATTCTCGTCGAAGTGATTCTAAAGATTTTGAAAGTGCATTCAAGGCGGTTAAAAGTAGAATACGTGTTGAAGGTTACATTATAAGCTTCAATCGGAAATTACAAAAGACGCATATAATGTAATTATATCTTTTAGGTGGCGGTGATCACTTAGGAGGTGAATGCGATCCAAATTGGGAACTCTTGGCTCCTAGAGGGCATCGATTTTATTTCCCGAATGCTGTTGGTCCAGCATGGCAGGGTGCTTCAACGACGATACCTATTGAAGTTCCACTTGAGAATTTGGTAGATTTCGATGGCAAGGTGGGTATTTATTTATAAATCTAAGACGCACGACTATCTGGCGATATCTATTCAATTTGTTGCATCTATTTTTAATTGTTTATATTTGTTTAAAAACAAATTATATAATTGCAGACGTATTACAATTGATTTTTAATCCTAGACTCTAACAAAACTTCAATTCAACATTGATGAATGTCCAAGACTTATTAAGAAGAGTTTGCACGAACTATTTCCAGCTCCTGAAGTAATATCTAGTGAAAAATTAACATTAATTACATTAAAATACAATGGAGATTTTGAACAAGGAGCAAGTAAGGTGAGTTCGTGTTTGGTGTAAATCAATTATTGTGTGCGCTTCTTTTTCTGAGCCGATTCTCGTTGGTTGGGATAAAAATACCTAAAACGCCAATACAAAAGGAAACTTACCAATTTTATTTATTCTGAAATCGTGTGACACCATTTGAAAACACTCATATATACAATTTTCTTACTTAAGTAATTACAATTCATTAAATTTATCGTTGTTTCTAACGTGCAAATAAAACAGTTTGACCTAGAACCTGAAAAACCAACATATTCCTCAGCACACTTAATTAATAAGTAATTTAAAAAACAACAATAATATTTATATATTGCGCCACTTCAAGAAAAAAGTGAAGGCACCGTGTAAATCACATTTCGGTTTTTTTTTTTTTTTTTTTTTTTTTTTTTTTTTGGAAACATAATCCGGCAGATTATTTCACATTCATGTGGTACGGCTTGGTTTGTAAAAATATCTGGAATGGTAGAATGCAGTCACCAAGTTCTGTTGAAAAATGACCATGGTGCTAGCCAACAAGTATTTCCAGAGGGGTCAAGGATAAAGCGAACTGGGAAGGTCTAAACGCCTTTTTTTGAAATCAAACTGGTCGTCACTTTTCTTCAATAACGCTATAGCGGACACATTGACAGGCATGATTCTCTTTGGTATGCGGACCCTTACTCCACCCAGGGTAAAGAGTATCAAACTCAAGAGAAATATGTGGTACGATTCCTGGTGCAGAGAAGTCATTAAGGATAAAGAGTCCCGTTAAGCGTTCCTTTTTATAAATCGAACTAATAGAGAAAAACCGAAGACGCAAGCAACCAAGCTTGTTATGGTGTCCAGACATTCAATACCAATATACATCGAGACCTCCTTTCCTTATCCACGTCCTCTCCATCCGCTCCCAGGCATTTAAGACCAATGTACATCGATACCTCCTTTCCTTATCCACTTCCTCTCCTTCCACTGAATGTGTTCCGCCTCCTCAGACATTTTCCCGCGATACCCGTCAATCTGAGAATGCGCATCAGTTCACGTTGAAAGTCAACTTCACGCGCACAAACAAACATAGAGTCATTCTTTAGCCGAACCACACGAATGTGGAGTATTCTACCTGATCATGTGTTCCCTCGTCGTTGTAATGTCCAGGCATTTAAGACCAATGTACATCGATACCTCCTTTCCCTATCCACTTCCTCTCCTTCCACTCGCACTGTGCTCTGACACTTAAGGGTACTTTAAAATCCCCTTTTGTGCGCGCGTTAGTGTAAAAAAAGCGAATGACTGCAGTGCGTACATTCAACGCGCAAAGTTCGTGAATGACCAGATTTTTTTTTTTTTACATAAACGCGTGCACAAAAGGGGATCTTGCAGTACCCTTAAGTGTCAGAGCACAGTGCGAGTGGAAGGAGAGGAAGTGGATAAGGAAAGGAGGTATCGATGTACATTGGTCTTAAATGCCTGGACATTACAACGACGAGGGAACACATGATCAGGTAGAATATTCCACATTCGTGTGGTTCGGCTAAAGAATGACTCTATGTTTGTTTGTGCGCGTGAAGTTGACTTTCAACGTAAACTGATGCGCATTCTCAGATTGACGGGTATCGCGGGAAAATGTCTGAGGAGGCGGAACACATTCAGCAAGTTCTGTTGAGCAACGACCGAGATAATACCTATAGAAGAGAGCACCCCCTGTAAGTGCGAATCCCATATGTTGGCACGAACATTTTTGACCGAAAGCCAAATATCGTACCTCTGCTACCTCGACTCCCCCTGCATTAATTTTTCATAACTTCGAACAGCAAGCTCCAAATTTTGTAAGGATCCACCTCACGCCTTAACGATGGAATGAGGCGACTGACCCGCGCATACTGTCACATTAGCGCCTTCCCGACACGGGCTGTGTGGGCATACGTCATATGTAGGTATACAGGTATGAAGTGAGCGTTTTTTTTTTTTTTTTAATAAAACTAATTGTAAATGGAAAAGTAAAAGACATTTTATTCGAAGTATTGGTCATTGATTTCTACACATTTCGACCACCTTTCTGGCAATTTGTGGATATCATACTAATAAAACCGGTCGTCTTTTGAGGCAAACCATCTGGAGACCCAATTTTCGACTTCTTCGTAGGAATTGAAATGCTGCTCAGCCAATGCGTGTCCCATCGATGAAAACAAATGGTAGTCGGAAGGAGCCAAGTCTGGTGAATACGGCGGGTGGGGTAACACTTCCCAGCCGAGAGCTTTTATTATTTCTTTGACGGGTATTGCTGTATGACTCGGAGCATTATCACGCAACGAAATTACCTTTCCGTGTCTTGTGGCCCATATTCTGGTCATTTTTCGATCAATCATCATCATCATCATCGGCACTACAACCGGGAACCGGCCTTGGCCTTATTTAGCAAGTCCTGAGGCTTGTTAAATTTTCCATAATGATTTATTTTGTCTGGGCAAGGTCATTAGTATTGCGCCAGGGGCTCCCCGACGGGGAATCGAACCCCGGTCTCCCGGGTGACAGGCGGGTATACTAACCACTATACTTAAACCAAGTATTGATTTTTCGATCAATACTTGGTTCAAATTGATCATTTGCTGTCGGTAGCGTTGCGCATCAACAGTTTCGCCAGGTTTTAGAAGTTCATGATACACCACCTCCCACTGGTCCCACCAAACACAGAGCATTTTCTTTTTTCCGAACCGATCGGGCTTTGCACTCGATGTTGACGCTTCTCCTAGACGTACCCATGATTTTAGGCGTTTATGATTTTTAAAATAAATCCATTTTTCATCACCAGTCACAATTCGATGCAATACTGAGTTCCTTTCGTGTCGTAGAAGCAACGTTTCACATGTGGTGTTTCGCTTTTCCATCTGTCATTCAATTCATGTGGCACCCAGTCTCCACACTTTTGGATCTTTCCCATAGCTTTTAAACGGTCAGAAATTGTTTGTTGTGCAACATTTAACATTTGTGCCATTTGCTTGCAATTCGGTGTTTTCAAACTTTTTTGGTGGTCTTCCATGTTCTTAATTTCGCTCATCAAAATAATATTCTCTGAACCGCTTATCCATCTTTTGCATATTGCTTTCGATAGAGCATGATCACCATAAGCCTCGACAAGCATTCGATGCGACTCTGCAGCACTTTTCTTCAAATGAAAGCAAAAAATTAATGCTTTCCGCAAATCATCATTCTCTGGTACAAAATTCGACATTTTTAACAGGATTAAAAAAAAATGATGTTTGTACAATGACTTGATGCATACTAAATATGTTTGACAGATGTCATAGCAACCAAATAAAAAAATAATATATGGGCTCGTTCAAAACAAACGTGCCCTATCGATACATTTGTATCTTGACGCTCATTTCACACCGGTACACCTGGTACATATCAAGACCATACAGCCAGGTCAACAAATAGTTGCACGCTCGTCGACAGGGCCGGAATGCGTCCCCAGAATCACTGTGATTCTGGCTTCGGGCCATTTACGCCAACGAGGCGTATGACAAGGGATACTGCAGAGGGTTTCTCCAAGATCAAATAGATTTCGCCATGTGCCAACGGGGCGTATGCATGGCCCGAGATTGCCAATAAGTGCCACAAACACAGTTTTTCCAACCACACGTGACCGAGACTCCACAGGTGAACACACAAGCACAGGCGAGGCTGTTCCTTACACCAAAATACTCTACGAATCAAGTACGGGACAACAACTTGAACGCCCCAAAGAATTGTGCCGGACCTTCGCTGCAGCCTGCACGGCCATTCCGGGACATGTAACCCATTCGACCAGATTTCCTTCAAACCGTGTGACAGCATTTTCATAACTGTGTCACTGGGGAGGGAGTGTTGTGGCTTAAGATCCGTATGTCTAGTTAAATCATACTTGTTGCTGTGCTGGCTTAGTAAGTCTGTTGCTGGACGTTTTCCAAAGCCTTAAATATATCCAAAACGACTGTTCTTGACACACCATGTTTTTAGTTGATGATGTTCAAATGTCTGATATATGCTCAAAAGGTCTCTCGTATATGACCAGCTGCAGAATCCTTATTGGCGATTATTAAAATGTGCATTGCTAACTGCTTTTTTTCACATTGGATAAGTAGTAGAGTATAATGGTATTGGTTGATATTTTTGCGAGTGTTACTTATTTCTTTCCTTCTAATTCTGACGAAATGTTGGAATTGAGTGCCCAAATTTAAATCCTTGCTTTTAGGTCGGGATCTGCCCACAAATCTTTACCAAACAGTTCATTTAATTCGTCATGAAATCTGAAGTTCTTTGCCAATAATAACTTCCGTAACTAACTCTAAGTCAGTATTGGCATTGTAAATTTCTAAGCGCGGAAAGAACGGGAAGGAATCCCTCAAATCGTAGTCAGTTGTAGCTTCGTGCTTCTACACTTGGCAAGGCTGCTTGGCCAATATATTCCAGACAATGTTTCGAAATTCCCAATGGTGCATCTGATGACATAAATAGATCCAGAGAGTCGCGAAAAGACCTTGAGTATTTGTTATTTACGTAAGCTGAAATCAATTGAAACAATTAACGAATGTTTCAACTAACCATATCCAAAGACGATCGCTGGTCGATCCTGGTTTGAAAAGCGGGAAAGGTAACAAAGAAATTTGACGAAGAGTAAAATTGTTTTCTGCCAAAAACAAACTGGATCATGCCTAGTGAAGACACAGGCGCTGCATTTACACCGGAATCTGTGATCCTAAGTATATAAGTGATTTCTGAGCCAATCTGAGTATAGGTCAAATCCATATTATCAGGTATAACTGCTTAAATTTTGGTGAAAGGCATTTACCTTCATATTAATGAAAACAAGTCATCTAATCTAACAAAATACTGGGTTCATTCTAAGGCAATGTTCGCAGTGACCCCTTATCATTTTGGTTTTACCATCCCATCATATTGCCTCGATGCTGGAGAAGTGTTTATTCTGTAACTGTTCCGACCTCCGCTATTTATTCTCAGTTCGAACATTTCACATGCAGAGTTACAGCGTCGTGCAAAGTAGTGAAGAACATTAATCGAGCCCAGTCTGTCGAAAGGTTAGAATCAGAGCACAAACGTGTCAGACCATATGATCCACCTTGTCGTTCGATACAATATGCGGATCTGGTAGTCCCAGACTAAAGGACGTGGTGATGGCACGCAACCTAAAGGATGCTAGAAAATGAGCACGTTTAGAGTCAAATGTTGGGAACTATTAAAATGAGGCAATATGGTGATTGATGCTTGCACTTGTGCCATTAGACAACGAGCACCTCCGATACCGTATACCGTAACAAATGATGCTTGGCGTCGGATGCGTAGTCGCTGAGAGAGTAATTTGGAGATGAAGGTGGGCTGTGAACATGGATTCATCAGATCACGGGCTTCGACCTTGTGTTGGACCATCACTAGTTCATCTTGAAATTTCGGTCTTGTCATCATCATCATCGGCACTACAACCGGGATCCGCTCTTGGCCTTATTTAACAAATCTCTCTACCGGTCCCGATTTCGAGCCGATGTCATTCAGTTTGGCACTCCCAGGATCTGGGCGTCCTGGTCTACAGCATCCCTCCATCGCAGACAAGGTTCGCCGCGCTGTCTCATTCCATACATCCTGCCACAAAGAACTTTCCGGGCAGGCTCCTCTTCGCTCATTCGAGCCAGGTGTCCCGCCCACCGGAGTCTAACGAGCTTGGTTTTTCTTACAATATTAGCTTCAAGGTAGATCGCGTACAACTCATGGTTGTAGATTCTACGGAATCGTCCTCCCTCACATACGAGGCCAACAATTCTCCTAAGACCTTCCTCTCGAACGCGGCTAAGAGTTCAGAGTGCCTTTTATTGAGCAGACAGGTCTCGGATCCATACATGAGTACTGGTAAGACCATGGTCTTGTACAGTAGTAGCCTGGATGTTCTGGATAAATTTCGGGATTTAAAGAGCCTTGATAGACCATTGTAGGCTTTGTTGGATTTAATCAGCCGTTCGCGTATTTCTTCTTCCATATTGTTATCGGCTGATACTATTGACCCAAGCTAGTTAAGGGATTGCACTACTTCAAATTCATGCCCCACTGCCCTGATAGTTTGACCAACGTTAGGTCTTCTATTCGCAGAAGTTGCCACCATGTACTTAGTTTTCCCCTCATTAATGTGCTGTCCCAGTTTTTGTGCCGCCTGCTCGATCTGGGTGAATGAGTCCTGTATAGCCGATTCGGTTCTACCGGCGATGTCGATGTGCTTGAGTTGCTTTGTTGACGATACTCCACTATAGGCACGTCCGAAATTCCTTCGTGGTGTGCACAGTCGTCCTACTGCTAGCAACAGCTTTTCGTCCAGAAAAAGTAAATAATACACCCTTTGTGTTGGTGTTGAGCACTGTTTTTTTATTGTCACAAATTCCTTTTATGTTCGAAGTTACAAATGTTAGTTGCGATTAAAAGCACATCTTAATAATCAAAGAAAGTCAAAGCACTTCGTACAGTTGAATTATTCTAATCGCGACACTGTTCATTTATTCATTAAACTTCGACAAGAAATGACAAAAAGAAGGATTTTTCTAGTACTTATGATACATAGCGCACTCTAACCGAGAATTTACGAAACGGGAAGTGAACTCCACGGAGGATGAATTTTGACTCACCAGTGGCTGTTGCCGCCAACATCCACTAGCCGAGATCGTGATCGATTTCCCGATCTAAGGGTAGCCAATCCGATCGTCTGCTGAGTGATAGGCAATGGGCGATTGAATTGGCGTTTAATGGGAGAGTTTCCCATATGACCGTATGGTCAAGTGCGATGCCGTTTCGCTCGAAATACCGACAATGAACGAGCCTGCACTTGTTCAAACAAAGGGACAAGCATAAGATGCTGCAGGCATTGTTGTCGTAAATCATCGAGATGGTCGCCGAAGAAACGAAATAGGTTTCTGTGTCCTATGTAAACAGAACGCTATTTCGAGGGTCATACGTTAGATGAGCATTTGTTTGGTTTAACCAATGCTACATGGAAACGTCGGATGTTTACATAATCGCCCAGAATCATGCCGTTGCAGGCAATAGATTTTTCTGTGACGATAAGCAGACCGAAGATTTGTTCTATTCTATTCTTTGGTTAGGCAAGCATCGTAGGGCATGGTCATTAATATGATTGTTTAAGTAACAATCATGATCATGTCTAGTCCCATAATCGGTTGATGGTCGATAATGGGAAATTGGTTGCAGCTGTTGAAAACCTAAGGACATGGGGGCAATGTATGTTTACTACTTTGCCATCGCGTGTAGCATCTCTTTGATTAAAAATGGTAACATCTCATCGATCGATGGGTCGAGTGTGTGTTTATATTAAACAACACTTAAAGTGTAGCTAGCCCGCGGTGGGCTTGTGCTGTATATTGTCGATCGAACGGTCGACCGATGGATCCGCCGGTAAGGCAAGGGTGAACATGTCATGTGTAACATCAGAGTGTAACCTCCGATATTAGTGTGGCGACTCTAACAGATACACACACAATTCACAAGCAAAATAGTGAAGAGCAGCACATCAGTGGAGAATAGTCGAGTTTAAAAATCAAATTCAAAACACGGTCCGTAGCCTGATGGGTAACGCTTAGGTTCAATTTTTTTCATGATTCAAACTGTCATAGCGTCAGTTCGAATCACACGATCTTCTTCACTATTATTTCAAACGCATTAACTGGTGACCCCGACGTGATCTGTACGACATAACACACACTCTCATCCACACACAGAACTCTACTTTACTTGCAATCACACGACTTCTACACAGAGCAACGGCCCACTGGCCTGCTCTGACATTCTCTCAATCGCTCTTCGCTCAGTCGTCTCAAAGTTGATCGTGACGAAAGTTACTGGAAGGGAGTGGATGTGACATTTCTAGCAGACACACGACTAGTAAAGAACAACACCACCAAAAGCACATCCATTAAAGCCGTATACCATAGCAATAATATACCATTACCACATTAGTCGAATGTATTTGAGTTTAGAAATCAAATTCACATACGCGGCTGTGGCCTGATGGGTAAGAGCTTTGGTTCAATCTTTTAGTGATTCTAATCGTGATAGCGTCGGTTCGAATCACTCGCTCTTCACTATCGTCGCAAACGCTATAATTGGTGACTACGACGTGATCTGTACACACAGCATACACTTTCCATTGTAAGCAGAACTTCACACACGGTCACGACTTACGCATAGAGCCCAGCCTCCGACGTATTCTCGTTCTCTCGTTCGTCCGTCGTTCGCATACGAATCTGATCGTAACGAAGTTACTGCGGAGGGAGTGGTGTGGCGACTCTAACAGATACACACACAATTCACAAGCAAAATAGTGAAGAGCACCGAACGAAAAATCGAATAAGAAAATACATCAGAACCGTATACCTAGCGATAACATAACAATTCACATCAGTGGAGTATAGTCGAGTTTAAAAATCAAATTCAAAACACGGTCAGTAGCCTGATGGGTAACGCTTAGGATCAATTTTTTTCGTGATTCAAACTGTCATGGCGTCAGTTCGAATGACACGATCTTCTTCACTATTATTTATATTATTTCAAACGCTATATTAGCATTTAATAT
This sequence comes from Microdon myrmicae, assembly GCA_963931805.1. NCBI lineage: Eukaryota > Metazoa > Arthropoda > Insecta > Diptera > Syrphidae > Microdon > Microdon myrmicae. The sequence continues at coordinate 119,013,695 of OZ007496.1, forward strand.
TAGGTTATGTGTATTATTATTTCGTGGTTACTTACAGGCTTTAATGCGACTTTCTTGTGCTTCCGTCTTCTTCTGGTTCCTTAATGTGGCCTCGTCGCGCTGGTTCGCTTCCCTCCGTTGTAGAAACAAAAACAAAACTTCACTTTGTTTTGTTGACTTTTATTTAATATATAACTTTTCGGTAGAGTTTAGTCACTTATACTTTATTATGTAACTGTATGATTTACTATATAACTGTATAATTTAATGGGTAACTGTACACTGCAATCTAAACAAGAGGCCCGCTGTACAAACGCTAAGGCCGCGACCTTTTTTTGATAATTCACTATGCAGTCTACACTCCACCGCACTGCAAGTTTTGTCCACTCGCAACCACTGTTTTATACTGAAATTATTGGTGAGGAAATGCAGATGATGCATTTTCTTCAACCGGAACGTATGTCCCACTTTGCGGCTAATTGCCTGTCACAAGTCATTCGCATTTCTTAATAATTGCTTCCCGTTCAATTTACCCTGCTTAAAACGCAGCGGTAGTGAATTGAGCAATTACTTAATTGCGAACCAATTATAGTGCATTGGCCCGTGTGCCCAAATCGTATCTTCCGATTAGTTGCGTTTTACTGCTGTGTCCACTACTTCGCCGAACTCGGCACTTTACCGACGCTCAAGTATATCGTCGCCAAAAACCTTTGAATCCACCGACCGTGTCATATATCTTGTATGACACTTGTTTCCCGGCGAAAAAAGTATGCATTTGAAATATGAGACCGTGTAGGTCCGCGGACAGGTGCTCGCTTGGTTTTTGAAATGTGAAGCAGAATGCAGTTAGCGAGTGGCCTTGGGGAGTGGATCAAGCGTTTGATTACATAGATATATGATAATTGTTTTGGCTTTGGAAGGTGGGTATGAATGGGTAATTATCGCAATGTATGCGATATGAATTAATTGCCCGTGGAAAAGGCGGCAGCGCTTTGCTTCTGGATGGACGAGTGATTATCGCAAGGTGTGCGATATATATTGTAATTGTTTGTGGGAAAAAGGCGTGTATTGCATTGTATGCAAAATACTTGAGGATTGTTTAAGAGGCGCGAATGGCATTGTGTGCAAAATGATTATTGGATGCAAGGATGATTGAATATTAATTGTTTGAGAGGGGGTGTGAAGCGAGGTGTAACACATGCACGTATATGGAAATATGCTTCTCAGCTATGCGTATTGACATGTTCGGGTGTTAATGTCATAGACTAAATTCACATTAGCAATGATATTGTAGCGAGCTTAGGGTTCGCTGGATTAATTATTTCTAGTAAATAAAAGCCGTTAAATCGATTTTTGATTAATATAACACTTTATTAATTCATTAATAACAACCGTACTTATCCCGTACACTCAACGATTTTCTTTCTTCTCGCTTGCTTCGCTTTCTCTTTTCTTCTGTCTGTCACCATCAGCTGTCTCGACGTCTTTTTATCGTTTCTCACATTCTCATTTCGTTTCCGTCCGTTCCATAATCTTGCATGTTCTAGTCTCCAGTTTTCCAGTACTTTATAGAATATTCCAGTACATGTTTTGGACTTTCCCGAATATTCCAGTACTGACTGTCATATGCGTTACAATATTAATAACGATAAGCAATAATAACCATTGAAAGCTTCAATGAAAAATTAAAAGAAATTAGGTTAGTAATAACTAATAATAATTGCAAGTGTTAATGAAAATTCAAGAGAAATTAGGTTAGTAACAATTGCAATAATAATTGCATGTGTTAATGAAAAATCCACAGTAACACAGATTAACAATAAGTATAGTGGTATTACTGCCAGCAAAACAATTTACGGCTGAAAATACAAACGGTAAGAACCCTCCAACACCACCCCCAGGGGCTCAACTCTAACAAAAGAAAAAAAAACAAACAGGACAAGCCGAAACAGTCGTCCCAAAGAATCTGTTTGAAACAGACCACCATCCAATGACCAATTCCTTCACCCCGCCCCTCGGGGTCAAGCCACCTCTCTTCCAGTGGAAACCATTCTGCGGATGGGGGATGCCGCGCATCGGCGACCTTTTAGGGAATGCAGCGGAGAGTTTGACCGGCCACACGATCCGGTTAGGACCTCCTTCACACGGGCGAGAAGATCTCCTCTCACCCCACTCACTGGTGGGCGAATTCGCCTCACACTAACGCGGTTCCAGAGGCCGGACTCGCCTTCGTGGCCAGATTTAGGGGTTGGTATGTTGAGGATTGTCCCGTTTTGACGGCGAAACCAACCTGCCCTTGAGCTTCAAATGCTTGTTAGCACTTGCCCGACCACGTGAAATTTAGGACATATTTCGCGAGCCAGTACAGATACACGCCACCACGTAACAAGCACATCTACGAAAATGGAATATTTGACCTTGTATCACGTTGGAAGAATGTCATAGATGGCAACGGATCCTATTTTGATTGAAGAAAAATTTACGGAAAAATGATATTGGCTTTTAAATTTTTGCTACCAAATCGGACATTTCGTGTGGTGCAACTCAATAATTTTTCTCCGCCACCGAAGTATTCCTAATGGTTTTGGCAACATCGTCACCGAGGCTAGATTTGCTAGATGTCTCAATTCGCTATATAAGATGTGATTGCTTCCTTGATGCCACAGTACATGGCCCTCAATTTTTTTTACGATACCGTTCTAGAGCCGTTTCTTATTGTAGTTACATGTGCATTATCAGCTAGAATCGCCACAAAAAATAAATAAATAAAAAAAGTTGAGAAATTAGTTTCTGGTATAGTTGTCAAAATTCACTTCAATAGCTGAGTTAGTAAGGATGTTGATTCATGCATATGTATAATTGATAGTATGGGGTAGGACGTATGTGTGCCGTCGTTAGCACTGGTTCTACTCCTATCCCACGAAGTTACCCCATAGATTGTCACCAATGTGGGGTAAAAATTCCGGTTTCGGCTTTGCTTTTAATGGAGCTGAGGATCGAATTGTGGAATGCAACTGCCGTGGATGCTGTTCTACAGTTTGAAACATTTTACTTCGATCGCTGCTTCGAGACACTGATTTTACTGGGCATCTTGTCGATGGGCTTCTCTATAGCACTATAATCGCGTCTATCGTAATGCAATGAAACGACACATCATTAATAAAGGCAGATCAACTGATGACGAGGTAGCAAAAGGCTAGACCTCAAGGAATTTCAATGGCGAGAACGCACTTCCCGGTTGTGTTCAGTCCAAAACTAGTCGAATGAGATTAAAACACACTTTTCATTCTCTTCAACACAAAACATCGTTGCTATATTTGTTTTTATTTCAGGATAATTAACTGCCATTAAAATAAATTCACAATAAAAATAACAAAAAACAATACACAGCGAAGACGTTATCAAACGCACAACACCACGCGTCGCCACTAACCTCGACGTTTTACGTGGAGGCCACGACCTGCCTCCATGGAATCTGTTTTACGATTGATGATTGCCACCGAAACGACAGAATACCAAATTCCATCCATCGCCTCGGCGACCAATAAGGGATGATCTCAAAGACCCTGGACACGGTGAGGATGTGCACTCACACAGATGTGTATACCTCGCACGCTCATGACGTGTGTCCATGAGCATGCGAACCGTGGATATTGTAATTCCATAAAAGGAAATGTTTACCCGATCGGCACTGCGTAAGGCAATTATGCTGATCGGGCGCACGTTGCTGGCGTCATCAGAGGTTCAAATTCTCGTGTATCTATTTACACTAACGAGAACTCGGTTCCCTTTGAGGCCAGGTGCGAGTTACCCATTTCACGTCGATTGGTTTAGCGACCGCTATGATTGCAGCATGGAAGTATAGCAAGAGTATCTCCTGCTTGTATGCTGCAAATTCGATGGGGGATATGTGCACCGCGGTGGCCATATGTTGGTTGCTTGGTTGTGAAACCACATTGCCTTTATGGAATATGGACATGAATACTAATTCTTTAGCTTGTCGGTCGGTTTATCGATCGATGTGCTGTAGTAAATATAATGAAAGAATATCCCCTGCGCGTGTGTGGCAGGGTGAATATGTTTACACGTAGCACCAAATGGTTTTCCTTGGTGTATGCCGCATGTTATACTTTCTTACTAAGAAATCTGATGATGCAACATACACCAGACGAATTGCTTTCTAGCATATGATGCTCGTGAGGAAAATGTCTCTTGCGGTTCGTGCTATTGAATTAGCGAAAATATGGTTTAGGGGATACCTTAGGGGGGTGACAAAAAGGTAAGTAAATGCTTAATTGCTAGGCAAGGAATGGAACTGCATCAGTGCTTGTTTTATCAGTTTTTAGGATGCCCTAGAAGTTTGGTGTCGTACCTGGAAAAGGCGAGCAGTGGCGTTAGTTGAAACCGCCACAATAGCTCTATCCTAAAGTGTCAGTCGTTCGATAAACGATAAAAACGCATCTGATTTTTACGTCATGTTGTATTTTTTGATTAATTAATTGTTACGCACGACATCCAACTGCTGCAACGTATCAAGTCAGCAACTCTACTTCAAAAACACATTATTGAACTTTTAATGGAACCCTTATGACTAAAAGTTGTTTCACATTGCCATTGTCTTATTTAATCTTAGGTCCAATTAACTACTATGGGATTAATCAATAACTTTCCTACGTTTTTGTTTTTCTCTTTATGTTCCAATAATTTACTGAATAAGCACCATTATTTTCAACACCCTTCTTAATTTTCTTTTTCTTTCTATTTCAGTTCGTTCTTGCAGCAAGAGAAATCGTATCCCGCCTTCACTTACATGGTTATTGGGCTGATTTTATGAATCCATTTAGTGGAAAGCCTTTCTATTCATGGGCGAATGGAAAGAACTTATACAAAATTGATGATCGCTTTCGTGGCCTTGGCATGAAGTTAATAGCTAAAAGTAATTGTATCGTAATCAGCTCAGATAAAGACAACGCATTTTCTGGAGCAATTTATTCGAATGCACCATCGAATTTGTTAGTAGTGAAGTCACTTCTCGACGAGCAAGCTTAAACTGTAGGGATCTACAAGAAATTTCCTACACCCTAAGTCATTAATGTGTGCATCAAAATTATAATGTCAACAAAAGAAGTTAAGTTCTGAGAAATGCAATAAATTCATGTAAGGTTTTTGACAATCCATTGGTTGTTTACTATTTGACGGTATCGTTCGATGATAGTTTTGCACAATGCCGTTCGATTTCCTTGAGTTTGTTTATAAACGACTGGAGCTCTTCAGTGTTACAAATAAATTCGACGATAGTATTTCGTTCGCCAGTCTTCTCTCGGTAGTTGCCAAGATTCACATGGAATTTTAGTTCACCAGAACTGGAATTGGACGTTGTTGACTTAACATCACAAACAATTTTCCATTCAATGTCCGTAATGTGGGGAAATCCATGGCCAATTCTTAACAGTCTCATAACGAGTTCGTTGCGATTGACTTCATAAACTTTAGCAAGTTCTTCGATGATTGTTGAATGGACGGAATGCTTTTCAAGAAGTTGGCGAAATTTTGTACCATCATAACCATATTTTGTGGCTAGAAAAATTAGTGTTGCAACAGCGAATTCACTTTGTTTGGCATAATCGGCGTTGGATGCATAGATTTCGGGATTTGGTGGTACATCTAATGATAAATAAGGGGAGTAATCAAATTATGAACTATCTGACTATACGTCACTTAATTAGCTTACAAGAATCGGAATATAATGATAATTTCACTGTGCTAGCAATTAATTTTCGACTGATTTCGACACTTATTGTTGTGCCCAGATGTTTGATCCCCTCTATAGCTAATTTTGATAGCTCTAGATCCATGCTAAAATTAATATTTTCCTCTAAGTTTATATGCAAGTACACGGCGTAGAAGAATTGTCATAACAGATAATGACATTTCAATTGTTTGACAACTAAAATTTCTTGTACATGGGACACGGCTGATAATTCTTAGTCGTTTGAGTGAATAGTGTTTAAGAAATTTGAGTGCATTATGATTTCCTTTGGGCATTTTTTTAATAATAATGTGCAACCGAAAGTTACAACCAGCAATAGCCGAAAGTTTTAAAATGCATTTTATTTTGCAATTTATAAAATAATAAATAAAAAAGAAAAGGAAGTAACAGGAGTCGTTGTGAGTCCCTGGCGATTAAATAAAAAAGAGTGGCAACTGTCGGTTTCAATCCGTCTCTTAATTGAGAGCAATCATCTTTAATAACTGATCTCCTTCCGTTTCTTTTAAAACAAGCGCAAGGGATGGCTTAATGATTAATTTGCATGGTATTAAAAAAAGGGTTAACATTTACCGATTAAATGCATTATAACTTCATGTGTAGTTTTAAGGCCTCCTTCTTAATAAACACTATGAGGACCGCTCATTACAGATCCGTAATATAATTTCAATTTTGATTAACAATTTATATTTTAAAGAAAGAAATTTATCTGAGTCACCAACAATCGTATTGCATCATTGGAAAACGGGCAACCAAGCTCCATTGAGTGTATGGAATGACTGTTGCTCCAAAAGATTTCACCCAGATTGAGCATGTTTTATGAAAACTGAGAGTACATATCCGGAGACGCTACAATCTACCTTGAAGCTAATGTTGTAAGAGAAATCAGGCTCCATAGACTCCGGTAGGCGGAACACCTAGCTAGAATGGGCGAAGAGAAGCCTCCCCCGGAAAGTCCTTTTTGACAGGATGTATGGAAGGAGACAGCTCGGCAGACCTAGTCTGCGATGGAGGGATGGCGTAGACCAGGACGCCCAGAGCCTGGGAGTGCCAAACTGGATGACATCGGCTCAAGATCGGGCCCGGTGGAGAGATTTGTTAAATAAGGCCAAGACCAGATCCCGGTTGTAGTGCCGACGATGATGATGATGAATATAATTTCAAGAAATTTGGTTTATTTGCAACCCAAAAGGAAATACATGAGAAGCCGCCAATTCGACGGCACGTATAATGCCTTTTTCTGCAAATGTGGCCGCTTTTCCACAATTTCTGCCTTCAGTTGGTCTAGTAATGATGCATAGTATTGTTACATGCAACACCCAATACTCCAATAATATAATATATATCTGCATATAACATGTATATTATACTTTGCTGTACACAAATTCCCAGTACATTACATATAACATATTGTGACGCATATGACAATAAGTACTCGAATATTCTAGAAAGTCCGAAACAAAGTAATAGAATATTCTAGATAGTACTAGAAAACTGGAGACTAGGAGCAATAGAAAATTCGAGGTTATGGAACGGACAGAAACGAAACACCAAATCAGAATGAGGAAAAACGATATTAATACGTCGCACGCAGATCGAAAGTAAGAAGTAAGCAGTAAAAGACGCGATAAGTACGGAAGCGATAAGTCAAGAAATCGTTAAGTGTACGGTAAAAGTAACGGTTGTTATTAACGGACTTATAAAGTGTTATAGCGTTTGCGACGATAGTGAAGAGCAAGTGATTCGAACCGACGCTATCACGGTTAGAATCACTAAAAGATTGAACCAAAGCTCTTACCCATCAGGCCACTGCCGCGTATGTGAATTTGATTTCTAAACTCAAATACATTCGACTAATGTGGTAATGGTATATTATTGCTATGGTATACGGCTTTAATGGATGTGCTTTTGGTGGTGTTATTCTTTACTAGTCGTGTGTGTATCTGCTAGAAACGTCACACCCACTCCCTTCGCAGTAACTTTCGTTACGATCAACTTTGAGACGACTTAGCGAAGAGCGATCGAGAGAATGTCAGAGCATGCCAGTCGGCCGTTGCTTCTGTGTAGGAGTCGTGTGATTGCAAGTAAAGTAAAGTTCTGTGTGTGGGTGGGAGTGTGTGTTATGTCATACAGATCACGTCGGGGTCAACAGTTATGGGGATATCTTCCCCAATCTGCTTTCGATGTCCAGATGTCTCCTAGGCTGCGGCAATGCTGAGTTCGTTTTGTTGACCCACGTCCGGTCGTGGCGGCGGCTAATGTCGAAGTGGTTGTATTCGCGCCAATTGTCCACACATGTGGTGTGTGTCAACCGAAATTGGGGGGAAAGATCTGGCGTCGGCTCTCGTTCTACGTGTGAGCGAGGCCAACGTAGTACCGCGTCGACTCCGCGCCAATTCAGCCGTGACTCTCCTTTGTGTGTGAGGGTGACCGAGAGTGTGCTTGACTTAATTAGTCGAAAGCTACTCTCGGTGTGAGTCTTTGCTTACGGCGACTGCGTGGAGGTTGTGGATTGTGCTGATCCGCCAGTGTTCGTTACATTAATTCAAAATCGATTTAACGACTCTTATTTATAAAAAATAATTAATCCAGCGAACCCTAAGCTCGCTACAATTGGTGTCAGAAGTGGGATTAATTATTGGTGAAGTAAATAAGTCTGTGAAAGTGTATTGTGACGATATCAGATCGACATTTGGAGGATCTTTGCGTTCGTGAGAAGGAAGAAGAGGCCAGACTGTCCGGATGGAGAAGAAACAGCGAATCAAGATGGTGCCAATCTAACGGAGAAGAGTTCGCCACAGTTGGACATTTCGGAGATGTTCAGGACGATGATGACAAAAATGGACGCCCAAAATTCGAAATTCGACGCACAAGCTGCAGATGTTAATGCAAAGTTGGATGCCCAAACGCAGTGGATGAAATGTAATTTTCAACAGTTTGAGGAAGAAATTCAGTCAAAAAGAGACGAGTGTGTTGAGAGAAATAAGACATCGCCTAGCAATCAACATGACTACAAAGATACAAGGATGCAACCGCCAACCTTCAATGGAACCGAACCATTCTCCGTATTTGTACGTCAGTTTGACGCCGCGGCCAATTATAATAAGTGGTCGGATGAGCAAAAGTCAACATCACTAATCGTGTCACTCCGCGGGACGGCTGCAGAATTGCTACAAACCATACCAGCAGAGAAGCAAACAGATTTCCAAGCGATAAGAGATGGCCTTGAAGCTAGGTATGGCGACAACCACATGCAGCAGGTCTACCGCATGCAACTGCGCAGCAGAACGCAGAAACCTGGAGAAAATCTTCAATAGTTGCAAGCAGACATTGAGCGATTGGCAAACTTGTCTTATTCAAATATGACTAAGGAATTTCTGAACGAGGTAGCAATGGATGCATTTATAAACGCACTCCAAGATCGGGACTTGCAACAAGCCGTTCGTTTGGTGGGAAAGAAGACGACTAATGAAATACTGGCGTTTGCATTGGCATATGAATCTGCTAAACTGGCTACCAGGAGTACATATAGAGTCCGAGAAATGTCCGTCCAGGAATGTTCCTACCAAAGAATCGCGCATGTACAACAGACAACCCCGAGACCTGATATGAAGTATTGGACATGCGGCGAAGTCGGTCACATCTCTGTTGACTGTGGAAAATGTCGACAAATGAATGAAACATCAATTGAGAATTGTTGTTCATGCGCTAATCATAAGAGAAGCATTCAGCGTGATTCAGACAGCACAGCGACCTAATGTAAATCCTTGCATCAACAGATAATTGCTCTTAAGATCAGCCGAGTAAATCGCTTATCAACTGATCTAGCAGAGAGGCAAGCTGAAATTTTGGCCATAAAGCCTCGCCTTCAGGATTCGGAAGTAGAAATTGATCGTTTAAAACAAGAGGCGTACGACCTTCGAAATGCACAAGTAGAAGTACTAGATGGGTGGACGAGTGATGCTATATGCGCAGCTCAACTGCTGGCTGAAGATATGTCGCTAATCCTGGAACACAAAGAAAAGAACGAGCGACCAACTTGGAACAATATTTCCGACATGAGTGGAACATTTAAGGTATATTGGGCACAATGGAATTCCTTGCTGGTCGAAGATGGAATTCTAAAGCGTAAATGGGAAGCCGCGGACGAAAAATCCCATCGAATGCAGATTCTAGTCCCATCATCAAAAGTGAAGGATGTACTAACAGAAATGCACACCGGGGCCTCCGATGGACATCTGGGAGTTAATAAGACACTCAAAATTACGATCTCGATTCTACTAGCTTCACATGAGAGATGACGTCGAGTCTTGGTGTAGGAAGTGCACAACTTGCACTGCGACCAAAGGACCAACAGCAAAACCAAGGAGCGCTATGAAGCAGTACAACGTGGGTGCCCCTTTCGAGCGAATTGCGATCGACATCTCAGGGCCATTTCCAAAAAAAAATTTGTTGTCTGGGCGCAAGGCGCTCGGACATTATATTCGTGACAACGTATCCTAAATATGTAACATTGAATATACAAGTTATTAAATCAAAAATAAAGTGTTTTTTTCCGAATGCCTCCAAGTGTAGGCTTTAATTTTGGTTTGCTTAACGAAATTTTACAAGTATTGCAAACTACTGTGTATTCGTCAGGGCACAGTTGTCGATTTTCTTTTGTGTGCCAGTCCGAAATTACGTTCATCTGTTGCACTGTGATCGGTTTTAAATCGAGTTCAAACCAAAGTCTATCGCAAACAGAGCAAGCATACCCAAAGTCATTGTCAAGAAACATCAATTTAAATCTTGATATCGATTTGTTCCATTTCATGTCCCATACCTCTTGCGCCGATATAACTGGTTGTATTGTAAAATACACGGGTTCTGCTGCTGAAGGCTGTTGTAGGTTTACAACCTGTAGTTCTTGAACGTTGTTTGAACTTGCCGCTGCGAAACTACTATGAACAGACAATTTTCTCTTAGCTATATTCGATGTATTTAATACTGCAAGGCGCTGCCTGTATTCGCGTTGCCTCTGTGTATTTTTTGTCTTTACACTTTCAACCTGTACAGCTGTTCTCGACAGTGCAAGGCCCTGTCTGTATTCCCGTTGTCTCTCTGCATTTGACTTAGCAGCAATTAAGAGAGTCGCGCTCTCGCTCACTGCGACTCGTGCGTTATCGGTTATCGTTATCGTAACGCTACAAACTTTTTTCCGAATGCTTCCCAAGGTATACCGATTTATAAGACGTTGTCACGTCAAAACCAATGACAACAACAAATACATGTTGGTCATCATGGATTACTTCAACAAGTGGGTGGAAGTCCTTCCAATTCCAGACCAAGAAGCAACAACCGTCATTGAGCAGCTTATCAATAATTGGATCAGCAGATACGGAGTTCTCTGTGAGCTTCATTCCGATCAAGGCCGAAACTTCGAACAGATATTTCAAGGCATCTGTGCCGCACCGGGCGTAAGGAAAACCAGGACCACACCCCTACATCCACAGTCAGACGGAATGGTCGAAAGGTTCAACCGGACAATAAAAGAGCATTTATCGAACGTCGTTTCTCGTGAGTTATAGATCGGCTAATCACGATACGACGGGCCATTCTCCAGCAAGAATTATATTTGGACGAGAGATACGATTACCAGCTGATCTGCGATTCGGAATACCTACAGACGCCATAGATAAGGCTGAAGACTACGTAGCCGAATGGACAAATCCCCTCGATGAGATTCATCATTTGGTTCGAAACCAAATCAAGGTATCAAGTGACAGAATGAAAACAAGGTACGACGTCCGAGCCAACGCATCCGGATTTAATGCACGCGATAACGTGTGGCTTTATAGCCCCCATCGGCAAAACGGAAGGTCTGCGAAGTTGCAGCAACATTGGGAAGGACCGTAAAAGGTTCTCACAAGAATTAAGCACATGGTCTATAGGATTCAGCGAAGACCGAACGTCAAGATGAAAGTGCTACATCGTGACCGACTGGCGACTTTTTGTTAACCCAGAAGACCAGTGAACTTAGTTCGGGACGAACTAATCTAGGTGGAGGGTAGTGTGACGCATATGAAAATCAGTACTAGAATATTCTATAAAGTCCAAAACAAAGTACTAGAATATTCTAGAAAGTACTGGAAAGCTGGAGACGATGGGCAGTAGAAAATTCGAGGCCATGGAGCCGACGGAAAGGAAACGCCGTATCAGAATGAGGAAACGGTATAAATTCGTCCCGCTCAGATCAGAGAGAAGTAAGAAGTAAAGAAGTAAGCAGAGAAAGCAAGTGATAAGTAAGGAAGCGATAAGTCAAGAAATCGTTAAGTGTATGGTAAAAGTAACGGTTGTTATTAACGGACTAATAAAGTGATACATTAATTCAAAATCGATTTAACGGCTCATATTTATTAAAAATAATTAATCCAGCGAACCCTAAACTCGCTACAATATATATCTACATATAACATGTATATTATACTTTGCTGTACGCAAATTCCCAGTACATTACATATAACATATATACTATACGCATGTAGCCCATAATCTAATAATTACATAAATCTGTTAAACGCAGAATTTCTATACTCTACATGTATGCTATATGCAAAATTCTGCAAATACAATAATGTTGCATGCATATGTGACGTTCTTTATTAACTTTAAACCGAAAGAATTCTTTCGGTGTAGCATCAAAGATAATTTCCTGCTGCAACCGATGGAATCCTTTCGGTGTAGCTGTGAAACCTTATCACATGCCTACCTGTTGCATTTCCAGTTCTCATAACCAGATTTGCAATTCTGCAATTCCCACGTTCCATCTATGCCCTACAAGCAAACAAAAAATTCTCATTAACTTGATGATCACCCAACACCCCATCACCTTCAAGGTAATTCCACCCATGCATATGCATGCTATTTACTATGAGCAAATCAGATTCTCATCACCTTGATGATCACCCAACACCCCATCACCTTCAAGGTAATTCCACCCACGCACATGCATGCTATTTCCTATGAGCAAATCAGATTCTCATCACCTTGAATCGAAATATTCCCATGGCCTTGGGGTGGAGCCAGAGTCGACGTAAGGTTGCCGCCCCAGGGTGAATGGCGGCAAAATTCCAACCTTGCAATTCTCATCGTCGTTGGCATGGCCTTCGACTGGGATTGGCATCGGCTGCCTGTCTGGAGGTAAGCGATGAACCGTGGGAAGGTATGCAAATTTTGATTTAGTTTTTAGGTAGAAAAAGGGAGCTCCGTTTAAGGCACAAATTAATTAGAATCCGATGCCACAAAGGTTGCACCGAGTGCATAAACGAAAGTAAAATAAATTTCCGCAGCCGCGGTATAAGAAAAAGATAGTTCGTCTTTTATTTTGGATAAGCTGCAAACGCCAAAAGTCCTGATGGACCTTTCGTGGGACAAGAGGAAACTAATTGGAATTCAGCTTTTCCAGGAGAGGAAACTAGTTGGAAAAGCTGAAGTAAGTAACACATATAAATAAATAATAATAAATGTTGTATAGCAATATACGAGTACAACAGTATGCTCCTGTAATGGTTTTTCCTTTTTGAAGGTAAGCGATTAAGATAACTCCATGAGTATCTCAAAAAACAGTCGCCATCACTTTCCCAGCCGAAAAAAAAACAGTTGTTGCTTTTTTGGAGCCGATTCCCACTTTGCAGTCCACTGTTTTCATTGTATTTTTGTTTCGGGACTATAATGGTGTATCCAAGTTTCATCGACACTAATTAATCCGTGCCAAAACTCGGATTTATTGCGCCTAAACTGCGCCTACAGAACGTTGGAAATGTTCATTCGAATACGTTTTTGTTCTAACGTGAGCAAACGTGGCACCCAACGGGCGGAGAGCTTTCTTATGCCTAAATCTTGATTTAATATGTGACAAACGCGTTCTTTGGACATTTTCATCATCTTGGGCTTATTTAGCAAGTCTCAAAGCTTGTTAAATTTTCCATAATAATTTATTTTTACGGGCAAGGTTATTAGCGTTGCGCCATTGGACATTTTCATAACCTCTGCTATCTCTCTCACTGTAATTCGGCGGTTGTCTAGAACCATTTGGTGAACTTTAGCGATGTTATCGTCAGTTGTTGCAGTTTTTGAACGTCCCGAACATTCATCGTCTCCCAAGCTCTCACGGCCACGTTAAAATTCAGCTGCCCAAAATTTCACTGTCGTAAATGATGGCACAGAGTCACCATACACAGGGCCCAACTCATCTTTGATTTGCGTAGCGCGTATTGCCTTTCAAAAACAAAAATTTAATGACAGCTCTATACCCAATTTTGTCCATTTTGACAAGAACACTCACATCGACTCACTAAAACGACTGTCAAATAAAAGCTACGCATCCAAAATGGCTGAAATTTTGGTGAGTAACTGTCAAAAGATGCACAGCTACATTCATTCGCTTTTATTGACGAGTGCTTCTATCTTCACGGTGAGGTGAAGGACATTTTTGACCCCACCATCGTATATCTCTATACCAAATTCCGTTCCGTTATGAGGAAAAACCGCCCACCACAAGTGATTCCAGAGAGCTACACTCAATTTTGTCCATTTTCACAAAAACAGTTACATCGACTCACTAAAACGACTGTCAAATAAATATTACGCGTCCAAATGGCTGAAATGTTGGTGAGTAACTGTCAAAAGATGTACAACTACATTCATCATCATCATCATCATTATCGGCACTACAACCGGGAGCCGGTCTTGGCCTTATTTAGCAAGTCCTGAGGCTTGTTAAATTTTCCATAATGATTTGCTTTTTCCGGGAAAGGTCATCAGTCTTGCGCCAGAGGCTCCCCGAATCGAACCCCGGTCTCCCGCGTGACAGGTGGGTATACTAACCATTATACTATCGAGGAGCCGTACAACTACATTCACTAGCTTTTATTGACGAGTACTGCTTCTCTTCACGTTAAGGTCGGAAACTTTCCAGGCCACCCTCGTATATCGCTATATCAAGCTTCGTTTCGGTACGGGGAAAATCCGCCCATCACAAGCGATTCCAGAGGGCTACAATTTGCAACTGTTTAAAAACAACCCTAACCCTTCGAATCCCACCATTACAATACCTTCTTCAGTACAAAACTGAAGAAGGTACCCTTCCCAACAATATTCCCCTTGATGATAGAGAATTCTTGCACTCATCTCTTAGCATCTATCAGTGACTTATCATGCATACGCACATACGCCAACTCTTCAACGGTCGCGGGCGTGTGACATTCCCACACGGATTATCGATGACCCATCCACTTCTCAGGTTTCGATGACATATCACTTTCTGTTGATATGGAGCGATTTGGTGTCTTGAAAACATGACGTGAACTGATGGTGCGATAGCAGATGCGGCTGGCATTGGTTGAATGTTCTTTGGTTGTTTCAGATATCACAAGGTCCTACTAGTCATGTTGTCCTTAGTTCATACCATAGTGTAAATTGAGATGAGATGACTAATACTACCAGGACAAAAAAGTCTCGGCATTTTTCAATAGGTGGCACCTCTAGAAAATGAACATGACTCATTTCGAGAGGTTCATCTGTCTTAGTTTATGTATGAAGTTTCGTGACATTTCCTACATTTGTTTACAAGTTGCAGTCGGTTGAGTGGCGCTGCATGCGCCTTCGTAAAAAAATGGAATAACAGGAATATAGCATTTTGATCGAACATTTTTTTTTGATATACTTCTCTCGTGAGAGGCGAACTTATAGCGCCGGCACGGCACCGCGAGATGCCACCAAATAACCGTTGCAGTTCTTTTTGAACAGTTGCAGGTTGTACACTCGCGCGGAGAGAGAATTCCACATTTGTTTTTCCGGGCAAGGTTATTAGCCTTGCGCCAACCTTTCTCAGGACAAATCATTTATGTGTGCGGCAAAAACAAGGCTGAACCCAAAATAGAACCTTGAGGCACCCCGGAATTAATAGGATACAGATCCGAACACTCGCCGTCCACAACACCCGGATCGATCATTTTTCGAGGAAACTCTTCGTTCAGTCGCAAAGCTGCTGGGAAAGTCCATATGAATGAAGTTTGCCCAGTAATGCTCCGTGCCAGACGCATGCCAAAAGTCTTGGAGATAGCCAATGCGACCGCCCTTGACTCACCATGCCATATTTTTTGATGGGAAAAACTTCTGAATAATCATGGAAATGTTATCTCACATCTGCTACTTCACTTTTTGGTGTTCTGGTCTCCAAATCGTCCTTTGGGTTGGGGGGGTCGCAAGCGCTAGCAGCTGGTGACGGCTGAGATCCTCGATGCTCGTGTCGAGAAGAGCGGCGGTCGGTTGCGGCTGATATCCAGTGCTGGTGTCGGAGAGAACTGCGGTTGGTTGTAGCTGATGTCCAGCGCTGCTGTCGGGAGAGCTAAGGTTGATTGTGGGTGATGTCCGGTACTGATGTCGAGAGGTGCTGCGGTTGGCTGTGACTGACTGATCTTGAGCTCCTCGGGGTCGTCCGTCTTTGACTGCAAGTGAGTGACATTCCCGTTGATTGTCCTCACAAGTGGTGTGTGTGACACAAAATTTGCGAGAAAAATTCGGCGTCGGTTTTGTGCTATGCGTGAGTGAGACCCACGTACTGCCGCATCGACTTCACACCAATTCAGCTGTGACATCCGCCTGTGTGTGAGGGTGACCGAGAAGGCGCTTGACTTAATTAGTTGAAAAACATTCTCGATGTGAGCCTTTGCTTACGGTGGTTACGTGGAGGTTGTGGTTTCTGCTGAGCCGCCACAGGTTTAGTGAATTTAAAATGGGTCATACAAGCGCAAAAGACGCATCTCGCTGTGGAAGATCAAAAGAGGCTACGAACGCGGAAATCGTAAAACAAATACCAATCGAATCGTTTTGAATGATCGTAAAGTGAAGTTGTGTGAGTTGGCTGAGGCTGTGGGCTTCTCAAAAAAACGACCGGGATACAGCTTGCAGGATCTTTTGGAGATGAAAGAGCTATCGGCGCGATGGTTGCCGCGTTTGCTAACCGTCGACCAAGAACAATAGTGCTTTGATGACCCAACGGCCGGTTTGGCGTTGTTGCACTGTAATCGTGCGGACTGTTATCGACGTTTTGTGTCGATGGATGAAACGAGGTCCCATTATCATACGCCTGAGTCTAATAGGCAATCTGCAGAGTGGCTGGAAAACCACAAAACCCGACTAAAGCGGCCAAAAGACCAAAGTCCGGTCCCGAAGGTTACGGGCTCAATTTTTTTGGGATGCGTATGGCAAAACAAATTATCATGGAATATTTAACAAGCCTCAGGACTTGCTAAATAAGGCCAAGACCAGTTCCCGGTTGTAGTGCTGATGATGATGATAATGGCATAACCTTCATCGATTACCTGCAGAATGGAAGAGCACACACAGGAGAGTATTATGCAGAGTTATTGGACAAACTAAACGACGAAATAAAAACAAACGGCCCCATATGGCGACGAAAAAAATTCTGTAGCATCAGGATAGCGCCTCGTCACACATTCTTGAAAGCCATGGCCCAATCGGACCAATTACGATTTAAATTGGTTGCTTACCCATCGTACTCTCCAGACTTCCCTCACAGCGATTATTATTTCTTCCCAAACCTCAGCGTTCGCTCCAGTGAAAGGGGTTAAGATCGATTTTGGAAGTCAGCGCGGAAACCGGGGCGCATTTTTTCGTCCTACAGAAAGGGCATCGAAATGTTGGAAAATCGCCATACCAAGTGTATCGCTCTTGAAGGCAGCTATGTTGAGGAATAAATATAACTTTGCCCACAAAACGCTTTTTCCATCAAATCCCGGGATTTTTCAGACTAGGTAGTATAACTTGGAGTAAGGATAAGAGGAAATAAACAGCGAGTTTGAAAATAAAAACATTTTTTGTAGTTAAGGGGTGGCGCAAAATTAATTATCCATTATGTTTTTGAATTACTTTTTCAATATGAGTGATGGAAATCTTTATTTTGACCCATAGCGCTCCAAGGGTTGTCTGTTTGTATACTGCAGCTGTCTAGCTCATAAATATCAAATATGATTGACGGGCGACGCCATTTGCAAAAATTATAACACACCGATAGGGTGATTAATTTTGCGCCACCCTTTATAATAGTCAAAGGCAAAAGTAATATTTAGATGCACAAAATGGGTTTGAATTAAGAAACGGTAGTCAATTTTTATTACAATAAACAACTGAGACTTCTTTGTCGTGTTCATAAACTGATCAAACATATACGTCCGATTGATTTCTGAACGCACCTCAACATCATCAGCTGAGAGTTTACCTCTGACAGATGGCGATATTGGCGTTTTGCTTCTCCTGCTTTTCCTCTTTTTTGTTGATAACAAGTTGTACTCCGTTGATGTAGATATTTATTTTATTTTCAAATACTCATATGGCTCCCAAGATGCATCAACCGGACGATCAGTTCCGCTATGTATATAGCTCGTCTATAGATGAACGCCTCCAAATTAAGATGTAAGTTGTTGCGCACTTCTAAACATTTCATTTCTATATTTTTTTGATTTCCAAAATTACTCAACGCAAAGTGGAACTTTAGAGGGGAAAACTGAAAGACCTGATTATGAAAAGTTGCTGCAAAAAAGAATATTAGCATTTTCTGGATATTATGCAGAAACATGTCCACCATTTCAAGTGCGACTTCAGGTCTTTAACAAAGGTAAACCATACTGTTCGCCAGTCACCACATCGTACAAGTGTTTTTCAAAACGTTGGAGCTGGAACGAATGGGTTACATTACCGATATCGTTTTCGGATTTACCAAGAACTGCTATTCTGGTTTTAACAATTATGGATTGTGCTGGTGCAGGAGAAAAGACAAAAATTGGTGGGACTTCTATAACACTCTTCGGTAGTGATGGATTATTTCGTCACGGAATGTATGATTTACGAGTCTGGCCAAATGTCGAAGGCGATGGTAGTGATCCATCGAAAACTCCGGGTAAAGGAAAAGAATCAAGTAAATCGCAAATGAGACGACTTGGCAAACTCACTAAATTTCATCACAACGGACATATGCAACAATGTGATTGGTTAGATCGATTGACCTTTCGGGAGATTGAGCTGATAAATGAACGGGAAAAAAGATTATCCAACTGTATTTTTTTAATGATTGAATTTCCGACAATCATTATAGATGAGTTACCAGTAAGTCAGACGATTTCAATGTATATATAGATAAATAATATTTCGTTGCTCTTCCAGTACCAAATTGTATATTATGAACCAGAAGGAGACAAAACTCTTAAAATTATATCCAAACCAAAGCTAGTGACTGTACCAGATTCGGACATGACTCAGGTAAAATGAATGGTTGCTTAATAATATTGTTTTTGAAATACATTTTGTGTAGTTGAAATATTTAGAACATATACATTGTGTCATAAAAATTTTCCTATAATGAGCGAGAGCGCAATCATTTATCGACGCTTATTGCGATAAGATAAGGCTACGGCGATGGGTAAACAAGGTAGGGTCAAGTACCTTTAGAAAATCATCCTTCATCTCTTAGTATTGTTTTCTTGAATGTGTTTTATTAAATAAGTATCATGAATACGTTCAAGAAAATATTTTCTGCACAATTTTACTTCACATATGTTTATTTAGCTCCAGAAGTGGGATTCGGATTCTGAATAGGTTTCGATTTCCATATGAAGGCATGCAGTTTGACATCACGATGGTTCTTACATCGTAATAAGCGCCAATGCAATGTGCATCATAATCAATATCTGGGTAGCGGAGATACGGTTTTTCTCGCTGTCGCTCACCATAAATCTTAGCGCAAAGGACTATTTGGGTACGGCCCTCTTCGACCATACGAAGTGACTGCCTTGCACACCGAGTTCGACCAATCTAATTCTTTTCACATCATTGTCGTGATAGTGCACTTTCATTTTATCGTTGTAGCACCTGCGAAATAGTCCTCCCTCAATAATTCTTCATATGACATGGGTAAGAGGTTAGGCATCCTTTTCTTAGCGCTCATCTCCCGGATCCAGCACGGAGTACTAAATTCCAGTAGGGAATACAAATTACTCACAAAGAATACTAAATTCCTATACAGCAGTAGTGTGTTTTTAAATAGGTTTCGGGATTTGAAACCATAATATGTTTTGTTAGCTTAAAGCAAACGTGCTCCGGTTCTATATTTATATTGTTGTTGACCAAAAATATGGGCAGGGATTACACTGTTTGTCAAACCACATTCGATTCTGTTGGCTCGTAGCAATTGCATATTGAAACATATTCATGAATTTATTGTGTTACCTTCTGAGATTATTAATCCAATTTCAACGAATGAATCTGGTATTGTAAATCCACATTTCTCCCATCACTGTGGGACCAACGTTGGTGCTTTCCACAGACGGGCCAACAATACACTTATTTTCATTGATATGTCGTCTCAGTTTTCATAAAACACGCTCAATCTGGGTGAAATCTTTTGGAGCAACAGTCAGTCCATGCACTCAATGGAGCTTGGTTGCCCGTTTTCCAATGATGCAATACGATTGTTGGGGACTCAGATAAATTTCTTTCTTTAAAATATAAATTGCTAATTAAAATTTAAATCAGCAATTTCCTTTTTTTCTGAACCGAAAACTGCATGCTGTCTTGCAATTTGTTCGTGGGGCTTTACTAGTATTAGTTTTGGTGGCAAATGTTGTCGAACCACATATTCATCTTGAATTTGATACTCTTTACCCTTGGGAAATAAAGATCTACATACTATGCTAAGTGTCAACATCACTATTCAAGAAATATAGCGATCAATCTAACGCCCCGAAAAAGTGCTTTAAACAGTAACAGTGGGGTTTTTCTTTTGAGAGAATTTGCGTTAAGTAAAATGTTGATTAAAGGAAATTTAGCTAACGCAACACAGTGGTCTGAAGTGCCAAAGACGAAGAAATTTCGATTAAATATTTATAGAGTGGCAGTTGAGGAATATATCCAATATATTGGAGGAATGAGTCTCTATGTCGGTGCCCATGGGGACTCATTTACAAGATAAGTTAAACTCACTAAATCGCCGAAAAGCTAGATATGCCATCCTCCAGGTATGGAGTATACCAGTAGGGAATACGCCGCCCCTCGCACCGCTCCTTCCCGCACCCAGTTCTCGCTCCCGTCCACCTCGCCCCTTCTCTAGAACTTTAATCGAGCCACTAATACCCCTATCTGTGAAACTCACTCAGCACTTCGAAAAGGTTGGTTAGGTGGTAGTCGGTCCCAAGGTGAGATACCACCCCGTCACGCTGTACATTCCGCGATATCGCCGAGAGAAATCTTCGACGGTGTTTCGGATGTGTGGCTGATGGCCCGGACTGACACGGGGATAAGTCATGATGGTACGTTCTGATATAAAGAATTCCGGAGGTAAACTAGTCTCCCATTCGGATCTCCGGGGGGGGACTATGTCAGGGGGAACATCATGCAGATATCATGATAAATAATGGAACTTTAAGAGGTTCGTCATCGCATAACCGGTCTCGCTCTCGAGGCTCGGCCCACGCTCGACTGGTGACGGCATTTTGTAACATCAGGGGCATCGGTTTCACCAATACCAATGTAAACGCCGTCCACCAATATTTACAAACAACGAAACCTGATATCCTTGCCCTAACTGAGACCCAGGTCGATTCGTCAACTGATTCGACATATCTTCGTTGCTCAGGATACGACTTACATTCGAGATTCTGTTTTAAGGGCGGAGTCTGCGTCTTCGCGCGGTCCAATCTGGCTTGCCAGAGGATGGAGGCGTTGGAACCCAATAATATGGACATCATATGGTTGAGGGTCGTGCTGAGGAATTCCGTAAAATTTCTTTGTTGTCTTTACCGCTCCCCGAATGACGATCGACCGGCGACATTTTTCGAACATCTTTCATATACCGTCGACTGGATACAGATCAACCACCCAGCTTCTGAAATTGTTGTCCTTGGTGATTTTAATGTGCATAATTCCGGCTGGTTGTTACATTCTAACAGAACCGACGAGGCTGGGAGGCTAGCGGAGATGTTTGCTGTAAGCCACAACTTGACTCAACTCGCGGGGGAGCCAACGCGAGTGCCGGATGTCCGGGGCGATTATGCGAACACCCTGGACCTGTTTTTGACATCCGAACCGAGTATTTATACCGTAGAGGTTTCTACGCCACTGGGAAACTCAGATCACTGCTTGGTATCTGTCGCGCAAGCACTTGCATACCAAGCAAGCAACCGGCCTAGGAAGCTTCGTCATGTATGGAAGTATGGGGCCGCTAACTGGGACGATTTGCGAGACTTCTTCGCATCCTTTCCGTGGTCCGAGGTGTGCTTCGGAAACTCCGATGTTAACGCATGCGCGGAGTCGGTATCAGAGATTATTCTTCTGGGGATGGAGATGTATATTCCACATTCCATCAAACGAAGTTCGTCTGATAAACCTTGGTTTGACAAAAAGTGCGAGCTGATTACAGCGCAAAAAATAGAGCTTTTAAGCAATGGCGCTCCAATCCCACCGATGTTAACAGAACGAATTTTGTCAGAATCAGAAACGCGTGCAACCAGGCGATTGATACCGCGAAGAAGGCTCACAACGACAGGGTGATCAATAAGCTCCTTCGGTGCCCAACTGGCTCGCGCTCCTTCTGGTCAATGGCAAAAGCTGTCAGCGGTAACTTTGCATCATCTTCTTTCCCTCCGTTGGTGACAGACAGCGGGACGTTAGTCACGAATTCAAGAGATAAAGCTAATGTATTCGCAAATTTATTTTCGGCGAATTCAAACCTCGATCCCGGCCTTTTGCACCCACCTGTGATCTCGTCGGTACAGTCTTCCATGTGGGATGTGAGATTTCGTCCGCGCACTATTCAACGCATTCTACGTGAACTGGATTGTAGGAAGGCAACCGGCCCGGACGGAATACCAGCAATAGTCCTTAAGAACTGTGCTCCAGAACTATCGCCGGTTCTTGGCAGACTCTTCCGCTTATCTTATGCACAGAGGACCTTTCCTGCCTGCTGGAAAATCGCTCGAGTTCAGCCAATCCCAAAGACGGGAAAAAAGTGTCTCCCACAAAATTACCGTCCGATAGCATTACTCTCTATTTTATCTAAGGTGATGGAAAAAGTCATCAATGCTGAGTTGGTTAAGTATTTGGAGTGCAACGGACTCCTGAATGATCGTCAATACGGATTCCGTGGCAGGCGGTCCACAGGAGACCTTTTGACACTTATAACCATGGTGAGTCAAGGGCGGTCGCATTGGATATCTCCAATACTTTTGGCATGCGTCTGGCACGGGGCATTGCTGAGCACACTTCGTTCATATGGACTTTCCCAACAGCTTTGCGACTGGACGAGGAGTTTCCTTGAAAATCGATCGATCCGGGTTGTTGTGGACGGCGAGTGTTCGGATCTGTATCCTGTTAATTCGGGGGTGCCCCAAGGTTCTATTTTGGCTCCAACCTTGTTCTTGCTTCACATAAATGATTTGTTGGAGACAACGGATAACAAAGTGTTCAGTTTTGCGGATGATAGTACACTTGTTTCCTCCTTTTCGAGTGATCGGTCGATTGGTGCATCTGCGTCACACCAGCTGAGATGTAGACAGATTGATTCTCTGAATCGGGATCTGGATAAAGTCCTGCAGTGGGGAAAGGCCAATCTTGTCGACTTCAATGCAACGAAGACTCAGTATACAACATTCACAAAGAAAACTGGATCATCGGTTCCACAGCTGATGATGAATGGCCGGGCCCTCGAGGCTGGGGAAAGTTTGAAATTGCTCGGCGTCACGGTCTGTGGGAATGTATCATGGCATAAACACGTGTCGAACATCGCCAGGTCAACCTCAGGAAAACTGAGTTATCTTTTTAGAGCCAAGAAATATTTTAACCCGGCCCAACTTCTCCTCCTATATAAATCCCAAATTAGACCCGCGCTCGAATATTGCTCTCATGTTTGGAGCTCGGCTCCTAAACATACCCTCGACCTACTTGAGAGCATACAAAGACGAGCAATCCGCCTGATCGGGGACTCGGCGCTGACGTCGGGACTACAGTCGCTATCACATCGAAGGCGCGTAGCCGACCTCTGTCTGTTTTACAGATATTATCACGGGTGCTGTTTTTCGGAGATTCTTGGTATTGTTCCACGCAATTCGGTTTATATGCGCTCCAAAAGACAATCCGACGGATCGCACCGTTTGTGGTTCATCTCTCGGCGGCGCGAACATCCCTGAATCAGAAGTCGTTGTGTTACAGAGCGGGGAAGCTGTGGAACTCCCTTCCCACGCGAGTGTTCCCGGAACGTTACAACCTGCAACTGTTCAAAAAGAACTGCAACAGTTATTTGATGGCATCTCGGGGCGCCCACTCGACGCTATAGGTTCGCCTCTCCCGAGAGAAGTCTAATAAAAAAAAAAAAAAAAAAAAAAAAAAAAAAAAAAAAAAAAAGCAAACCATTAATTCTTCTGACAACCGGTATGCCTTGTCTAAATTTAGGAACACAACGACCTACGAGAATGTCCGCCTCTATCTTTTATACCTCCACGGCAAATCTAACTCAGTCTGTTATGAAGGTAAAACGAAAACCAGCGTAACGGCCTCCATCCAACAGGAACGCCTTTCCTAGCCTTCGCAGCTTGTTCGTTAAGTTCCATAAAAATCTAAAGATCTCTCGGCATTTCGCCAATATATCGACAACAAAATGACCTATCCCAATAATAAAAACACCCCCCCCCCCCCCCCGCCATCTCAATACGCCCCGCTTAACCGTCTACTATCAGAATGTTAGAGGTCTCCGCTCCAAAACACATTCGACTCTGGAAAAGGCACATTCCCTCCTCTTCGACATATACGCTCTGACTGAGACCAACATTATCCCTAGTATTAATAGTCTTGAACTATTCCCCCTCTCCTTCAATGTTTTTCGCGATGATAACTACCATCGATAAGGTCCCAATTCCCCATGCCGTGGAGTGCAGCTTGCCACTCATAATAGACTCGCTTCGTTTCTAATTGCCATCTCTTCTTCTCCGGATCTTGAATACGTCGCAATAAAAATCGACAAGCGCCCTAAGTCTCTTTTCATTATCTGCTTCTATATATCTCCTTCGCGACCCAGCGTGTCATACGAACTCGCAATAGACGCGGTAGAAAACCTAACGGAGTTAAGCACCTCAATACACGATATCGCCGTTCTTGGCGATTTTAACCTCCCCCATCTCCAATGGACATTGGCTGACGATCAAGCCTTCTACGTCTCAAACCCTACTAGTTCCAAGGAACGTATTTTTATAAATGGTCTCACCGACGCATGCCTCCATCAAATAAGCTATGTCCCAAATCATATGGGGAGACAACTGGACCTCGTGTTCATAACGGACCCAGACAAGTCCTCAGTTGCCCCTAGTCCACACACCCTCTCTACCATTGATAATTACCACCCCCCGCTGCTCTTATCCCTATATCTCGATCATGAAACCCAGCCTTCTCTTCCCCACGACAGCTTTTCCTACAACTTCCACAAAGCTAACTTCCGCCTTCTAAATGAGCATCTTAGCAAAACAGCGTTTCGCTTTGATCATTCGGGAGTAGAAGAAGCTACTGCCACTCTCTATTAGGAGATCTACTATGCCGTCGCTTTATATGTCCCCTATTCTCGTCACAGATCATCGGTTTCATCGCCGCCATGGTGCAATCGCACACTCCGCGCTCTTAGGAACAAGAGAAATAACTTGTGGAACATTTTCCTAAAAACGCGTTCCTTCCAAAACTACTGCAACTATCTCGGTTCCTTTTATAAATTTTCCGAGCTCTACAACTCCCTCTACACCAACTACCTCACAAAAACACAATCTAATTTGATCAATGACCCCAAATCTTTTTTCCACTTCATAAATTACAAACGTATATCCGACGCCTATCCTAATTCCCTTTCTTATGGCGCGACTACTTCAATCGACCCCCTAACTATTGCCAATCTATTCGCTTCGCTTTTTAATAAATCCTTCACAGACATCTCCTTCGAACCCAATCCGTCTCCCTTCAAAGACTTGCCTGAATTCTACCTCGGGCCCTTCACCCCTCAAATTATTCAGCGCCACGTAGTTGAGGAGAAATTAAACTTACTCAAAGACGAATTCAGCCCTGGGCCGGATGGACTCCCGGCTGTATTTTTAAAGAAATGTTCCACTTCTCTTTCCCTCCCCATATCAAACATATTCAATCTATCCCTTTCACAAGGTATCTTCCCTAGTATCTGGAAATCCTCCTATGTCACCGCCATACATAAAAAGGGACCTAAAAACGATATAAGCAACTACCGCCCCATCACCAAACTGTCTCAATTCCCTAAACTGTTCGAAGGGATTCTTTACAACGCGTTATCTTTCCGTTGTAAATCCATCATCTCATCCAACCAGCATGGTTTCCTTTCGGGTAGGTCGACCACAATGAATCTGATCGAGTTCTCATCCCATACTCTCCGTGCCTTAGAGAATGGCAACGAAGTCGATGTAATCACCACCGATTTCAGCAAGGCCTTTGACAAAATCTCCCATAATCTCATCCTTTTTAAGCTGTCCTCCCTAGGTTTCGAACCCCTATTGATCAAGTGGTTATCTTCTTATCTGAAAGACCGATCCTACCGTGTCAAATTCAGATCCTCCCTTTCCAATCCCTTTCTTCCCACGTCAGGGGTTCCGCAAGGGAGTCATCTAGGTCCCCTCCTATTTATCCTTACCATCAATTACGTTGACTCCATTATTAAATACTCATCCATCTCCCTCTATGCGGATGACGCCAAACTTTACAAAACGATCATCTCTCCTCTCGACTCCTCACTTCTACAAACGGATCTCGACAGCTTCTCAACCTGGTGTCGAAATAACTGCCTTGAACTTAACGTTGTCAAATGTCACTCCATCACCTTCTCCCGCAAACGTCCCCCCGCCCTCTTACGTTCCTACTTCCTGCTAAACCAGCAGATATCATCTGTACCCTCGATACGGGACCTCGGGATCTTATTTGACAGGGAGCTTAGCTTAATCCCGCATATTGATGATATTATTCTTAAGGCCAACTCTGTCCTTGGGTTTGTGAAACGCTGGTCTAAAGAATTCTCTAATCCTTACGTTTCCCGTTCTCTCTACGTAGCCTTCGTCCACCCCCTTCTTGAATACGCCAGTCAGGTCCCCATACAATAGCCGGCTCCATCGATATAGCCAAAGACTTACATATACCTATAAATACTTCAAAACCTCACCGCACACAGCACCATCCATGGTTAATTCCGAGAAATACGAGAAATACAATCTTAGATGACCTGTCCCATTATCCAAAACATTCAAAAAATCAGATAATCTATCAAAAAGTTTTCAAGGATACCATCGACAAACATCAAATGTGTCATTTGCTATAGTCAACAATCGCAAAAAAAATAATCAGAATGGGATCACTTCCCACCTTTTGTTCCATCCTATCAGCGGAAGCAACAAAACTGGTCCAGAAAATCCCAACGATTATCTGTACTGATAGCCTTTCAACTCTACAAGCAATAACCAACGTAAACTCCACCAATGCTGTCATTCGTCAAATCCAAGATAACATTATTAAGAAAGCTAATAAAATAAAGCTACTTTGGACCCCGGGGATTGTAACATTAGTGGAAATAAAGCAGGCGATGCGGCCGCAAAACTAGGGACAAAGTCGCCTCTCGTCTTCTATTATCCTAACAAAACGGACATAAGAAGACAGGTAAAATGCCCTTAAGAACGTGGAAGACGAAGAATGGCACCAATACACCAACCTGTACAGCACTACTAAACAGGACACCAAACCCGTTACGTACCCAACAACAGTCTCAAATAGAAAAATAAAATGCTTCCTACGATTCCGGCTAGGACACACCAAAATCACACACCACCACATCCTTGCAAAAACTAGCCTCCCACAATGCAGCAACTGCAACAACCAAACCCCACTTACTCCACATCACATCATATTCGACTGCCCAAAAGTACAAACCATCGCAAACCAACTATTTGGAAACGAACCCTTCAGCGACATTCTGGCAAAACCATCAGAACAGAATATCAACTACACATACGAATTACTAACACTTACTAACCTTCACAACAAAATTTAAAGTAACCCGATATTAGTCGAAAGCCCTGGCAGCTAGCGCTATTTAGAATTAAGTTACTGTGTAATTAATTACATCGTAATAAATAATAATAATAATACTATTAAAATCTATGTGAAGTAATTCTACAATAGTTGTTCAACTGACCACTGGTGTGAAAACCGTGGTATATTGCCCCCCACGTTTTTCACTACTTTGTAGAAAGTTATAATATGTCACCCTGACGTGGTCTGTGCTCACAGCAAAATCACACTCCCATAGCTTCAGTTCTAACTTTTTGAATCATGCAACAAAGAAATTTTGGATTTTCCAACCCTGATACACTGGAGAATTCAAATTGGTAATAAGTGAAACGAACCACTTTCGAGTTTGTAGCATAGTTCCATAAAAGAAGGTTCACATCACAACGGACTTCTCCAAGGCTTTCGACAGTCTCCCACGAAATAATTATTATTAAACTGGAAGCGTTGCATTTTCTTGCCATGTTTACCTGTTAGTATCTCCATTGCATTAATAAGTTGCATAAATGATCGAAGGCTTTTTGGATTTCCATTGGTTCGGTGCTCTTCATTATGGTTGCTTTTGTGGAATCTGTTGAACATATGTGTTACGCCCTACTTCATCTAGTGAGCTAGAAAAGCCCGAGTATAGAATGAAAGTCGTTGAGTCAATGGTTGAGTTGGTAAGGAAGCTGTGTCATGCGTGTAATTGCGCATACGTAAGTTCTACTGATGACTCTTGCTATTCTGGTAGTTCGAAACAATTATTGAGTGATAGGTTGGGTCTCCATAGTCAATCGCTCGCTGGAATATTATTCCATTAAGCTATAGATTCTGTGAAATGGTTGGGAGTAATTCTTAACTATCTTTTGGAGCCTGGTTGACGGACGCGGTCGAGAAAAATTAGCTTATCAGGGCGTTGTTTCACCGCCATAAGTCTGTGGCGACTCTAACAGATACACACACAATTCACAAGCAAAATAGTGAAGAGCACCGAACGAAAAATCGAATAAGAAAATACATCAGAGCCGTATACCAAGCGATAACATAAGAATTCACATCAGTGGAGTATAGTCGAGTTTAAAAATAAAATTCAAAAATCGGCCAGTAGTCTGATGGGTAACGCTTAGGTACAATTTTTGGTGATTCAAACTATCATAGCGTCAGTTCGAATCACACGTTCTTCTTCACTATTATTTCAAACGCTATAATTGGTGACCCCGACGTGATCTGTACACGCAGCACACACTTCCCGTAGTAAACAGAACTTCACACAAGATCATAACTTCCACATAGAGCACAACGCACACTCGCTTGCTCCGACATTCTCTCGTTCGCTCGTCGTTCGCACCGAATCTGATCGTAACGAAGTTACTGGGAAGGGGGTGGTGTGGCGACTCTAACAGATATACACACAATTCACAAGCAAAATAGTGAAGACCACCGAACGAAAAATCGAATAAGAAAATACATCAGAGCCATATACCAAGCGATAACATAACAATTCACATCAGTGGAGTATAGTCGAGTTTCAAAAATCAAATTCTCAAATCGGCCAGTAGCCTGATGGGTAACGCTTAGTTCAATTTTTGGTGATTCACACTGTCATAGCGTCAGTTCGAATCACACGTTCTTCTTCACTATTATTTCAAACGTTATAAGTCCTCTTTTCTTGAGAGATATAAATTAAAGAAAAAAAATTAATTAAGCGACTCAATAATTGTGAATTGGAATTGAGGATCCAGAACATTTTCTTAACTAATAAATACATCATAGCATGTTTGTAATCAAGTTTTCTTGGTTAAAAGCGCAGATATCGTCTCCAACAAAAGCTTTCAACATTGCCTTCCTCGCAGACACTACTCGTATCTTGTCACGGTTGTTAGTATACCAAGTATACAAAAACTAAAGAATATTTGAAGAAGCGAATGCACAGAAGCTGAAAAACTCATTATAATCAGTGTCAAGCAACAATATCATTGTTACCAGTTGCTTGTTCCTGGAAACGAAGTTCATGGCGCTTTCAATGCCGTATTGGGATTATACTGTGCCTCCGTTTCGCCTTCAACAGACTTGTTATATTTCCGTAGGTTGAGACTAACTGAAGCGTTAAATGATTTACCTTTGACAATTCCACTGTGGTAGTCAAAAGAAATCAATAAACAAATGCAAGCAGAATAAATAACATTATTTTCCAACTAAGCAAGCTGCTACGCTGTCTACAGGGGTAGCTCTATGGTTTTTGAATTATTCCTATTTATTAAAAGTAAATTCAAATTCAGCTATGTCCGCCGCTTGTGGTTTAAAGTGAAGTGTGTACTTTTAAAAAAGTGGTTTTCAAAATTAAAGGTCTGTTGTGATTACTAACAATCGGTAACAATTATATTTAAAACTTATAAAAAAACTATTTTCTTACAGGAAAACCTTGTAGAGCACAAACATCATCGACTATCTCGTTCGGAACGATCTCGTATCTCGGATCGAGATGCGAAACCCACTCCAAGGTAAAAACATAGCAAGAGGTATAACGTGTCATTTAAAATGTTTCCATTTGTACAGCATCCGTGACCAATTACACACCATTGTATATCGTTATCCGCCAACATATGTGCTCAGTAGTGAGGAACAAGATTTACTTTGGAAATTCCGTTTTTACTTGAGCTCTCATAAAAAGGCCCTGACGAAATTTTTGAAATGTATCAACTGGCAGACAAACGCTGAAGTACAACAAGCTCTCAGTTTATTGGCTAAATGGGTACCTATGGACGTGGAAGACGCTTTAGAGCTTCTCAGTCCTTCATTTTCACATCCTGAAGTTCGTAAGTATGCCATCAGCCGCCTTATGCAAGCGCCTGATGAGGACCTCTTGCTGTACCTGTTGCAATTGGTGCAGGCCCTCAAATACGAGAATTTTAGTGATATCATTGAATGTTACAAGAAAACTGTTCCCGATAGGGACATAGTCAAATCACTAGACGATAATATATTCGAACAAAGCTCTACCTCAGACATGAGTATAAATATTAGCAATAAGACACAACTGCAGTCAATGATACAAAAGAAAAGTGCTGCACAAGTTGAGGCATCACCAAGTGTATCTATAAATACCGGAGACGATGATACCCCAGGGACAACTGCATCCATTGGTTCTGTGGCGTCGGATGGTTCAAATACTCTCATGAATGATAACTCTATAAATGGTCCCGGTGATTTGCCCACATTCCTGATTCAAAGAGCATGCAAGAACCCGACTTTAGCAAACTATTTCTATTGGTACCTTTCGATTGAAGTCGAAGATCAAGAATCGATCCGTAAACAGGATGAACGAGTTCATAACATGTATGCTATGGTATTAAAAATGTTCCTCAAAACCTTAGAGAACGGTTAGTTTGTTTTGATTTTGCACAAAATTCATGATTATGCACTCTATTGCTTTCTCGACAGGCAATTCCCTACTGAAGCATATTCGCATTAACCTAAAGAGACAGCAGCGTTTTATAGATGAACTGGTAAAGCTGGTCAAAATGGTAGCCAAGGAACCTGGCAATAGAAACAAAAAAACCGAAAAGTTCAGGCAGTTACTGGCAGAATCTGACTCATTTAAGATCAACTTCACCAACTTTGATCCAATTCCATTTCCATTAGATCCGGAAATACAAATAAACAAAATATTGCCGGGCGCAACATCTCTATTTAAGAGCGCATTAATGCCGGCCAAGTAAATAATTAAAAAAACATGATTGCCTTCAAACAATAAGTTGTGTTCTTCCTTTTTAGGCTCACATTCGTTACTTCGATTGCATCACATGAATATATGGCGATATTTAAACATGGCGATGACCTTCGCCAGGATCAGCTGATTCTCCAAATGATAACGCTAATGGATAAACTGCTTCGGCGAGAGAATCTCGATTTGAAGCTCACGCCATATAAAGTATTAGCAACGAGCTCAAAACACGGATTCCTACAGTACATTGACTCGTACACAGTAGCTGATGTCCTTGCCAGAGAGGGCAGTATTCACAATTTCTTTAGGAAACACAGCCCCTGCGAAACAGCCCCCTACGGAATATCCCCCGAGACAATGGACACATACATCAAGAGTTGTGCTGGTTACTGTGTTATTACATATCTTCTAGGTAAGCGTTTCATGAAGAATTAACTTTAATTATCTGAATCTTTGATTTCTTGGTTTTTAGGCGTTGGTGACCGTCATTTGGACAATCTTCTCTTAACCACCAGCGGGAAACTTTTCCATATTGATTTTGGGTACATTCTAGGACGCGACCCGAAGCCAATGCCCCCACCAATGAAGCTGAGTAAAGAAATGGTGGAGGCAATGGGTGGCGTCAGTTCAGAGCATCATCACGAGTTCCGGAAGCAGTGTTACACAGCTTTTCTGCACTTGCGACGGCACGCTAACGTGATGTTGAATTTGTTTTCTCTGATGGTTGATGCATCGGTGCCCGATATTGCCCTTGAACCCGATAAGGCTGTGAAAAAGGTGGAAGACAACCTGCAGCTTGGTTTAACTGACGAAGAAGCCGTTCAGCATTTACAAGGTTTGCTGGATGTATCTATAACCGCTGTGATGCCAGCACTAGTTGAACACATACACAAACTAGCCCAATACTGGCGGAAATAAAATCGCAACTCAAGTAATGGAACGGAATTAGTTAAAACGATTAATACCGATCTCACAACATAACTAAGTTCAATGTTATTCTTAAAATATATTATATCTTAAAAATATATTTCATTACAAGTCTTATACACTTTACCTGAACAAGTTGTTGTAGATAGTTTTATAAGTTCTCACAGAGATGTGAGATTCGTTGTGACAAATAATTTCTTATAGCGAGGACGGTAAC
Source organism: Microdon myrmicae (assembly GCA_963931805.1). Taxonomy (NCBI): domain Eukaryota; kingdom Metazoa; phylum Arthropoda; class Insecta; order Diptera; family Syrphidae; genus Microdon; species Microdon myrmicae. The sequence continues at coordinate 119,046,452 of OZ007496.1, forward strand.
GAAAACTCAAATAGAGGCATTTCTGAATTGATGATGGCCTATTTTATCTGCTTGGAATTTCATATGGAACATGGTCGATTCTGATCAAGCGTTTCTATTTTAGATGTGACTATTGGCCATCCGCAACATAACTATATGCCTTGAAAATGGTGGCTAAGCCAAGATGAGATGAAGCTGCTCCCACATCTTCTAAGAAATTCTAAGCACTTCTGTTACTGCTCTGAGGACGGCGTCTTCTCCGGCGACGTCTCGGATTCCCTACTCTTCTTTCATTCCCTCTCGTCTTCCTCTGTCCTGTCGTAGTTGATAAGTCTCACTGGCGCGCTGTTCCTGGCCTTGCACCCATCCCAAACTGCTTTGATGCTTTCCTGTCCTCAGCCTTCTTGTAAATATCAGTCCCCAATTATCCTGGCCGATGAGTAATTTAGGCTCTTACTGGGTGTAGGTCAACTGGTCTCCGAGGTCTCGTAGGTGTTTGGATCCTTCAATAATTTCTTTTCTCACCTCCTGCTTCAAGAGTTTAAAATTGGGGATGGTACTTACCTTAATCGAACTTTCAGTTCTACTATGAGTTCCCTTGATTCGCACTTGGACACTTTGCGAGTCGTTCCTCCTGATTGTAGTACTCCGGGCCGTACTTTCTCAAAACGGTGGAAGAAGAGCCCGGAGTGTCGATAAAGAAAAGTGAAAAGATTGAGTTAAAATAATTTTGTAATGTTTATTCTTCTCTATTTGATAAAAAGTACAAAGGTGATTTTTATAACTGACAATCGGCCAGCGATTCGGCCTCTGAAATTATATTGATTATTGAACGGCCAGCGGTTCGGGCTTCGAAGAGAGACTGATCCCGAAATAAAAAAAATAAAAAAATGGGTGGCGAGAGGGCCGACTTTGGCGAGACAAGGACAGATGTGTCCTTCATCTTGTCTCTGGCTTCTGGTCATCTTGCGATAACCAGAATCACCCACATCCGTGAGGATTTTGGGCTCGGTCTCGCGATATCTGAAAAGAAAAGAAAAAAAGTGAGGGTATCCAAGGATAGTGTGGACAGTGTTAGTCCAGGTGTTCTCTAACTACTAGTATAGAGAGATGGTGGGACAGAAATCGTACAAGACCGGTAGGTCTTGGGTGCGGTAGTAAACGCAGATCACGTCTTTGGCGTCTGATAATCTGCGCTTTGGTCGGTGTGTATGTTTGTGTTTGTGCCGTCTTGTACTGTGCGTTCGTGTGTGTGGTTTGTTAATAGTAGACCCTATGGGATGGGTCCAGGAATCTTCTATTATAGAGGGGAATGTTGTTGGGAAGGGTGCTTTCTTCAGTTTTGTACTGAAGAAGAAATTGTGGGGGTTTGATCCGAAGAGATAGAGAGAGAGAGAAGGGTCAAGAACGCAAGAGTCCCGTACAAGTAGGTTCTCGCTGTTCTGCATGTTTTCGAGGTACTTATATGTTAATTGAAGCAAGTACTCGTCGATAGGGGTAATGGAGGCACCTTCGTATAGGTGAGAGTTCGGGTAATGGCGACTGTCTCTGATCCCGAAATTGAAAAGCACTGCCCTTTTATAGTTTTTGTAGTTGACTTTTGTCAACTATTTTATTATCGAAATTCCCAGAAGCACACATAATGACTTTGAGCGTTTCAATTTGAGTTGTGTTCTGGGAATTTGTTAGAGGCTTTAGTTGGATGGGTTCTGGCAAGGGAAATCATGAAATGCGTTTTGAATTTAGCATTTCATGATGTCAAGGTTTTTAGGAATTGAGTCAATGTATGATGAATTAACTTTTGGTTAAATTCGTTGTACATGTGGCTCAATATGGAATTTGAATATGAAGCAATGGAAGATTTGGGATTTGGGTTTATTATGTGGAATTGAATCAATGTGCGACAAATTGACTTTTGGTTCAATCTATCGCTCATTGATTCAATATGAAATTGGGATTTGCGTTATGGGATTGTTCGATGATATTGGGGATTTAGATAGGGGTAGCAATTTAGGATCGCTACACGATGCCCAGTTCACCGGCTGTTTCCCGAACGAGCACACCCTGTTTACCTTTCACACCGATCTTTTCGAAGGTTGACGAGTGCAGCAATGAAATGGTGGATCCCTTATCAAGCAGAGCCAATACCCGGGCCGATCCCCTAAGTCCGTAGAGATCCATTGGAATCATCTTTAGGTATCATATGGTGCCACTGACGGTGCGCATGGCAGTAACCAGCTTTCCTCTGGTTTACTCGTTATCGTTGTTCGATGGAGAGGTGTCATTGTGTGACCTTCCTTCTCTTCTTGGTGCCATCCTCGGTGAATCACACGGTGGTGCCTTGCAATCAGATCTTCGGTGTTTGGAGCGGAGGCATTTAAAGCAAGCCTTGCCTTCTTCGCCAGATCCCATTTCTCGTCAATACTGGCCCCCTCAAACATGGGAGACGTCGCATTCTTTGAGGCAAACTGGACATTCTAATTGGCTTCCGTTCCCGGGCGCACCAGTTTCTCGAATGGCATGGATTGCTCTCCTTCTCGAGTCGCACTCTCCTTGGGATGATGCATGCTGATGGTAACATCCCCTCGGCTCCCAGGATACTTCGGGTGGGACGAAATCGCCACAAATGTCTGCTTCCAGCCTCACGAAGTCGGGTGTGGTGATATATGAACCACCTGTGCCTCATGAATGACGGCATCTTGGCAGTCAGTTCCCTTACCGTCTCAGGTGAGTTCAAATACTTCTCCTTGCCCAGTGCCCTGATATTGGCCACGGAGTTCGTCAGCCGCCCGGCGAAGACTCCAATCTCGTTCATGTGCTCTGTGACTGCAATTTGCAAATAAAAAACACGCTGCTACTAATAAGTTAATCTTTATTGATTCTTCTATTGTCTCTTTATAATTGTGGTCTCGTTCGGGTCCTCCGTGACTGGAGGCAGTCCTTTTAACTTGTGACGGCTTCTCTCACTCTTCCCCGAAGGGCTCTCCGAAGACGCCCCAAGTTCTGCGCGTGTGTTAATCCGTCGGCCGTATCTTCGAACGATCTCCTAAAAGCCAGCCATTCCTCGCTGGCACCATTGAAATAGGGTAACTCGATCATTTACTTAGAGCTAATTGCTCCGGGGGGTGCTCGCGAGAGACTGGTTATGGCTGGGGCCAAATCCTGGATGTCGCTCCTTTCCTCTTCGTGATGCGGCGACCTATCCTCGTGAGTTAGCACCTCTCACCAGCCTTCGGGCAGCCTCGTTAGATTGCCCCATGGATCACAAGATCCCTGCTGGTAGTCGTCTTCGGTAGCCTCGCTTGGCTAGTCTCGACCTCGGAACTTGCTCCCACCAATTCGAGTCTCGCTTATGCTACTTTGGCCTTCGTCTCGGCCCTCCTCGGTGACCTTACCGAGCTGCCTCTTGAGGGTATGCCTCGTGCTCCATGCCGCGTTTCGATCTTAGCACTCTTGTCCCGGGCTCTGTCCTCCCCACACACGTTGGTCCTCTAGTCTACCTCTTGATACGTTAGGTCGATCCCCCACCGTGGGGTTCAAAGTGGATCTCCTTCCCTTCGGTTACGTGCGCTGATTCCCTTCTTCTGGCGAGCAGATCCGACAGATCCGTCGTAATCTCCTCCAAGCCGTGTGGGAGATTCTTCTCCTGTGGCGCTTGCATCTGGTCCGGTGCTGCCCACTCCAGGTTGAGTAGACAGACCTCCCGTAGGGGATGGCAGCATCCGCCTGGCTTTAGCCGATCTCGTTATCGGCATCCTCGTTTATCGCCGAGATCCGGCTCGAAGGCCAAAAAAACGGTTACTGCTCTGGGGACGGCGCCTTCTCCCGGGACGTCTCAACTTCCTCACCTCCTTTGTGGACTGTATTCCGGCGTTGGCCGGGCAAACGATTTATTCAACTCGCGTTCGTACTTTCAGGACCGATCTGTTCTGGACGGAGGGCGTTATTGTCCTGCCCAGTACGATTCTCTACAATTTGCAAATAAAAAACAGGCTGCTACTAATTACTTAATCTTTATGATTCTTCTATTGTCTCTTTATAATTATGGTCTCGTTAAGACCATGCGGCGAAGATTTCCTGTGGCGGCTCCCAGTCCTCTGTCGATGTGCTCGTCTTATATAGGCCCGCAGCCGTCCCCTCGTTCGCTCGTTTCCTGGGTTTCTGTTCTCCTCCGCGGCTTCCTGGAATCGGTGCGCCGCCGGGCGTTGTTTCCCAGGAACTTGTGCGCTGGCGCTTGCCTTGCGTTTCCTGGGAATTCGTGTCGACGCGATGCATCGCCAACAGTCCCCCCACGTCGTCCTCACGTCTAGGACGCTGATCCTTCCGCCGAGTCCAGGATACACAGCTTGTACTTCCCCGCGGGGCCAGATACTGCGGGGTAGTGAAAAATCCATCACCAGAACTACATCTCCAACTTGTGGGTCGGTGGTATCTCGTCCGGAGATCCTTTTTGGTATCAAGGTTGGCCGATGTTCTTCACTTCATCTTGTCCAGAGATTGTCCATCAACCGCTGCGCTATTCTCCAGCTCGCCCTACCAACAAGGTCGTGATCATCGACTTCATCGGGTGCCATCGCACCGCAAGAACTCCCCAGCGGGAAATGGTTCGGCGTGAGACTTTCTTCGTCGTTCGGATCCAAATCGAACCATTGTGATGGCTCTGTAGTAACCTTTCTTCTACCTACCAGCTCCACTCCCTGCAGGCGCACTAGTTTTGACCATTTCCTCTACCACCTTGTCTGGCGATTTTGTTTGTTTCTCTGCCTGCTGTTCCGCCGTTGGTGTTGTGTTGTCGATAAGGCCATAACTCATTTGATCATCATCATCATCATCGGCACTTCAACCGGGATCCGGTCTTGCCCTTATATAACAAGTCTGAGGCTTGTTAAATTTTCCATAATAACTTGTTTTTCTGGGCAAGGTTATTAGCCTTGCGCCAACATAACTCGTTTGATACCTTACCGTAAAGTCATCATCGATTTTCGGAAACCATGCTCTCTTCTCGGTGTCTCAATAGAATATAACTCCATCCTGTCTGTGTATGTCCGCACACAATTTTCAAAACCATACGTAACCCGATTCACGGATATCTGATTCTTAGGTATCCACTGATTTTTGCTAACACCCCAACGGTAATATTCAGTTTCGAATTGTTCGGCATTCGTTTCCAGAACTTTAGGAATCCATTGATTTGTTTTCGTGTACCAGCGATAATGTTTGCTTTCGTGGGGACTCATCAGTTGATTGACACTGCTGTCGGGTTGACCACCATGTTCTTGCCAAAGCAGCCACTTTTCTTCGATATCACACCACTTGTATTTGTACTGAGTGGATGGATCGGTGTAAATAGCTGCTCCCTCACTGATGTAGGATACATTTTCAGGTTTGTTTTGCCAATTTGATGTTCCGGTGGAATGTACAGTGCGCGGAGTTGTCAATTCTTTCTTTTTTCTTCCCCTGCCGGGTCTACCGAAGCTCGTTCTGTTGGTGGTTTAGATTTACTTCTTATTGCTCCGGTTGCGAAGTGACGTCTAACGAGCAATTCCCTCTCGTCTTCCACTGTCCTGTCGTAGTTGACAAATCTCGCTGGGGCGCTGTTCCTGGCCTTGCACCCGTGCAAGACCCATCCCAAACTGGTAAATGAAGCAACTGGTTTGGTGCTTCTCCCTTTCCTCAGCCTCCTTGGAACAATTAGGCCGCAGTTGTCCTGGCCGATGAGTAATTTAGTCTCTTGCTGGGTGTACGTCAACTGCTTGCATATCTACAGACGTTTGGGTGAGACGTAGCATATCTGTACACGACGAAAATGCGATGAGTTTTTGGTTGGTGTTAATGCATGAGTTCTTTATTGTGGTCGTGGTGGTCCAACTGTGGGACAGTTGTCGATGGTTGTGGCGTCGGCGTTTATGATGCTGCACGAAGACAATGCCATCGATGTGCATGTAGCATGTGCTATTTGCTGATGAGGATGCCGGCATGCATCCTTTGTTGATTGGTTCATGATCATAAATATTAACAACCTCTTCTCTTTTAAAGAAAGAACACCATTTGCACCAATTTTATGTACACTTGCGAAAAATCTACGAAGTTTGGTAAGTAGTTAAGAGTGTTACATCTCGCTACAATATATAACCAAGAGTAACAAGTCACAGCCCAGCAACGGTATAGCGGGTCTCTTATTCAGAATAAAATAACATAGTGTATTAATTTAATTTAATTAAATATAATAAATTAATTAAACGAAATAACATGCCTCTACTCACTTGTTTGAATTCTCCAGTGGGACCCGGGACGGAAAGGGCGGGCCGCCGTACAACAGTACGGTAAGGTTTTAATTCAAATAACCTCACCCTTTGGCACGGACGACATACATATTGCCGGCGCCAAGTAAATAATTAAAGGTGATACCTTTTTGGTATTACATTTAGCGCGGACGGCAGGATACTGCCGGTGCCAAAACAATCAATAATATTATATTATTAAATAATAAAATAATGAATGTTGATGCCAGTATATCCATTGGAGATACAACAGTTTTCGTCCTAAAAATCGCAACTAGCTATGTTGTTCCCCATATGCATGACCAACTCGTAACATATAGAAGAATAATTTTCCATCGGTCACTTCTACTTTTTTTCCGTTGTCACCGAATGTGTTTTATTCGACACAGACCGTAAAAGATTAGAAACTTTTCTTTTGACCATGGATGCCTATTATATTGTAGCGAGCTTAGGGTTCGCTGGATTAATTATTTTAAAATAAATAAGAGCCGTTAAATCGATTCTGAATTAATGTGACATTTTATTAGTCCGTAATAACAATCATTACTTTTTACCGTACACTTAACGTTTTCTTTATTATCGCTTCCGTAATAATCGCGTATTTTACTGCTTACTTCTCGCTCGAGACTTATCGCTTGTTTCACGTCCTACTTCTTACTCCTCAGCAATCGCTTGTTTCACTTCCTACTTCATACTCATCACTATGCTCTGTGTGCGGCGTATTTATACTGTTTCAGCGTTTCGTTTCCGTCCGTTCCATTGCCTTGAATGTTCTACTGTTCCTAGTCTCCAGTTTTCCATTACTTTATAGAATATTCTAGTACTCTGTTTCGGACTCTCTAGAATATTCTAGTACTGATTGTCATATGCGTCACACTACCCTCCGCCTAGATTAGTTCGTCCCGAACTAAGTTCATTGGTCTCCCGGGCCAACACAAGCCGCCAGTCGGTCGCGATGCACCACTTACATCTTGGCGTTCGGTGGTGGAAGTTCTTGACCTTCTTCCAAATTTTCTACTGCTCTCCTTTTCGCGTCAGCTCTAGCCTGCCGCCATTTTTCCTTTTCCTGACGACGGAATTCCTCTTGCATTTTAGGGATCTCATGCGAATAGTATAAGAGAAAATGCATGTGCCCACCCTTAAGCTCTTCTGGAGTTTGCACATCACGTAAGCGGTCTAGATCTTCATCTTTACTTACACGCGTATCATCTGGTATTGGAGCATCTGTCGATTTCATAACTGTGTCCAACTGGTAGTTCCGCATCTTTTCAAATAACTGGAGCAGTTTGTTCTTTGGGGCTGACAGTAAACACCAGCCTGTGTCGTAGTAATAGACTTTCCATACATCGTCGCACGTTAATTCTGGTTTCACGTGTTCTTCTCTATAGAACGCAATGAACGGCACCTCTACCTGTTGATTACGCCTACAATCTAGGGCTTGCTTGATCTTTCCCCCCGTATGTGGTGGCTTACAATATCGGTCTCGACCTCCAACATCCGTTGATCTCTCTTGTTCAGAAACAGTTGATTTACAAAACGCATGTTTGTAAATCCATTCAGCTTCATCTTGTAGTTCATTGGGTCCCTCTGGAACAGGCGTAACCGGAACTTCGCGCAATTGCTCCCGCTCAGGAATATCTGTTTTACGGATTTCATTGTCCAAATCAGTAAAGTGACCCCTTTCCAATTCATCATTGAAATGTTTTGCCGCCTCAGTTTCCCTGTGACTACGTTCAGAGCGGCGTTCAACATCGTCTTCGTCGTCGAATAGCTGTTCGTCTATAGCCTCACGTGCTGAACCTTCATCGACGTGCTGTTCCTCTCCATCACTTTCTTCATCATGTGTACGACGCAGACGCTTGGAACGCTTTCTGCCTTCGACTTTCAAACCAAGATTCTCTTCAATAAGGCCACAATCGTCGTCTTCCTCTCCATCACTTTCTTCGTCCTGTGTACGACGCAGACGCTTGGAACGCTTTCTGCCTTCGACTTTCAAACCAAGATTCTCTTCAATAAGGTCACAGTCGTCGTCTTCCAGTCGGTCGTCCAACTCGTCATCATCATTGTAAATCCGTTTCAGGGAACGGCCTGAAGCATCGGTGTCTTCATCATCACTGCCGTCCTCTTCAATCGGGTTATCATCAATGAAATCCTTCAGTTCTTCACGTAACACATCATCGTCATTTTCCTCCTCTTCCTCACGGCTGTCGGCCGTAGCTTTGCTCTTCCTGAGGTTCTTCATTTCATGTGGCTCCAATTCCTCCTCATCCTCAGATTCTTCCGCTTCCGAGTCCCAGAATTCTTTCATACACTGCCTTTGGGCATCCAATTTTGCATTAAACTCTGCAGCTCGCGCGTCTAATTTTACAGCTCGCGCATCCAATTTTGCAGCTTGCGCATCCAATTTTGCAGCTTGCGTATCCAATTTTGAAATTACGGTGTCAAATTTTGCATTAACATCTGTAGCTTGTGCGTCCAATTTTGCCATCATAATCCTGAACATCTCCGAAATGTCCAACGGTTGCGAACTCTTCTCCGAATGTCGATCTGCCATCGTCACAATACACTTCCACAGACTTATTTATTTCCCCAATAATTAATCCCACTTCTGACACCAATTGTAGCGAGCTTAGGGTTCGCTGGATTAATTATTTTAAAATAAATAAGAGCCGTTAAATCGATTCTGAATTAATGTGACATTTTATTAGTCCGTAATAACAATCATTACTTTTTACCGTACACTTAACGTTTTCTTTATTATCGCTTCCGTAATAATCGCGTATTTTACTGCTTACTTCTCGCTCGAGACTTATCGCTTGTTTCACGTCCTACTTCTTACTCCTCAGCAATCGCTTGTTTCACTTCCTACTTCATACTCATCACTATGCTCTGTGTGCGGCGTATTTATACTGTTTCAGCGTTTCGTTTCCGTCCGTTCCATTGCCTTGAATGTTCTACTGTTCCTAGTCTTCAGTTTTCCATTACTTTATAGAATATTCTAGTACTCTGTTTCGGACTCTCTAGAATATTCTAGTACTGATTGTCATATGCGTCACAATATTCTACACAGATCATGTGAGATCATAAATGGTTATTATATTCGACAATACGACATGAAAAGTGAATACCTTTCGGCGAATCAGAATGTTTATCTTATTTGACATTAAGAAGATTTTAACAAACTTTCTTTCAATACAGGTTAACGAACTGTGTAGATGTTTTATTATATTCAACAACTCGGCATCAGGACTAGGACGTTCAATCTATATTGTTCGGATTTACAACTCTAAATTCTCATTTCCTTACATTCCACCTCCGATCAATGGTAGGATGTTCAACTTCTCAAGCACACAGTGTCGGTCTTACCGCTGCCTGTCTGGCCGAAGTTTGTAAAGTCAGTATAAGCTCTTTTAGGGTTGGGTCAACAGCACAGAAGTGATTTTGGATCTTAAATTCTCCATTTTTCAAGCTTATAAAAAACTTGGACAAACGTTTACATCCTGGTGTATAAGGTCAAAAAAGCTGATTTTGTCGATTTTTTTTTAAGAAAAAACTATTTAATATATATTTTGTCACTTATTATGCATAGATCATCATCATCATCATCGGCACTACAACCGGGAATCGGTCTTGGCCTTATTCAGCAAGTCCTGAGGCTTGTTAAATTTTCCATAACGATTTGGTTTTTCCGGGCAAGGTCATTAGTCTTGCGCCAATTGTGCATAAATAGAAGTGTTTAAATAAATTGTTTCATTACATTTTATGCATAAACAAGCAAGTTATAAGTAAAAGACATCTTTTTTTGCGGTGTGCAGTGTAGAGCCTCGTTGGATGATCCGTAAAACAAAAAAAAAATGGTTTTGTTTAGTTTATGAGTGTTGTTAGTTGAAGTGGTACGCGTTTCGTTGGCCGCCGATGGACGGTCACAACGAACAATGGCTGTCGCAAAGGAGAGAGAGCAGCGCGGTCAATGTAGAAGAGCACGTCACCAATTGAACTGGAACCAATTAATAATAACACGTTGTTCTCTATTGTAATGTCAAGTTGTTCTTTATTGCTTAAGAAACGCTATTATGCACAATGAATGGTACTTTGCGGATGGCAACGACTGGGAATGGTTTACTATTCCGTTTGGCTGTGTGAGCGCCGCGAAGGTTGATTGCAGACTGACTCATTGGGCATAACTGCCAATTCAAAAAGGGACGCTATGACCTCATCGTTGATGACAATCGGCCAGCTGGTGCCAGCTGCTGCGCAACTGGCATACACTGCGAATGTACTAGATTTCTCCAGTACATTCCAGCACATTCAATTGCCAATCCGCAACAAGTGTAGTCAATTGATGAGTATTTAAGGTATTTAAAAAAAATTTTCAACTTTTTTTAAGCAAAATTTTAAATTTACATTCATCAATTTAAAAAAATTTTCATTTAAAAAAATCATATGAATTCATCTGTAAAATTGTGAGTTATCTTGCATACGCGTTTCAAAAACATGGTTTTGAGAAAAATGCATTTAAAGCGGCTTTCTCTCGCATTTTTCTGTACAGTGTGCTTCGGCACGCGTCCATTTCGAGCTCATTTTGACCCGCGAAAATACAAATTTATACTTGAGGCTTTGAGAACGGTGCGGGGCTTAAACTACAATGAATCACTCAGGCTATGCTGACGGAAGCACACGCTTCCAATAGGGCCACCCATGTCAGACAGGTTAGCGAGAAGTAACACAAAAAGATCTACCACCCCTAATCCAGGGTGTTGCAAATCCCCGTGCCCATTGGATGGTTTGCAGCCAGGGGTATACCGGCTGTATTATAACGGCGCCTTTCTCACACCGGGTCGAATCAGAGTAGTAAGCAGACCTTACCATATCAAAGAGGGGCTCTGATATGGCGGACTATTTGAACCACCAAGACTCGTGGGAACAAAAATGAATAATCAATATACAAATTACAATCTCACGAAAAACCCGATAAGCGTATGTGTGATGAGCTGACACTAGAATAAGGGAACGAAGCATCAGGAAAACACCCACCCGGCAAAAAGAAGACGCAGGGAAAAACTGAAAAACCGGGATACACGCGTCGGCACGTGGAATGTTCGAACGTTATATAAACCAGGCGCGATACAGACCGTCGTAGAAAACGCGAAACAGTACAAAATGGACATCGTCGCGCTTCAGGAAGTCCGGCTCTCACATCATGTATTCGAAACCAACGGGTTCACACTGGGGTGTGGAGATACCGATACACATAACCTCGGAACCGGCTTCATCATAAGCGAGAAGATTATGCCCTATGTAAAAGATGTGAGATATATTAATGACCGAATGTCGGTGCTAAAAATACAGGGACCATGGTACGATTATGTTCTTATAAACGTACACACACCAACAGAGTCTACCGACGAAGAAACGAAGGACACGCTCTACGAGACCCTAGAGGAAGTATTTAATGGGATCATATCGTTCGATGTTAAAATCCTTCTTGGGGCCCTCAATGCGAAAATTTGAAAGGAAGATATCTTTCAATCAATTGATATCTTTCAATCAACTATAGGTAAAGAAAGCCTACACGACGTTTCAAATGATAATGGAATTCGAATTATCACTTCGCAGCTTCAAAAGATCTGGTAGTGAAAAGCACGTTATTCAAGCACAAGCAAATTCATAAAGCCACATGGATTTCACCCGACGGCGTAACGGGTAACCAAATATACCACTTCCTCATAGACAAAAGACACCTTTCGAATATCATTGACGTAAGATCATATAGAGGAGCAGATTACGACTCCGATCATCTTCTAGTGATGGGCTAAATTAGGAGTCGGTTTGCAGCAAACCACATGGGCAGTCACGGGAAACGAGCAAAAAGTTCGACATTGATAAACTAAAAGACCTGCGCAAAAGGGTAAAAGAATGGGAGCAGTGAGAAAGAGGAAGCCAATAGTGTTGACACTAAATGGACAACGATCAGTGACACAATAAAACAAACAACCCAAAAGGTATTAGGATTTAAGAAAACAATTAAGTACAAACCTTGGTTTGACGATGAGTACAGGGCGAAGATCGAAGAACGTAAACGACTTAGAGTGATCCACTTACAAAGATATGATGAAGTCAACGCAGAAAGATACGCGACAATTCGGAAAGAGACAATGAGACTCTTCAAACGCAAAAAAACGCGAATGGATGACGACTCGGATCGAAAAATTCCTAGAAAATTCCAGAGCAGGGAACATCAGAGGTATGTATGCCGGGATAAGTTCAATTAGAAACGGCTACCGAGGAAGGGCCAAAATAATTGGAGACGCAAACGGTTGTCTGGTCACAGAAACAAACAATATCGTGACAAGACCACAAATAAACGCACCAGACGTACATACAGCCGAGCCTCAAATCCCACAGCCCTCTTTTAACGAAGTTGTAGACGCAATAAATCGATTGAAAAACAACAAGGCTCCCGGAGTCGGCTGCGTACCGGCAGAGCTTGTGAGGCATGGAGGAGAGGCAACCGCTCCACTATAGGTCGAGATATCGTCGTTCCACCAAGGAACATACTCACCTATACCCAAATTACACGTGCCCACAGACACGTGTCCTCAAAAGTCCTCCTTTCCACCTGAAACAAAAGATAACATGCATCTGGGAGTCAACAACCCCACGTATCCACAGATACGTGGGTCACAAGTCCGGCCAACTGCCCTACGCCTCCGGCGATCGAAGGACACGACTCAGCATAGGAATTGTGTACCAATCCGTTAATGGATATACACAAGCGGTTGGCACAGCTGCGCCAGATATCGGCAGACATCGCATCTCCGGCGATAAGCTAATAAAACCACTTCGTCTAAACAATAACCAATGCGATGCATCAGCAATAAAGCAAACGCTGTTCCCATGGGGCTATGTAAACATCGAAAATTACATTATCGCACGATCGTCTAATGTAAATCACACATCCGATTGTGTGCATAACCGATGCATTAGAGGTGTGAAATCCTGAGCGCAGAGTGATCTACACCATGCAGACAATAACCTCCGCATCTGTATGTGTGAGCGCGACTTTCTCTGGTGAATAGATGCTCGATTGAGAGAAAGTCACTACCAAAAGAAAGTGAAAGGGGGAATAACAAAACTATGGGGTGAATGGAATCATCCCCAGAGAAGTTACAACAGTACAGTTACAGAACCCCGCCGAGGAGGTCAATCCGCGCCAAGCTAATAGTCGACGGGAAGCTACGAAAACAGTAAGACACAAATGTACTTTTAGATGTCGGTAAAATGTTTGACGATCGCACGTTGCAAGAAATCGATTTCGCACTAAAAAAAAAAACTATCTAGAATACAAACAATACCTAACAACCAAAAGAATCTGTAATACTTTTCGTGTCATCAAAAGTGAATATGTGCCGGATTAAGTGTGATCGATTTTTTTTTCATATTTGCTATCGCCTACAATGTGTTTTTAGATACGATAAGAACATTCAGTTTCGATAAATTACTCGTCACTTATTTCATAAGAAAAACAGCGAAACTTATAACATTCAAAACAATAATAGACAACAACAATTAAATAAAAATTCAAAAACAATTCTCTTGGTGTTACATTTGTAACCGTGTTCGCTCTGCGTGTGTATGTTTTCTCTGTGGCAAGCAGTGTTCGGCGGAACACTCCAACATCATTACTCAATCGACAGTTTGTAAAACCGCTAAAGATCCACCAACTCATCAAAACAATATGGGATAAGGAAGTCCCTCCGGAAGAATAGAAAACCTCAATAGTCGTTCCCATTTTCAAAAAAGGGGACAGATCTGACTGCGAAAACTACAGAGGCATTTCATTGCTCCCAACCACATACAAAATACTAACAAATGTCATACTGGCGAGAATCACATCGTACGCAGAAGAAATAGTGGGAGACTACCAATGCGGATTCCGTAGGAGCCGGTCAATAAGCGACCAAATGTTCACAATAAGGCAACTGCTGGAAAAGAAGTGGGAATACGGAGGAACGGTTCACCAATTGTTCGTTGACTTCGAAAAAGCCTACGACTCAGTCGCAAGGCAAAGACTCTACCATATTGTAGTTGAGCTGGGAATCCCGAAAAAATATGCCGCCCTCATTCAAATCTGCATGAACGAAAACAAAGGGCGAGTTAGAATAGAAAACCACCTCTCAGAACCATTTGAAATCCGGGACGGAATAAAACAGGGGGGTGGACTCTCACCACGCTTTTTTAACCTTGTGCTCGAATATGTCATCAGAAAGGTAAAAGACGACAACATAGCCGGATCATCTCTGAACGGGGTCACACAAGTGCTGGCATATGCGGATGACATCGCCGTTTTGGGCGATAATCTAGAAACTGTAAGTAAAAACTGTGAAATCATCATGCAAGCGGCAGAAGAAGTGGGCCTAGAAATAAATGAAGACAAAACAGAATACATGATTACGGCGAGAGCAGGTGGACCTCACAGAACACACATAAACCTCAGCGGCAAGATATTTGAAAAAGTTAAAGAATTGAAATATCTGGGAACAATATTGACGGCCAGTAACGAAATGTAGAAGGAAATTAACAAAAGACTACACTCTGCAACGCTAGTTGGCATGGAGTCAGTAAACTACTGAAATCCAAATTGCTATCACGTAAATAAAGCTCCGTGTCTATACAACCATAATCATGCCGATTACTTTATACGGATGTGAAACATGGGCTCTCGCAAAACGGGAAGAAAACAAATTCCGCGTATTCGAGAATAAAGTTTTAAGGGGTATCTTTGGAGGTAAATATGACGAGGAGGCAGGACAATGGAGGAAACTCCACAACCACGAATTGGAAGAGCTATACCGCAAACATATAATAGCGAGAGTAATCAGGTCGCGAAGATTAAGATGGGCGGGACATGTGCCGCGAATGGGCAACGATAGGATCGTGGGTAGAATTCTTGACGGTAGACCAACGGGAAAGAGACCGGCAGGACGGCCGCGACGGAGATGGGAGGACAATATTAGGTTTGCCCTTGAGGAGATCGGATCTGCTGGTCAAGTGTGGAAGGAGAGTGCACAGGACGGGAACGATGGCGGAGTCGAATCGGTGAGGTCATGAACTTCCGGGTGCTATAATATTTTGTTCTGCATGGATGTCAGTGTTATGTAATTTTATCTTGCATAGTGTGATGTATTTATTTGTTTAGTTTAGTTTGGATGTAAATTGTTGTTGTAACATAAAAGGAGCCCGCAGGGCCAGTTGTAATATAATAGTTCGACCTTGGTTTTGCCGAAGTTGTAAGTAGTAATATATTGGTTCTTGCCAGTGTGGTGTATTGATTCTTGTAGTATCAACAATTTGTGATGTATTAACCTTTTTATGTTCTGCCGGATCACGAGCTTGTAATATAATTCTCGTCTGTTGAACCAGCTGTTTAGTTATTGTGTGCTTCTCAGTTGTCATAGATTTCTTTATGCTAAATCTCAATGTGACTAGCAGCGCCAGTGTGCCGAAAAATCCGCGCAGCTAGCGCCAGATGTGATATATTTATATGTTGTAGTTGAGTATAGTGCTACGGATTTTTTGTTGTTGGATTGTATAGTCTTATGCATTCGGTGTGTTGTCAGAATAGTGTTACATAATGGTGTAACTAGCCAGTTGTTACAAAGAGATTTGTGCTTGTGGCAATAGATAAATGTTGTGTCCGTTGCCAGTGCTGTGTCTTTTGTTATTCCTTTTGTCGTCCTTCCGTTGTCGGACACAGCCAACGGTATCCACCGGATACGGTATCCACCAGATACGGTCATACACACCCGCCGTTAGCGTTCGGTTATTCGCACCCTGCGAAACGGAAATTTATGGAAATGTATAATAGGTTACCTTCTTTCTTTCTAAGAATGATCCTCCACTTGCCTTGACTCCAACCAACTCAGGAATTCCACAAGACATCAAAATAGACTACAGCTTCACTCCACTGAACATTCAATTTATTGTATTTTACACTGATAAATTAACATATTTACGCGAAACGCTTTAATTTTCAATTCTTTAATAAATTATAGGAGGATTGCCTTTTATATTTCGGGATTAGAGAACAAAAATAAATATTGATCATCGAAAATAACTTTATTGCTTTTCAAAATATTCCCCATGAAGATCTATACACTTTTGCATGCGTTTGAACCAATTGTCGAAGCACTTTTGCCACTCTGATTGAGGTATCTCCAACACATGCATTCTGAATGCAGCAACCGCTTCTTCAGGTGTCGAAAAACGTTGACCTCTCAGTTTGTTTTTTACGTACGGGAATAAAAAGAAGTCATTCGGTGCCAAGTCAGGACTATACGGCGGGTGCTCAAAAATGCAGTGGTCGCAGCCGATGTGTGAGAGCTCGCATTGTCGTGGTGAAGAGTGATCCGTCTTCGGCGGTTGGTTTTCCTGATTTCTTGGAAGACAACTGGCAAACAAATGGTTGTGTACCACTCAGAATTGACTGTTCTGCGTTGTTCTAGTGGTACGGTTGCGACATGTCCAGTTTTTCCGAAAAAACAGGCGACCATTTGCTTGGAAGTGCTTCATGCGCGAACAACTTTTGTTGGATTTGGCTCATCTTGAAACACCCAGACAGTCGACTGCTGTTTACTTTCGGGCTCATACGCGTAAATCCACGATTCATCACCCGTCACGATGTCATAGGCGTGTTTCGAAGCACCGCGACCGCATTTTTTGAGCATTTCTTTCGACCAATTGACACGAGCCTTTTTTTGGGCGATTGACAAATTGTGTGGGATCCAACGCGAACAAATTTTTTTGACAGTCAAATGTTTATGCAATATTGAATGTATGCTGGTCCCACTAACGCCTAAGGTTGTCTCAATCTCACGATAGGTCACATGACGATCTTCCAATATCAGTTCGCGCACAGCATCAATGGTTTTCGGAACAACAACTGATTTTGGACGACCTTCACGAAATTCATCTTGGAGTGAACTACGACCACGATTGAATTCACCATACCATCGATAAACACAGGTCCTTGATGGAGCTTCATCGCCAAAAATTGAATTAAGTTCATCCATGCACTGTTGCTGAGTTAATCCACGCCGAAAGTTGTAAAAAATAATCGCACGAAAATGTTGACGATTTAATTCCATTTTTGGGCCGAGATGAATCTTTTAAGTTACTGTAAACAGCACAAATAGCGCTCGTATGTCAAAACGTTCTGAGTGCGTATAACCTCAAAAATGTCCAACTTTACGACAGAGCTGTCAATTGCCGGATTGCAACACTAGGGTTGCCAAATTCCGAAACATAAGAGGCAACCCTCGTACAATACAAAAATTCGTGTTTAATGAAACTAACCTTCTCGCATCGTGTTTTCCTCCTTAGTTCCTTTTTACTTCTTGTTTTTCTTTTCTGGGCCCAAAGACGCACCAGATCTTTTCGCGGTTACCCGTTTCACCATCTCTAACAGACTCTACTGCTCGCAAGTTCTTTTTCGACTGCTTTTTCTTCTCTCTCCATCTCTCCGAAACGAAACGAGCCGTAGCTGTTTCCGCGGAGGCTACATTAACGAACAAACAAAAAGTATCGTGCACTCGCTTTCGACGAATGCCACTCCGAAAATGCAGATCACCGGTTCTCAAACCTTCACTCTATTTTTCAATTCCCTTCAATTTATTGGCTATTTACATTAAATCTAAAAATATATCGGTGGGACACCGGGGACGGAGGAGTTTACTACGTAACACGGGTTCCTACAGGCCAATAAATAGTAGGCGTTGAGATCATATTCTACAAGTGGTATACTATCGACTAAGACAAAAAACATCGATTTTTTGAAGCCGCTACGCCAGGATACCCCCTTAATGCTACACCCATTGTCATTTGGTTTTAAAAACACATTAAGTAGTCTCTTCTATTTAGTCCATCTCGAACCGATACCATTCTTTTTAACATTCCAATGTTTTTCCCGTTCCAGTCAACACTAGTCGGATAATGGAGATGTTGTCTGACATAAACTCGTGTATAAATCCTACCACATTTCTACACAAAGCTCATATATCAATTCGTGATAAAACCACCTTCTTTAGTTTCCATATTTTATTATGCTTTCATTACCTTCATTACAGTTAGAAGGCTGTGAGGCACGTGCGACAGTGCGCATACATTTTCAATTGGCGGCTCAAGTTTGGCTTTTACATGGTCCGCCATGCTATTTTGGGGAAGACATACTTTAAAGTCTTACCAACGGTAACGTATGTTATGGGCAAATGATTTTATATTCGATCTGGCCAACTGTCGTGTACTACTCGTAGAGAATCACCAACTCTGATGATTCTGCCTCCGAAAACGCAACTCATTCCTATTAGAGTATGTAAATTCTGTGAGGATTCAAGATAAAAAGATATTGTATATGTTTTAAATAATACAATGCATTGGCGTTTATTAACTGTTTAACATTATATCGAAAATGTTTCAACGAATTTAATTTGATTTACATTAATGCATTTGAATGTAGTTAATAAATATAAATACTGAAGAATACACATTTAAATAAAATTCTTAAATTAAAACCGAGAGGGTTATAAGGTAATTTATATTTACTTCAATTCTTTTAAGTAATCGAATAAATTTTAACTTAATGTAAGAGTTGACTTGTGTATTATTTTTTAAGTTAGTTCAACCATTTTTGAAGTATATCATAAATCTTCTTTTTTTTTTTTATTTTATTTGTGTATACATATAACGCTTTAATTACATATATATATAGATATAAATAACTCTGGTTATAACATTGAAATTGTAACATTCTGCAACTGCAATTAAATGTCTCCAGTAACACGTAAAACTTTCTCCCCGTATGGCAGCGTTAACTTTTATTTATTTTTGTTTCATTCTTCTTATCATTCATTTTTTGTCCGTTTGTTCCACAATTTCTTTCCTCATAGATCGTTCCATACAAGTAATCGATTAAACGAATACGTTTTTTTTTTTAATGTATTTTTTTAATATTTATTTTATTTATTTATTTATTTTTTTAATTGAAGATTATAAAGATTTAAAAGCTTTTTTCTTTGTGTGTATAGTATCTCTCTTTTTTTAAATATAGTACATATGTATGTACTTACACATACTAGATATATATATTTTTAAAGATTACAGTAAAAATAAAAACAATAATTTGAGTTACAAATAATTTGAGAATAATTTACGTATAAAAATAGTTGGTTTATAAAATATATAAAGGGACTTATACAAGAGTAAGTTAAGGAAAATATTGTGCATTATTCAGTTATATTCAAATTAATATCGTAACACTGTAAGTTGCTCACACAAAATATCAATAATAAAAATAATTTAATACCGAGTAAGTTACATAAAGCATATACTATATATATATATAAATTAATTACATTAAAGAGATATATTTATATAATATGATACAAATCTATAAAATAAACTTTTGTATACGCACTTTATCATGGGCTTTTACATGGAGGTGTTAGTTTCAGTCTGGAAGCATGTGAACGAAACTAACTGGAAACATCCCCCTGCGATTGGGATTGCCTTCGATGACGCCTTCCATCCAGTTTTCGTCGTCGGTTCTTTCATTAAGAACAATGAGTATTTCTCCTTCCTTGAATTCCAGTTCGTCATCGTTGTCTGCAACGCAATCGTAGAGAGCTCGGCAGCGGCGGTGGCCATTCTAGAAAACATTCATTAAAAAAAATCAATGGGCGCAAATCTAAATATTGAACTTAATGCATATTAAGAATAATTAACTTATAATTATTTCACTGTCCTTTAATGCATTGTAATCTGCATATAAATGAGTGCAAAATGTTGAAACTACATTTATGAATTGGGAAGAAAACGGAGGCAGTACCAAACTGACCACCATCCGGTAAACATCATTCATCGAAGAGTACCAAATTGACCACCGACCGGTAAAGACGAATCGTTCATTGAAACAGAAAATAAAGTGAAGTGAGTGCAAGGGCTGGAAACCGATTCCAAGAACTAGCTGTCAGCGAAACAAATGCAGACGCTAGCAATCAGATCGAGGTCCTCAACAGACTCATCCAAGAGATTAGTCATAAAAAAGAAGAACTGGATAGACAAATGGAGGAAGTTGTTAAACTAAAAAACAACCTGAGCCAGAACGAGCGAAAAACGAAAATGGTAGAACAACAACAGCAACCCACGAAGGCAAAGAAAACACAAGATGAGGAAACTCAACAGCAGGAATCACATCAATAACAACAGCAGGAACCACACCAACAGCAGGAAACATCTCAGCAGGTGCCAGTCAAATAAAGTGAGAAAGTACCTCCTATCTACATCAGCTACATGGAGACAAAGGATCTCATAAAATTGGGTGAGTTGACATGCAAAACTTTTAAAACAAAACGGATAAATAATTTTAAGATAAGTTTAACATGCGATGATTTAGGGGGGTATAACAAAATTAAATTGGCATTGGGGACATCGAAAAGCGAGTACTACACGTACACCCCCTAAATCGGAGAAAACTGTCTCCATGCTCCTCAAAGGAGTTGATCCTTCCTTTACTCCCGAAGAGGTGCTCGAAGAACTAAAAAGCTTCGAAAACGATACCTTGAAATTTACAGGTGTGAAACCACTTTCCACAGCAAATTCTAGAAATAGCAACCGTAAGTTGCCTTTCTTCATTGTGTGGCTAAGCCCCAATAGTAAAATTGATGGACTTAGATATATTAAATACATTAATCACCAAACAATAAGTTGGGAGAGAATAAAGAAGTCCGACCGCGTATTGCAGTGTATGCGCTGTCAACGCTTCGGCCGTGTGGCAGCGAACTGCAATATGCATTTCAGATGCGTCAAATACCTAAATAAGCATATCATTGGAGAATGTTCATTGGGCAAAGAACAGCTCCCGGATAGAAATAAACTATCCTGTGTCCTCTGTAACAACTCAGGTCATCCTGCTAACTTTAGAGGTTGCCCTAAGTACTAATAACTAAAATCAAAGTTGGAAGCCAGAAAGAAGCAAGTTGAAGAAGAGAAACGAATGAAAACTCGCTCTTACAACAACTTCGTGGCAGTGTATCATACGCTCAAATGGTAGGCAGAGTAAAAATTCCACCAATCTTAGAACAATCACGCAATGTTATTAAAACGCCTGCTCCAGGCAATATTACTGTCCATACAAGGACAGTTTCCTGCGTTTGATAAAAAAATTCGAAAATATTGAAAAAAAAACTGATGGAACAAGTAGGCTCGAACGTACATTATCTATTCGACTCTGTTTCCAGATGAACCCGCACTTAAATCATGACGTTCACTGCGGCTGAATTAACTATACAAATTATTGCTGTGTATTTTAATTTACTAATGCGCATGGAAAGAAGGGATAATCTGAACAATCTGCTGGAAGTCAAACGCCCAGATGTGCTTTTGGCTAGCGAAACTAAGCTAAACCAAAGACACAAATTGGGCTACCCAAATTATAAAGTAATTAGACGAGATCGTCCAAATTCCTCTCAAGGGGGCGGGGTGGCTGTCTTAATTAAAAATGGTCTACAACACAAAGTCGTCTACAGTAGAGATGTATACAAGTTCCAAGTACTAGAAGCCTGCGTTACAGATATTCCTTTGAAAAGTCAAAAGCATCTATATATGGTCTCTGCTTATGCTCCCGAAGCTCCACAGTGTATGCAGTTTATCAATGGACTTGATACCCTTTTTCGAAGTCTCAAGTTAGACTCGGAAAATAATTATTTCTTTATGGCGGGAGATCTTGTGGGGGTTCTCTATAGCACACGGTGAACCAACCCACAATCCTAACCTGCGAACATGCAAAAACAAATCCGCAATACTATACATTCCTAACTTCGCAATAACTACGTTCCAAAACCTTCAACAGAATATAATTCAACAAATATATATTATAATCATCCCCACATATAATTTTTCCCAAAATTGCTTCGGTCAATTCTCCGCTTAATTCATATTTCCTCTTTGTGACCAAGCAATCTTAATTTCCCCGAAATTCATATGCCGTAACAAAACGCATATTCAAATCCGCAACGGAACATTAACAACTATACCAGGCTGCATACATTTCCCCGAAATGACTTCGGTTAATATTCTATCTAAACGATATTCTTTGCTTGCACCCAAGCAATTTCAATTTCCCGGTACACACAACCAACGAATCCAACTTAGATTATACGGCAAGGATTCGCTGGAACTAAATTCCTATGCAGGCATAGCAACTCTTCCAAAATTCTTAGTAAGTGGCAGCGAGCTCACTTTAACCATAACCCCACTGCCACAACGCAATGAATTTTTGATTTCATTAGTTAGTCATTGTCCAGCAACCACCGAGCGCACATCGCTCCCGCATTACCCCAAGTCACACCTTAACCACCGCGGCGTGCGCACCAACGGTACCAAAGTCGAACGCGGCTGCGTAAGGAGCAAAAGCGTGTCTAGTCCGGCTCCCCGAGTTTTAGCATACTTATTCGGTTCACGCGCGTCCGAAATTGTTTGCAACCGCCAACTGAATAGGCGGGCAATGACAGTTTACACCCGAGCGCGTTTGGAACAGTTAATTAGTGGATAAGCGGAGCTAGTCAGTGGAACCCAATCGTCAACTCGCGTAGCACGCTCCCCCCTTCCCCACCAAGGTGTTCAGTTAAGTGCATGCGTGCCATACGCTGAGTGCAAAGATTTTCGCTCATTAACGCGCCCCCTTAAAATATAAAAGAAACAACAAGGAACATTTGAACCACGTGTAAATAGAACAAAAAAAGAAAACAATAAAGGACAAATAAAAGGAATCAACATTTAAACTACGCCACTGTGTTTTCTTTCGTGGCTTATCCTCTTGGTGACAATCCTTGTGTAAAAATCGTTGGTGGGTGAGAGTGAACCCCGCGCCATACGTTGGCGCCAAGACTTCCACCCCCTACAATCTCAATTCCAAGTACAGTGCTTGGGGTGACCTTATCACAAACACAAGAGGCAATGTGTTGTTCGACTGGTGGCAAACAACCGCTATCAGTACACCGTCATATCCAAGAGGAAATTCCTTCTAGGATTTACTGTTGCTGGGGGAGCGAATACAATTATTCGATACGGATCTAACTACTCGAAATTGTGTTGTACAATCGAATACGATAGCGATCATTATGGACTTGGTGCTGTAATAGATGTCCCAAACGAACATTCACTACTTGAGCAGTATAAACACATACATTCTTTTAATTTCGGAAAAGCACACTGGTCGCGCTCTGATCGGATAATAAAAAAAGAATTACGCTCCAATGGCATAGATCCACCAACTGACAGAAATCTTCATAATGACGAAATCGATTATTATCTTTCGACGATGAACAACATTGTTACTAATACAATGAATCGTTCTATCCCAAAAGTGTCTCACATGGAGAGCCATACAAACCGATATAGAAACTCAACGATCGACGAACTATATAGGCAAAATAGTATTCTGGTCTCTAAGTTAAAACTGCTCTACAGTTAGTTCAGCGATCCAAATAGACAGGAAATAAGAACAATTTAGTCACTAATTAAGAATCTTCAAAAACTGATCCGTGACAATTATAGAGCAGTAATTAATGAAGACTGGAACAACAGAACTCAAGCCATTAAAGCTAGTGGGCCGAATATATTCCAACAAATAACTAAAGTCTTTCGAAGGAAAGATTATAATGAGATTCCATGTCTGTCAGTTCCACGGACTCCCGAGAATTGTCAAACTCCGCTGAACGTAGGACTTACCGTGGAACACATCAACTCTAACGAAGAGTTCATAATAGTCGAAGACCCGCAAAAAAAAGCGAACTCAATTGGTGCTTGTTTCGAAGCAGTGTATAGGTTGAACGAATCGGCTCATTCTAACCTTGACTTGGAAAATAGGGCTGTTCAAAAACACATTTCGCTACGCAATGAACTTAATAATCGGCGTCTCTTAAGTCAAAGTTTCACCATCTTTAGTGAAAATAATTGAGCGGATTCCCCGGTTAGAAATCTAAACACTAGGATATTTGTACACAAAGATGAACTGACGGACATTCTTAGATCCATTAAGAACAAAAAATCTTCTGGGATAGTATTCGAAACATTGTTCTAAAGCATTTACCTCTTGAAGTAGTGAAGGTTTACACTATTTTGTTCAATAACGGTCTAAATAATGCATATTATCCAGCCCAATGGAAATATGCTGTAATCCATTCCATCCCCAAAAAGGGAAAGGACAGGAGCAATCCAGCCAATCTTCGCTCGATTAGTTTGCTTCCGAACATCAGCAAGGTATTCGAGAAAATTATAAATAAAGCATTGACTAACTGGCGCAAGGCTAATAACCTTGTCCGGAAAAACAAATTATTATGGAAAATTTAACAAGCCTCGGGACTTGGTAAATAAGGCCAAGACCGGATCCCGGTTGCAGTGCCCATGATGATGATTGACTAACTGGTGTGAGGAAAATGGTATTATTCCGAACAACCAGTTTGGTTTTCGATCGCAACATGACACAGTTCATGCTGCGACAAAACTTGTTTCCGACATACAGTGGAACAAGGCGAAGCGACAATGCACAGGGGCCTCTTTGGTTGACTTTGAAAAGGCTTTCGACACCGTATGGTTAGAAGGGGTTGTATAAGTTATCAAATCTAGGTATCCCCGAATATTTATTATACATTATTTACGATATGATAATGGGTAAACAATTTGTGGTGAAATGTGGAGATACTCGTATAATCTCTAACAAGACCTTCCACATCAAAAGCGGCCTACAACAGGGAACAGTGAATTCTCCCATTTTATTTAACATTTACACTAGTGATCTAGCGGGTTCTCTCAAACAATCCAATTGAGTACGCTGACGACATTGTGGTGTATAGATCTAGAGAAAATATTGATGTAATCAACAGACTTCTGCAAGATGATTTCAACAAAATCAAACGTTTTTGCGACGACTGGAAATTCAAAATAAATTTCCAGAAAACAGAGACTATTCTTTTCAGAACAGGGACGTGCATCAAGGGATACAAAACGGAATTGGAAAAAAATTTCCATTGCAGGAGGCAATAATCTTCCTCTACAAGTAAAAACTGTAGTCAGATACCTTGGTATCTAGCTTGATCAGTATCTTTACTTTGATAAGCAAACAGCAGCTGCTCTTACAACAGCTAAAAACGCATATTCAATGACACGAAGTCTCTTCCGTAGTAGTCTTCTGGACTCCAAGGTGAAAATAATTTCATACTCGGGATTCATCCGACCAGTGTATGGCTGTCCGGTATGGTATAACATTGGGGATATTCTACATGAAGAAATTTCGGGTGTGTCTTCGTTCCTACCTCGAAATGTATAGAACCCCAGAGTTGCAATAAAAGAAATACTATCCCAATAAAGTCCTGTATGACAAATCAAGACTAAACAGAATAGATAACTTCATTATCAAGATTATTCGTGGTCACACAACAAGGGCAATGGGCAGTGAAGGTGATCTCATTTCAGGAGCATTCTATCCCAATGATATGCCTCTGGAGAGTACTCTAAAGAATGGGTTCATTCCCCCAGAAGCGTTCCTCTTCCTGGATAGAAAAGGTCTTATCCAAGACAAACATGAAGTGCCTATTATTTACCACTCTTTCCGTGGTGCCTGGGATAAACGAATTTTCCATGATAAAGATATCTCTAATATACCAGATCGCTTGCGTTTTAGTATGGTGATCGGTGAAAAGGATAAATCAATAAAAGGTCGATCTCATCCCAACTGGTGGATTTATAGCGTTTGGGGTGATAGTGAAAAGAACGTGTGATTCGAACTGACGCTATGACAGTTAGAATCACCAACAATTGCACCAAAGCACAACCCATCAGGCCACCGCCGTGTGTACGAATTTGATTTCTAAACTCAAATACATTCGACTGATGTAGATTTGTTATGTTATCGCTATGGTATACGGCTCTGGTGCATTTTCTTATTCGATTTTTGTTCGGTGTTCTTCACTATTTGCTTGTGCATTGTGTGTGTATCTGTTACAAACGCCACAGATCAGTGATGAAGAACGGACTATACGTCCTCAAACATAGTATGCCTCTCAGGCGCACCGATTTCCTTCCCCCTATCCTTAATTCCTACTTATGAAAAAATTTTTTTTTTTTTATTAGACTTCTCTCGGGAGAGGCGAACCTATAGCGCCGAGTGGGCGCCCCGAGATGCCATCAAATAACTGTTGCAGTTCTTTTTGAACAGTTGCAGGTTGTAACGCTCCGGGAACACTCACGTGGGAAGGCTGTTCCACAGCTTCCCCGCTCTGCAACGGAACGAGTTCTGATGCAGTGATGTTTGTGTCGTCGGGAGATGAACCACAAACGGGTGCGATCCGCCGGATTGTCTTGTGGAGCGCATATAAACCGAATTGCGTAGAACAATACCAAGAATCTCCGAAGAACAGCACCCGTGATAATATCTGTAAAACAGACAGAGGTCGGCTACGCGCCTACGATGTGATAGCGACTGTAGTCCCGACGTCAGCGCCGAGTCCCCGATCAGGCGGATCGCTCGTCTCTGTATGCTCTCAAGTAAGTCGAGGGTATGTTTAGGAGCCGAGCTCCAAACATGAGAGCAATATTCGAGCGCGGGTCAAATTTGGAATTTATATAGGAGAAGAAGTTGGGCCGGAGTAAAATATTTCTTGGCTCTAAAAAGATAACTTAATTTTCCTGAGATTGACCTGGCGATGTTCGACACGTGTTTATGCCATGATACATTCCCACAGACCGTGACGCCGAGCAATTTCAAACTTTCCCCAACCTCGAGGGCCCGGCCATTCATCATCAGCTGTGGAACCGATGATCCAATTTTCTTTGTGAATGTTGTATACTGGGTCTTCGTTGCATTGAAGTCGACAAGATTGGCCCTTCCCCACTGCAGGACTTTTCCAGATCCCGATTCAGAGAGTCAATCTGTCTACATCTCAGCCGGTGTGACGTTGATGCACCAATCGGCCGATCACTCGAGGAGGAAACAAGCGTACTATCATCCGCAAAACTGAACACTTTGTTATCCGTTGTCTCCAACAAATCATTTATGTGAAGCAAGAACAAGGTTGGAGCCAAAATGGAACCTTGGGACCCCCCCATTTTTACAGGATACAGATCCCTTGACTCAACATGCCATTCAATCGCAGATGTCCATATATCGGTTATAAGTGTTAAAAGGTCTCCTGTGGACCGCCTGCCACGGAATCCGTATTGACGATCATTCAGGGGTCCGTTGCACTCCAAATACTTAACCAACTCTGTATTGATGACTTTTTCTATTACCTTAGATAAAATAGACAGTAATGCTATCGGACGGTAATTTTGTGGGAGACACTTTTTTCCCGTCTTTGGGATTAGCTGAATTCGAGCGACTTTCCAGCAGGCAGGAAAGGTCCTCCGTGCATAAGATAAGCGGAAGAGCCTGCCAAGAACCGGCGATAGTTCTGGAGCACAGTTCTTAAGGACTATTGCTGGTATTCCGTCCGGGCCGGTTGCCTTCCTACAATCCAGTTCACGTAGAATACGTTGAATAGTGCGCGGACGAAATACCACATCCCGCATGGAAGACTGTACCGGCGAGATCACAGGTGGCTCCAAAAGGCCAGGATCGAGGTTTGAATTCGCGGAAAATAAATTTGCGAACACATTAGCTTTATCCTTTGAATTCGTGACTAACGTCCCGCTGTCTGTCACCAACGGAGGGAAAGAGGAGGATCCAAAGTTACCGCTGACAGCTTTTGCCATTGAACAGAAGGAGCGCGAACCAGTTGGGCACCGAAGGAGCTTATTGATCACCCTGTCGTTGTGAGCCTTCTTCGCGGTATCAATCGCCTGGTTGCACGCGTTTCTGATTCTAACAAAATTCGTTCTGTTAACATCGGTGGGATTGGAGCGCCATTGCTTAAAAGCTCTATTTTTTGCGCTGTAATCAGCTCGCATTTTTTGTCAAACCAAGGTTTATCAGACGAACTTCGTTTGATGAAATATGGAATATACATCTCCATCCCCAAAATAATAATCTCTGATACCGACTCCGCGCAAGCGTTAACATCGGAGTTTCCGAAGCACACCTCGGACCATGGAAAGGATGCGAAGAAATCTCGCATATCGTCCCAGTTAGCAGCCCCATACTTCCATACATGGCGAAGCTGCCTAGGCCGGTTATTCGCTTGGTATGCAAGTGCTTGCGCGACAGATACCAAGCAGTGATCTGAGTTTCCCTGTGGCGTAGAAACCTCTACGGTATAAATACTCGGTTCGGATGTCAAAAACAGATCCAGGGTGTTCGCATAATCGCCTCGGGCATCCGGCACTCGCGTTGGCTCCCCCACGAGTTGAGTCAAGTTGTGGCTTACAGCAAACATCTCCGCCAACCTCCCAGCCTCGTCGGATCTGTTAGAATGTAACAACCAGCCGGAATTGTGCACATTAAAATCACCAAGGACAACAATTTCAGAAGCTGGGTGGTTGATCTGTATCCAGTCGACGGTATATGAAAGATGTTCGAAAAATGTCGCCGGTCGATCGTCCTTCGGGGAGCGGTAAAGACAACAAAGAAATTTAACGGAATTCCTCAACACGACCCTCAATGATGTCCATATTATTGGATTCCAACGCCTCCATCCTCTGGCAAGCCAGATTGGACCGTGCGATGACGCAGACTCCGCCCTTAAAACGGAATCTCGAATGTAAGTCGTATCCTGAGCAACGAAGATATGTCGAATCAGTTGACGAATCGACCTGGGTCTCAGTTAACATAGGGCAAGGATATCAGGTTTCGTTGTTTGCAAATATTGGTGGACGGCGTTTACATTCGTATTGATGAAACCGATGCCCGTGATGTTACAAAATGCCGTCACCAGGCGAACGTGGGCAGAGCCTCGAGCGCGAGCCCGGTTATGCGATGACGAACCTCTTAAAGTTCCATTATTTATCATGATATCTGTATGATGTTCCCCCTGACATAGTCCCCCCCCGGAGATCCGAATGGAAGACTAGTTTATCTCCGGAATTCTTTATATCAGAAGGCACCATCATGACTTATCCCAGTGTCAGTCCGGGCCATCAGCCACACATCCGAAACACCGTCGAAGATTTCTCTTGGCGATATCGCGGAATGTACAGCGTGACGGGGTGGTATCTCACCTTGGGACCGACTACCACCTAACCAACCTGTTCTCGAACCGGTCCATCAGCGTTGGGACTCCGGCTACCACTCGGCCTTTAGTCGCCTCTTACGAGAAGCTGGCCTAGCTGTGAGTATATTCTAACGCCCTACTCACAGGGCAAATGATATTTGTGAAATAGAATTTAACATTTAATCTAAAGTAAAATCTGTAATTGAATTGTTAATAATTGTGGAGATAAAACAAAAAAGAAAAAGAAAAAGAAAACGGGGGCAAGAATTAGCAAGAATTTTAAGCAGTGCACCCAAGAAAAATATATAGATGAATAGGGAGGCCAGCACACATCAATTTGGAATTGTGCAGTATTCTAATATCCATAAAAAGCTCTAACTACATATAAAAGAATAGTTACACTTACATAGTTGCCGTAATGTTTTCCCTTTGAATTGTTGTCTGGTGAAGCGTTTAATCTGTCATTATCTATAGATGATATATTTGATTCACCTGAATGATCAAGAGTTCCTGAAGAATCCACATCTACCCAGGGCTCATAGTCTACGTAGTTAGCATGATTGAGTAACTGTAAGGAAAAAAACAAATGTAAACGAATAATTTCCAGTACCAGGCACAGAATAGAATTGATAAGCAACACTTTTAAGTTAAGAAGCCCACACATCTAATGGGAAATTCAACGGCTGTTAACATCACAATGAATTCGAGTTATTACATTTTTGCATTATGTAAAATTAATTGCTGCGCACAAAAATGAAATTCAAAACAAACACACTGCATCCTATTAAAATAACAAACACCACCACATAATACCGTTTCTTCACTAGGACTGGATACGTTTTTCAATTTTTGATTTCTTTTCTGTAATAAAAAACATTCCGTTAATATACCCAATTAAAAAAAACAACTATTAAGCCGCTTGAAAATATAGAAAAGTAGTACCAACGATATTGAGGAGTAAGGTGGACTCTTAGGTAACCTCAAATGTCGTTAGGAATTGCAAAATATCAGGAAATTTAACTTCTACTTCATTCACTACAGCAGTACAACGGACTTTCTGAATAGTATGTTCCGGTTTAGTTAATTTCAAGATATAATAGTCGTATCACAATTCCAAAAGAAGAATATTTGTGTAAAAATAAAATTTTTTGAAGAAATGCATCTCCGTCGTGAAGTAAAAGGTTTTCCAACAAGGGCGATACATTTTTTTAAAATTAAATAATGGGTTTCCCAATAAGGGCGATAAAACGTCTTGGCAGCCATATTTAAAACAGTGAGAATATCACTAGCTATCATTTGTTTTTAGTATAGTTTAACTTTAAAATTAAAAAAGACAATTTTACTTTTATCTTAAATATTTTGTATTTTATTTAATTTTCAAAATATATTATTCTTATAGGGAAACCGAATGTATCGCGCCTATTGAGATACCTTTTCTGAAAGTAACTATCGATGTATCGTCCAATCAGCCAGCGAGGCAGAACGCGTTCTTGTCCCCCTCGAAGATTGGAATTTCGTTAATGCTTTCTGGTCATCCAAAATAAAATAAAAATATATAAAGCTAAGGACAAACAATTGCACTTACAGGTAGGTGCGGTAAGTTCTATGTGGAATTCAACATAAATAAACTGATCTCCACAGCCATGGGCCCCATAAAACATATGTAGTGTTGGAACAATGCAGACCCTCACATGTCACAATACGGGAAAACTAGCCGCACGTTCTCTTAGCATATTTTTCTGTTGCAACTCTGCTGTTTCAAACATTACTAACTTGGCAGGATTCTTTTATCAACTAATAACCTTGCCCGAAAAAAAAATCATTATGGAAAATTTAACAAGCCTCAGGACTTGCTAAATAAGGCCAAGACCGGCTCCCGGTTGTAGTGCCGATGATAATGATGATGATGATGGTGACAGTTCGGGGGATGGGAGTGAACGTACAGGGCAAAGTTTCTGATTGCTTTCAACCCGGCGAAGGCCAGGACGATCGTTGTCCCTGTTCAATCCAAGTTGACGTGCAGTCTCCACGTGACACCCCTGGATAGCTACTTTGGTACCCGTCAAGTAGTGAACCAATGCATGCAGCGACATCCTGAGAAAGGTTGGCGCAAGGCTAATAACCATGCCCGTAAAAACGAATTATTGTGGCAAATTTAACAAGCCTCAGATATGGACCGGATACACGACGACGAGCACGGAAACGAAAATGGCTAAACGATTTAAGAATTTTCTCATGGAAATCCGCTCACTATACAGAGCTCGAGCTGTATAGCATCTAGTCGATGCCCTGTCCGAATATAAGGCTGACATAACAGCATTACAAGAAATAAGATGGACGGCGAGTGGTGTTATTCAAAGAAACGAGTATGACATTTATTACAGCTATCATGCAAAACACCATGTGTTGGGGTAGGCTTTCTAGTCAGCCAAAAACTGAAGCCTGCCATCATCTGCTTTAATGCAATAAACGTAAGGCTATGCACTCTTCGCGTGCGAGGCAAGTTTAAGAACATAAGCCTCATAAACGTTCACGGACCTGCAGAGGAGTCCCCTGACGACGAAAAAGAACAATTCTACGAGAACGTCGAATGGGCCCACAATGCCTGCCCAAGATACGATGTGAAAATCGTTTTTGGTGATTTGAATGCGAAAATAGGTCGGGAGCCGGTTTTCAGGCACTACGCAGGTTCCCATAGTTTGCATGAGAACACTAATGACAATGGACTACGAGTCATCGAACTGGCCGCATCAAAAAAACTTGGTCGTTGCAAGTACCAGGTTTCCGCGTAAAGATATCCACAAAACCACCTGGGTATCACCTGATGGAGCCACTTGCAACCAAATTCACCATATGTTGATAGATCGCCGCCACTCCTCGAGCCTGATGATGGTACGCCCACCGCAGTCTACCGAGCTTAATTTTTCTTACAACATTAGCTTCAAGGTAGATTGCGTACAACTCATGGTTGTAGCGTCTCCGGAATCGTCCTCCCTCACATACGGGGTAAACAATTCTCCTTAAGACCTTCCTCTCGAACGCGGCTAAGAGTTCAGAGTGCCTTTTAATGAGCACCCAGGTCTCGGATCAATACCAGAGTACCGGTAATACCATGGTCTTGTACAGTAGTAGCTTGGATGTTCTGGATAAATTTCGGGATTTAAAGAGCCTTGATACACCATAGTAGACTTTGTTGGATTTGATCAGCCGTTCGCGTATTTCGTCTTCCATATTGTTATCGGCTGATACTATTGATCCAAGGTAGTTAAAGGATTGCACTACTTCAAATTCGTGCTCCGCTACACTGATAGTTTGACCAACGTTAGGTCTTCTCTTCACAGAAGTTGCCACCATGTACTTAGTTTTCCCCTCCTTTCCTAGGCTGGTATCTGGCAGGACTTGTTGATAATAGTCCCTCTAGTTGTAACGCCAGAGTCACGGATTGCTCTATCCAACGCCAGGTTGAAGAGGAGGCAAGCCAAACCGTCCCCTTGTCGGAGTCCATTAAACATGTTTATCGGTTTGGGCAGTAATCCCACTATTTTTACTTGACTAGTTACGTTGGTCATGGTCAACCTACAAAGCTGTATTAATATGTTTGGAATGCCGAACTGTCTCATGGCATTATATAGTTCTACCCTGGCTAGGCTGTCGTAGACGGCCTTAAAGTCTATAAATAGATTATATAATGGAATCTTAAATTCCTGACATTTTTCCATCGCCTGCCTAAGGGTGAATATCTTATCAATCGCTGATTTGCCTGGGATGAAGCCACACTGATATTGACCAATGATGGGTTTAACGTATGGGGCTATCCGATCTTGTAGGATAGTGGAGAGTATCTTATAGGCGGTAATCAGCAATGTTTACCCCTATAATTGCTGCACACTGTTATATCTACCATCTTATGTATGGGGCAAATTATTCCACGACGCCAATCTTCCGGCATCTCCTCTTGCTCCCATACGTTCACCACGATCTCATGAATTGCGTGATGTAACGATGTCCCTCCTTGTTTGATCAGCTCAGCTGGTATGCCATCAGCTCCGGGGGCTTTATTTGATTTGAGCTGTCTTATGGTATTTAATCTTTCCTCAAAGCTTGGTGGCGGCAGCATTTGGTCTTGATCTTGCATTGGTGGAGCCTCCAATTCTTCTGTGAGCTGACCATTGAGCAATGCGTTGAAGTGCACTTCCCATCACTCCAGAATGCCTTCAGAATCGGTGATCAGATTACCTTCTTTATCCTTGCAGGAAGTGCAGCGTGGTGTGTACCGCGTCATACTGTGGATTATTTGGTAGAACTTCCGCGTCTGGTGCGGACCTCGCTCTCTACTTTTCTCTATTTCACAGACAAGGTTTTTTTCCCAGGCGCTTTTCTTTTGTCTGTGAATTCTTTTCCAGATCTTCCGAGCTCTTTGTATTTCTCTTCGCGTACCCGCGTCCTATGAGACTGCTGCATTGCCCGGTATGCAGCATTCTTTGGTTCAGTCGCTAGTTTGCACTCGTCATCAAACCAGTCGTTCCGATTTCTACGACTACTGCCTAAGACGGAGTTGGCAGTACTAATGACAGTATTCTTAAGGCGTGTCCATTTCTCTTCTACACCCGACATTCTGACCCCGGGACTTACTCCCCCTCCGTTGAGCTCTTCGAGGGCGAGTCTTAACGCATGACCAAAGGGTGTACTGGTATTCTCATTGCGTAGGGCAGCCGCGTTGATTCGAACATATTCCGCGGATGCAATACGTCTCCGTAAGGCAATCCGCGCTCGGAAAACTGTACCAACAAGATAGTGATCCGAGTCGACGTTGGCACCTCGGTACGTTCGTACCGTCATCAGGCTCGAGGAGTCGCGGCGATGTATCAACACGCGGTCAATTTGGTTACAAGTGGCTCCATCAGGTGATACCAAGGTGGCTTTGTGGATATCTTTACGCGGAAACCCGTTACTTGCAACGACCAAGTTTTTTGATGCTGCCAGTTCGATGACTCCGTAGTCCATTGTCATTAGTGTTCTCATGCAAAGTATGGGAACCTGTGTAGTACCTGAAAACCGGCTCCCGACCTATTTTTGCATTCAAATCAGCAAGAACGATTTTCACATCGTATCTTGGGCAGGCATTGTGGGCCTATTCGACGTTCTCGTAGTATTCTTCTTTTTCGTCGTCAGGGAACTCCTCTGCAGGTTCGTGAACGTTTATGAGGCTTATGTTCTTAAACTTGCCTCGCACGCAAAGAGTGCATAGCCTTTCGTTTATTGCATTAAAGCAGATGATGGCAGGCTTCAGTTTTTGGCTGACTAGAAAGCCTACCCCGAGCACATGGTGTTTTGCATGATAGCTGTAATAAATGTCATACTCGTTTCTTGGAATAACACCACCCCCCGTCCATCTTATTTCTTGTAATGCTGTTATGTCAGCCTTATTTTCGGAAAGGGCATCGGCTAGCTGCTGCGTAACTCGAGCTCTGTATAGTGAGCGGACGTTCAATGAGAAAATTCTTAAATCGTTTAGCCATTTTCGTTTCCGTGGTCGTCGTCGTGTATCCGGTCCATATCTGAGGCTTGTTAAATTTGCCATAATAATTCATTTTTACGGGCATGGTTATTAGCCTTGTGCCAACCTTTCTCAGGATGTCGCTGCATGCATTGGTTCACTACTTGGCGGGTGCCAAAGTAGCTATCCAGGGGTGTCACGTGGGGACTGCATGTCAACAGGGATTGAACAGGGCCAAGGAGCGTCCTGGCCTTCGGCTGGTTGGAAGCAATCAGTAACTTTGCCCTGTATAATGGACCTTCAACACGATTAATTGGATCAACCAGTAACGAAGATATATTTGGAAACACATTTAAATTCAACGGTACCTGCTGCTACCTCACCAACGTGTTCAAGTGTAATTAGTCGATGATTCAATTAAAAGATTTTAATGAATTAAGTGAATAACCTTGAGTTTCTTTTTTTCACATGGAAGCAACCACGCCACAGTATTTTTATTTTAATCAACAGAAATACAGTCCACTTACCACACGGCACTACACAGGACATAACAGACTTTCTATGTATATTTGTGGGCCCAAAGTTGACTTTTATCGTGAACTGATGTGCGTGCACAGATTGGCGGGGATCGCAGGAAAATGTCTGAACGGGGGGAATACATTCCGCAAGTGCAGTTGAACAACAACCGTGGTAATAGTAATATAATAGAAGGGACAGGCATGACACGTTGCACCTATGTTCTAACGACCGAATTGATCGACTTACGGCTGGGTCTCTAATAAGTTTCACTGCTCGTTTATCCTATCGAGTACATGTAGCGCAGTTTTGGATGCGCCTGATCAAACATAGGATTTGAACTCCATATTGGGACGAATGTATGCCTTGTAAATAGTGGCTAGGTGGGATGGAGTGAAGTATCTTTAGCATTTCTTAATCAACATTTGATTGCACTTTTCGCAGCTCCACGTATGTGGTCGTCCATTTAAGAATCGAATTAATTCAATAATCCCTTCTCCATTACTCAAAAACCACTCCCACCT
This sequence comes from Microdon myrmicae, assembly GCA_963931805.1. NCBI lineage: Eukaryota > Metazoa > Arthropoda > Insecta > Diptera > Syrphidae > Microdon > Microdon myrmicae. Next base: position 119,082,447 of record OZ007496.1, read on the forward strand.
TTTGCTAAAAATAGAACGTTAAGTTTCTATCAGTACATCGAGTATGTTCAACCAAACCCCCTTGGCTAACTCAACCAGCAGTGTTTACAGGAAACCAGTATTTTCTAAACAGCCTTCTATCTTCACAGAGAAACTTCAGATTTTAATCATTGTCTATGAATGCCCTTGCATCATAGAGCATTACACTCGAATTAACTCGACTTTTAATTAGAATAGACATGTATTCGAACCCGTGAGAGTGAACCGACGTGTTTAAGGGTTTTTAGGAGATTGACGACATATTTCAAGCCTTCAAACTTGTCCACAGATTATAATGGATCAATATCTGAAACCCATTTCTCAAAAACATAAAAAGTAGCTCTGCAATGCTCATTAGCAAAAGCAACAAGTTAAATCTGTCATTCGAATACAAGCGGAATGTATCATTCAATTCCTTATCTACGATTATTAACACAACCATTTCTCAAATAAGTTGGGTTCGTTCCCAGCTATATGACCATGGGTACTCTTTAACATAAAAAATCAACTTTAAATGGTTATGATCAATTTCAGATGGAAATCGTAGAACATTCTGCCTGATGATGTGTTTCCCTGCAAGTACAATTTCTAAGCTGTCTTCTTCCACACGCACCATACGTTGACACATTTCGAAAAAGTATCGTATTGCCGTCCTGTCATTTTCAGTCCGCCTTTTATACCTTTTGGTATAAACATATTGTTCAAAAAACCTAATCTAAACTGCTTTTTATCCAAACGTCTCTAAAGTTTAGTTTCAGATTTTCGTTTTAAATGTTGGTTTTGGTTGTAAAGTACCGTACATTTTCTCGCGGAACTAGCTATTGTCAATTATATTTTTCCCTTAACCCACGCATAAGGGTTTACAAACTGTATAGAATCATAAACGAAAAGAATCCTCTCCGGGGACTTATTGTTCCAACAGGTAAACTCATATGGGCGGAACTAGTATCCCAACATTTTCAAAATTACATATTCATGTTTCAACCATTCTTAGTTGTTGCTTACCTTTCTCGGTGGTGCAACTGGTCCTTCCTCCATGGAGCTTATACTTTCATTTGATTGTCCATTTGAGATTTCTCTTTCTATGAAGAAAAATATATGTTTTTAAGTTAAAAAAAAAATATATATATATATAAGGTGAACAAATATTAACTCTTACCAGGTGGTGGGCCAGGTGGCGGAATCTTCGGTCGGGATAACGATTTGTCTACATGTTTTAACTGTGGAAACTCGCCTGTGGGAGGTAAAACTAATTTGGCACCAGCAAGGTGCAAGCTCCGATTTAATGATTCCCCACTGGGTGAACGTTTGTGACCAAATGTTGGTATTTGCATAAGATTCCCACTACTACCACCTCCAGCATCATGCAAACCAGTCACCTTTTCATATTTACCACAAGTCTGTTGCGTCAACTGTTGATCAAATCTCTCGTAGATTTTATTATCACAATGAAATCCTGTGCTTCGCGCATTGTCCACGCTTCGTAAATGGGGTAACGTACTATATACAACTTCCGGCTGATTTTTGTGATTAGTAGACCGTGTTTCATTATTTTCAAAAGTTTGAGAATGCCTAGGGGCATGTGGTAGAGTACCGTAAAATGAATTTGATGCTGGCGGAGGAGCGGGTGCTGTTCGTTTCTTTAGCGAATTCATATTTGCTGCAAGGAATTTAAATTAATCATTTATTGTGTTTTAAGTCATGTTAACGTAATTTATAAACATATAAATGCAGACCCATAGGCACTACGGCATACCCCATCATACGCAGGTCTGTATAAATCCAAAAAAAAAAAAAATGAGTGGAAAGGAAATCATCTCGACGTGGAGGTTCGCAATTACGTGACAGTGTTAAAAGAAAGAAAGATTTCACGGAACATCAATCTTAAATTTTCCTTGCGTCTCCTTCGTCTTTTGATTATGCTCGAGAAACACTTTAAAACATTCAACAAGCAAACAAGAAATGCGATGAGTATGATTGGAAAGATGAACAAACTTCGACTCTAAAATAACCTCTAAGGAAAGTACAGTATATGTTTACACCAAGAAGGAGAAGATTCTGAATAGCCGCACAAAGAAGATTCCTTTTCTGGATCAGTCAAACGCTCATTATGAGCAACGTTGGCCTACCATCAAGTCAAGATTTTCTTTTCATCGGTCGGTTACTGGTAGAAGAAGGATTTGAGAATGAGAGCAACAGTGGCATCGTGGAATGGGAGAAGTGGCAAGTATGTGAACGATCAAATCAATTGTTCATTGGAATATATCAAGCAATGTGTGGGATGACTGTCATGATTTGTTATGGTCACATCGATGTAATATATAACATCAACCAATTGCGATGCAAGTGCCTGTGTAATCTGTGTTTTATAGTGTTTCCTCCAAGAAAATACATTTATGTTGAATGAATTGAGCCATAAATGTCCAACCCACCAAAAAAGTTGTGATATTGTCTCATTATAGACGATGTTTAACACTTACCTAAATATTTGCCGTTTCCTGCTGAGCTTTTACATTTTCTTTTAATTAATTTGAATGTCTTATTATCCTGGACTTGTCTCGTGCCCTTTATAAGCAGTTGCTATCGAGCTTGCATAGAAAAAACGTTGCATCCTTAGAAACCGAATAAATAAAGAATCCTGTAAATTAATGGCTGAATGATGACTTTACCCTACTTAACCAAGTAGGTATCACATTTGACATTTGACGAATTCAATCAACAGGTATACCGCTGTGTATTTGAAATTCAACAACATTCCAGAAAAGTGCCGATTGGGGTAAGCGTTTGCGCCGATAGTGAAGAGCGTGTGATTCGAACCGAAGCTATAACAGTTAGTATCACTAAAGGATAAAACCAAAGCTCAACGCATCAGACTACTGCCGCATGTACGAATTCGATCTCTAAACTCAAATACACTAAAATGATGTGTAAATGCTGTTATTGCTATGGTATACGGCTTTAATGGATGTGCTTTGATTTTTCGACTTGTCTTTCAGTGTTGCTGTTCTTCAGTATTAATCGTGTCTGTATCTGCTAGTACCGCGGTTCGTGAAACGAACCAATTGTTGTTAACAGATAGAAAAACCGATCGAGCAATTCGACTATGTGAAGAGGTAAGCTGGGAAAGTAATAAAGTGATTGAAAAATGCTTGTGATCTCGTCATGTTATGAAAATGAAAACCAACTGAGGATGCCAAACCATAATATAGGTGGAACCCAGAAAAAGTGAAAATATCAGGTGAATGCGACAGGCCCCGACGCTTAAGAGCACAAAAGTGTGACAATTACTCATTAACAAACGTAAAGAGGTGAGAAATATACATTCTGACAAATCATCATCATCATCATCAACGGCACTACAACCGGGAACCGGTCGTGGCCTTTTTAGCAAGTCCTGAGACTTGTTAAATTTTCCATAATGATTTGTTTTTTCCGGGCAAGGTTATTAGTCTTGCGCCAGAGGCTCCCCGACGGGGAAACGAACCCCGGTCTCCCGGGTGACAGGCGGGTATACTTACCACTATACTATCGAGGAGCCGCCATTCTGACAAATATCTACCCGGAATTTTTCATGTTAAATTGCGCGTGAGCCTATTGTCAAATTTTTTTTTTTTCGCCAGCTAGTTCCCACCACTGTGAGACATCATGACGTCAAGTTTGAGTGCCATCTATCAATTAGTTTGTTTACGGCTGCTGATTTTGTCGGTCCACCTTAGGTACGTTTTTCGATTTTTATAATGGATAATTTGGTTGAGCACAGAGTTTGCACTAAATTTTGTGTTTCCAAGTGAATTTCTTGTGGGGAATAGTTGAAAATGTTGGTTAAGACTTATGGCGACTCAATTCTATCGAAAACACACCTGTATGAATGATACAAAGCATTCAAAAGTGGTTGTCTAGACGCTAATGATTTGCCTCGCACGAGTTAACGTATGACTCATCCACAAAACGTGTACATCATATACGACATGGAAATGGTCCTAACAAAATCATTTCAATGTTATCTCATACTATAATCTACTATAAGCCTGAGTCATAGAAAATCAAGGAACTCCCGAATATGAGAGACATCAAGATCATCTTTTGACTCCCTTTGTTTAAGATAACAATTAAGTATAAATATCCTTAAGTCAATCTAAAAAGTTGTTCATCATCATCATCATCCCCCGCTTGGTAGAAACCTTGACGTGGTGCGAGGGCGAATCACTCAGGCTACGCTGACGGAAGCATATGCTTCCAGTAAGGTCACCCATGTCAGACAGGCTAGCGAGGAGTAACACACAAAGATCTACCACCCCTAATCCAGGGTGTTACGCCTCACCGTGCCCATTGGATGGTTTGCAGCCAGGGGTATACCGGCTGTATTATAACGGCGCCTCTCTGACACCGGGTCGAATCAGAGCAGTAAGCAGACCTTACCACATCAAAACGGGGCTCTGATGTGGCGGACTATTTGAAACCCCAAGTCTCGTGGGATCAAAAATGAATAACCAATATACAAAAAACAATCCCACGAAAAACCCGGTAGGCGTAGGTGTGATGAGCCGACACTACCATAAGGGAACAAATTATCAAGAAAACCCCGACTCGGCAAAAAGAAGACGTAAGGAAAAACTGAAAAAGCGGGATATACGCGTCGGCAAGTGGAATGTTCGAACGTTATATAAACCAGGCGTAATCGAAATCAACGGGTTTACACTGGTGTGTGGAGGTACCGATACACATAACCTCGGAACTGGCTTCATCATAAGCAAGAAGATTACGTCCCATGTAAAAGATGTGCAATTTATTAATGACCGAATGTCGGTGCTAAAAATACAGGGCCCATGGTACAATTATGTATTTATAAACGTACACGCCCCAACAGAATATACCGACGAAGAAACGAAGGACACATTCTACGAGAGACTAGAGGAAGTATTTGATGGGATCTCATCATTCGATGTTAAAACCCTCCCCGGCGACCTCAATGCGAAAATTGGAAAGGAAGATATCTTCCAACCAACAATAGGTAAAGAAAGCCTACATGATGTTTCAAATGATAATGGTATTCGAATTATCACGTTCGCAGCGTCAAAAGATCTGGTAGTGAAAAGCACGATGTTCAAGCATAAGCAAATCCATAAAGCCAATCCATAACCAAATAAACCACTTCCTCATAGACAAAAGACACCACTCGAATATCCTTGACGTAAGATCATATAGAGGAGTAGATTGCGACTCCGATCACCTTCTAGTGATGGGCAAAATTAGAAGTCGGCTTGCAGCAAACCCACATGGACAGTCACGGGAGACGAGCAAAAATTGATAAACTAAAAGACCTACGTAAAAGGGCGGAATATCAAGACGAACTAACGAATAGATTTAGCATCCTAGAGAATGACAGTAGTGAGGAAGAGGAATCCAATAGTGTGGACACTAAATGGGCATCGATCAGAGACACAATCAAACAAACAGCCCAAGAGGTATTAGGATTTAAGAAAACAACTAAGTCCAAACCTTGGTTTGACCATGAGTGCAGGGCAAAGATTGAAGAACGTAAACGCCTCAGAATGATTCACTTAGAAGCATATGATGAAGTCAACGCAGTAAGATACGCGACAATTCGGAAAGAAACAACTAGACTTTTCAAACGCAAAAAACGCGAATGGGAGAAGACCCGGATCGAAAAAATCATAGAAAATGCCAGAGCAAAGAACAGCAGAGGTATGTATGCCGGCATAAATTCAATTAGAAATGGCTACCGAGTGAGAGCCAAAATAATCCGAGACACAAACGGATGTCTGGCGACAGAAACAAAAAATATCGTGACAAGATGGAAGCAGTACTTTGAAAACCTGCTCAATGTGCGCACCCATTAACCACAAATAAACGCACCAAGCGTACATACAGCCGAGCCTCAGATCCCAGGGCCCTCTTTTAACGAAGTTGTAGACGCAATAAATCGATTGAAAAACAACAAAGCTCCCGGAGTCGACTGCATACCGACAGAGCTTGTGAAGCATGGAGGGGAGGCAACCGCTCGAAAGATACACCAACTCATCAAAACACTATGGAATAAGGAAGTCACTCCGGAAGAATGGAAAACCTCAATAGTCGTCCCCATTTTCAAAAAAGGCGACAGATCTGACTACGAAAATTACAGAGGAATATCATTGCTCCCAATCACATACAAAATATTAACAAATGCCATACTGGCAAGAATCACACCGTACGCAGAAGAAATATTGGGAGACTACCAATGCGGATTCCGTCGGAACCGGTCAACAAGCGACCAGATGTTCACATTAAGGCAACTGCTGGAAAAGAAGTGGGAATACGGAGAGACGGTTCACCAACTGTTCGTGGACTTCAAAAAAGCCTACGACTCAGTCGCAAGGCAAAGATTCTACCATATTGTGGTTGAGCTGGGGATCCCGCCTTCATTCAAATCTGCATGAACGAAAACAAAGGGCGAGTTAGAATAGAAAACCACCTCTCAGAACCATTTGAAATCCGGGACGGACTAAAACAAGGGGATCGCCTCTCACCATGCCTTTTTAACCTTGTCTTCGAGTATGTTATCAGAAAGGTACAAGACGACAACACGGCCGGATCATCCCTGAACGAGGTCACACAAGTGCTCGCGTATGCGGATGACATCGCCGTTTTGGGCGATAATCTAGAAATTATAAGTAAAAACTGTGAAATCATCATCCAAGCGGCAGAAGAGGTGGGCCTAGCAATAAACGAAAACAAAACGAAATACATGATTACGACGAGAGCAGGTGGACCTCAGAGAACACATATAGACGTCAGGGGCAAGATATTTGAAAATGTCAAAGAATTTAAATATTTGGGAACGATACTGACGACCAGAAACGAAACGTCAAAGGAAATTAACAAAAGACTGCATTCCGGCAACGCTAGTTGGCATGCAGCCAGTAAACTATTAAAATCCAAACTGCTATCACGTAATATAAAGCTCCGTGTCTATATAACCATAATCATGCCGATTGCTCTATACGGATGCGAAACATGGGCTCTCACAAAACGGGAAGAGAACAAATTCCGCGTATTCGAGAATAAAGTTTTAAGGGGTATATTTGGCGGTAAATATAACGAGGAGTCAGGACAATGGAGGAAACTCGACAACCACGAATTGGAAGAGCTATACCGCACACCTACAATAGTGAGAGTAATCAGGTCGAGAAGATTAAGATGGACCGGACATGTGACGCGAATGGGTAACGATAGGACCGTGCGTAGAATTCTTGACGGTAGACCAACGGGAAAGAGACCGGCAGGACGGCCGCGACGGAGATGGGAGGACAATGTTAGATTGGACCTCGAGGAGATCGGATCGGATGATCGAACGTGGAAGGAGAGCGCACAGGACAGGGAACAATGGCGGAGCCGAGTCGGTGAGGTCATGAACCTCCGGGTTCCTACAGGCCAGTAAATAATAATAAAAAAAAAAAATAATAATCATCATCATTATCGGCACTACAACCGGAATCCGGTCTTGGCCTTATTTAACAAGTCTGATGCTTGTTAAATTTTCCATAATAATTTGTTTTTCCGGACAAAGTTATTAGCCTTGCGCCAAAAGTTGTTCATAGTTAACCATAAAATGAAAAAGCATCAATACATGTTGAAATAAAGAGGCAACGCCTCAAAAAAAAAATTATTCTTTAAATTTTTGTCCCGAGACCGAACAATAACTGGCGATCCTGCCACTTGAAATAGTAAACTACTATTTCAAGACGGACCACAAAATTCTGGAAGGAATTTAAAAACATCGACAAGAAAATCATAGGATTTTCTCACCAGTTCCTATATCTGATCAAGCTGCGCAGATCATCGCTAAAATGAAACAATGCCTAGCGAAGGAGGCGGTAATACTAGTTAAGTTATATAACCTAATAGAGAAGTCAAGCCTTGAGAGAACAAATATATTCAGTGAATGAAACAAAAAAAAATATCAAGGAACAGACAAAGGGGAAAACCATTCGATAATCCAAATGAGACGGAATCAAGCGAGTCCGAAGACACACCAAAAAATGGCCACAGACAACGCCACAATCAGAGCAGATATAGCACATCTAGCTCAACAAATCCAAGCAATTGTTTCAGCTGTAGTCCAGCTAATATCAGTTCCACCTCAACTTGAGCATATGCAGGACACCATGAGCCAGATTCGCTTCCGAACACGTACTGTTGCCCGCACACTCAAAGAGCTAAACGCACACAAATCCGCTGGTCCGGATGGCATTCCCCCAATCCTCTTGAAGAGATGTTCCTCTTCACTCGCTAAACTACTGCGGAAACTCTTACATTTGTCTTATTCTACTGGCCGATTCCCAAATAGATGGAAGTCAGCAAATATTCAGCCAATTCCCAAAAAGGGTGACAAATCATTCCTTTCTTCTTATCGACCCATAGCACTAACTTCTATTCTCTCCAAGGTAATGGAATCACTTATCAACCGTCAACTTTCGAAATATCTGGAATTAAATGACCTCCCCGATGACCGCAATGTGGCTTTCGTAGCAACAGGTCCACAGGAGATCTGATGGCGTACCTTACCGAAAAGTGGAGCCATTCCATCCAGTACCTCGGAGATAGCAAGGTAGTCGCATTGGATATTTCAAAAGCCTTCGACTGAGTTTGGCATCCAACCCTTTTGTCAAAATTGCATTCATATAGAGTGGACAATTCCCTGATCCAATGGATAAGAGACTATCTTTCTGGCCGTTCAATCCAAGTGGGTCTTGATGGTATCAAATCGCTCTTCCATCAAATTAATGCAGGTGTTCTCCAGGGTTCGGTACTCACACCCACTCTCTTCCTCATCTTTATAAATGATCTCTTGTTAATTACTCACAACCCAATTCATTCGTTTGCTGATGATAGCACGTTGAGTTTTCATACTCATACGAACACTCCCGTCCAAACTCTTCGAACGTCACTACCAACCAGCAACTTATGCTTGATACATCGAATTCAGACCTCAACAAGATATATCAGTGGGGTTTATCCAACCGAGTAGAATTCAATGCCCAAAAAACTCAGTGCTGCCTCTTGTCGTCAAAGGTGAGCCCCAAAGTGAATATACTGTCTATGAACGGCACTTGCATCGACGAAGCCAAGGAACTATCAATCCGCGGCACTCCAATTAATTCGACTCTTAACTGGGATGACCACATATTTGAAGCTGCGAAAAGTGCAGCCAAATGTATGGGGTTCCTTAAGAGATGCAAAAGATACTTCACTCGATCCAACCTGGCCACTATTTATAAGGCGTATATTCGTCCAAAAATGGAGTTCAACTCCCATATTTGGTCAGGCGCATCCAAAACTGCACTACACGTGCTCGACAGGATGCAAAAACCAGCAGTGAAACTTATTGGGGACCCAGCTGTGAATCGATCAATTCGGTCGTTAGAACACAGGCGCAACGTATCATGCCTATCTCTTTTCTATAGGTATTACCACGGTCGTTGCTCAACTGAACTGGCTGAATGTGTTCCGCTCCTTCAGACATTTTCGCGCGATACCCGTCAATCTAGGAATGCGCATCAGTTCACGTTGAAAGTGGACTTCAGACGCACAAATAAACATAGAGTCATTATTTAGCCGAACCACACGAATGTGGAATGCTCTGCCTGATCATGTGTTTCCTGGCCGTTGTGATGTCCAGACCTTCAAGACCAATATATGTGATTTTATTCGGCTTAATTCAAGCTATTTACAAAACTATAATCCTTATAAACTAACTTAAGATTAAAAAATTAAAGTAGTAAATAATGCAAAAAAAATTTATATATATTTATAATTAAAAAAAAAAACAATTAAAAAGAAAAAAAAAACAAAAACAATCACAAAAAAAAAACAAGAACGGAGAAGAGGACTTCGGGGTGGGGGAGGTAGAAGGCTGGGGAAGAGCGAGTGTATGTGGGGGTGGCAATTGTGGCATAAGTGAGACAGCGAACCGTGTACGGCAAATATGTTCGAATGAGTACGGGTTGTAAGGGTGTAGACGGTGGTTGGGGCAAGGTCAGATGGGGAAAAAGAGGAGATGGCGTTTGAGTGCAGTAGATGTAAGGTGGAAGTCGAAGGTGGTAGGGTAAGAGTTTGCCCACCTCAGCATTCGCGAAATGGGTTCATTAGAGCCGTAAGAAGTGTGGTGGGTGGGCAAATAGAAGAGACGAGGGTTTCGCAGGTTACGGTGGTTGGTGTGAAGCGCAATGATGGAGAGCAGCCTTGGGCAGTTGATTGTGCCTGAAAGGAGACGGTGGATGAAAACGATATCGGCATGAGTTCTGCGCTCCTCAAGTGTGTTGAGGTTAATCAGATGGAGCCGGCTTGTGTATGGGGGGAGAATCCGAGGATTTCATCCAGTTCAGTCCGCGGAAGGCAAGAAAAACGTCGTTGCACGCTTTCGATTCTACGAATATGGGACGAATAGTGTGGAGACCAGACCTGACTGGCGTATTCAAGAAGGGGGCGGACGAAGGCTATGTAGGGAGAACGGGAAACGTAGGGATTAGAGAATTCTTTAGACCAGCGTTTCACAAACCCAAGGGCAGAGTTGGCCTTAAGAATAATATCATCAATATGCGGGATGAAGCTAAGCTCCCTGTCAAATAAGATCCCGAGGTCCCGTATCGAGGGTACAGATGATATCTGCTGGTTTAGCAGGAAGTAGGAACGTAAGAGCGCGGGGGGGCGCTTGCGGGAGAAGGTGATGGAGTGACATTTGACAACGTTAAGTTCAAGGCAGTTATTTCGACACCAGGTTGAGAAGCTGTCGAGATCCGTTTGTAGAAGTGAGGAGCCGAGAGGAGAGATGATCGTTTTGTAGAGTTTGGTGTCATGCGCATAGAGGGAGATGGATGAGTATTTAATAATGGAGTCAACATCATTGATGGTAAGGATAAATAGGATGGGACCTAGATGACTCCCTTGCGGAACCCCTGACGTGGGAAGAAAGGGATTGGAAAGGGAGGATCTGAATTTGATACGGTAGGATCGGTCTTTCAGATAAGAAGATAACCACTTGATCAATAGGGGTTCGAAACCTAGGGAGGACAGCTTAAAAAGGATGAGATTATGGGAGATTTTGTCAAAGGCCTTGCTGAAATCGGTGGTGATTACATCGACTTCGTTGCCATTCTCTAAGGCACGGATAGTATGGGATGAGAACTCGATCAGATTCGTTGTGGTCGACCTACCCGAAAGGAAACCATGCTGGTTGGATGAGATGATGGATTTACAACGGAGAGATAACGCGTTGTAAAGAATCCCTTCGAATAGTTTAGGGATTTGAGACAGTTTGGCGATGGGGCGATAGTTGCTTATATCGTTTTTAGGTCCCTTTTTATGTATGGCGGTGACATAGGAGGATTTCCAGATACTAGGGAAGATACATTGTGAAAGGGATAGATTGAATATGTTTGATATGGGGAGAGAAAGAGAAGAGGAACATTTCTTTAAAAATACAGCTGGGAGTCCACCAGGTCCAGGGCTGAACTCGTCTTTGAGTAAGTTTAATTTTTCCTCAACTACGTGGTGCTGAATAATTTGAGGGGTCAAGGGGCCGAGGGAGAATTCGGGCAAGTCTTTGAAGTAAGACGGATTTGGCTCGAAGGATATGTCTGTGAAGGATTTATTGAAAAACGAAGCAAATAGATTGGCAATAGTTAGGGGGTCGGTTGAAGTAGTCGCGCCATAAGAAAGGGAGTTAGGATAGGCGTCGGATTTACGTTTGTAATTTATAAAGTTGAAAAAAGCTTTGGGGTCATTGATCAAATTAGATTGTGTTTTTGTGAGGTAGTTGGTGTAGAGGGAGTTGTAGAGCTCGGAAAATTTATAAAAGGAACCGAGATAGTTGGAGTAGTTTTGGCCGGAACGTGTTTTAAGGAAAATATTCCACAAGTTATTTCTCTTGTTTCGAAGAGTGCGGAGTGTGCGGTTGTGCCATGGCGGCGATGAAACCGATGATCTGTGACGAGAATAGGGGACATATAAAGCGACGGCATAGTAGATCTCCTTATAGAGAGTGGCAGTCGCTTCTTCTACCCTCAGATGATCAAAGCGAAACGCTGTTTTGCTAAGATGCTCATTTAGAAGGCAGAAGTTAGCTTTGTTGTGGAAGTTGTAGGAAAAGCTGTCGTGAGGTAGAGAAGGCTGGGTTTCATGATCGAGATATAGGGATAAGAGCAGCGGGGGGTGGTAATTATCAATGGTAGAGAGGGTGTGTGGACTAGGGGCAACTGAGGACTTGTCTGGGTCCGTTGTGAACACGAGGTCCAGTTGTCTCCCCATATGATTTGGGACAGTCGAGATCCGGAGAAGATGAGATGGTAGTTAGAGACGAAGCGAGTCTGTTATGAGTGGCAAGCAGCACTCCACGGCATGGGGAATTGGGACCTTCTCGATGGGCGTTATCATCGCGAACAACATTGTAGGAGGGGGGAATAGTTCAAGACTATTAATACTGGGGATAAGGTTGGTCTCAGTCAGAGCGTATATGTCGGAGAGGAGCGAGTGTGCCTTTTCCAGTGTCGATTGTGTTTTGGAGCGGAGAGCTCTAACATTCTGATAGTAGATGGTTAGGGGGAGCGTATTGAGGGTATTGAGATGACAAGGGGGACAAGAGGGCGACTGATTAGGGTCAAAAGTCCTTGTCATTATTTGGATAGGTCATCCTGTTATCGATATATTGGCGAAATGCCGATAGATCGGCTCAACTTTGGATTGGGTTGGGTTGTGCGTGTTGGGCGTATCTCTCATAAGGGCGTTGAATGAGATGCTCCCCTGTTCCGTTTGGTGGCGGCTTTCCCTTTTCAGCTAAGTCCTTGGAGGTCAGCAAATTGGTCTGGAAGGCCCTGTGCCTTGATAACTTCTGTTCGTTACACCACTAAGTAGACAACCTTATAGTTTACAGACCAATTCTGAATTTTGAAATCCTTTAGTAAAACTGTCACTTATAGGCGGCTACAATTTCCAATGTACTGGAGAATAAAGTTTGTCGTTGACTCAATCGAAGTTTTACGTCGGATGTCAATTTTTTGTTTATTGCCGTTGACGTTTTATTTTTTTATCTGGCGCCAGCGCCGTTTTATTATTTTTTCTCTAGCAAGTAGAATTTGCATAAAGTAGTTTATGCAAATTAGCTACTTGGCGAGTTGTTCTCCTTTTGGAGGTAAAGAGGGGAAACAAACGAAAGGGGGTTAGTGGATATTGGGGGGACCTGGACTCAAGGTCGGTCCGTAACAGGCTGGGTATGAGGGGAGAGGGGCGGGTACGCGTTGGATGGGGGCGATTTGTAATTGAGAAGGGGGAAGCCACGGGGGGGTTGGTGTTGGGGACAGATTCAGGAGGGGACAGCTAAAACAATGTACTAAGTGCTTAGGGGAGAGGGCGTGAAGTTTTGGTGATTGGATGGGGTTGCTGTTACTTATTGACAGCCTGCCAATCCTGCAGTAGCCGGTTTTATTCGGGTGGAAAATCCAGTCGTACCTGGAGGGAAGAGATACGCGGAAACTGGGCCCAATTTCGGAGGGAGGAAGCACGATGCAATCTGTTATGGGAATCTTGTAATTTATCCGAAAGTAATCCGAAATCCATTCGGTGCTCGCGGATTTGGGGGCGCCCTTTAGCAGACAAGACGTAGTTTGGTTGTTAGAATGGTTAAGTTTGTTAATGCGGGCCAGCCATTCTTCGCGGGTCCAAGAAGTACCAAAATGGACAATTGGCGGGTTGTCATCCGGGACCGTCGCAGAAACGGAGGGGGGCGGCGCTGGTTGGTGTCGGGCGGGTGAATGTGGTGAGGTAGGAAGAGGGGGGGTTTCGGTCGCGTTGTGTAGTTCGTCGAACAAAGACAACTCACATCACGGAGAGGGGTGGGAGTTGGTAACTTTTAGTTGTAAGGATGAGATTGTGCCGTCAAGCTGGCCTAGGAGGGATCGGGACGCCGCGAGCTCATCTAGGACAGTGTCGAATTTATGTAGGACAACCTCGAGTAGGGCGTCTGGTCCGGGCAGGGCGGGGTGGTTAGGAGAGGAGGAGCGCAGCAAGGCTAGTCCATCAGAAAGGCTGTTCAGTCTGGAGAGAATATTCTCAAAAACGGGGTTGATATGCCGAACGGGCGACCGTTTGGATGACGACTGCAGGCATTTGTCAAGGTTTGTGCGGAAGGAGTTGATTAGATCCTGTGTGAGTGAGTTGAGGGAGTTATTAATTGCATTGGTCACTTGGTTCACGACCATTTTATTACTGTCTCCAATGATGGACTTGATGTCGGTTAGAGACATTTGGTGAAGAGAAGCGAGGTCATCGATGCACTTGAGACTACTCTCAAGATGTAAAATTTTATTGGTGATTGTTTTAAGGTTGGAGTTGTGAGAACTATCGTTAGCGTCGCTCAGTCATTTTATAGCCAGGAGGACGTGAGAGAGTGATATGTTGAGACATTCGTCGCAAAAGAATAGGAGATTGTCGACGAACTCCTTTACGAATTGTGTATTTCGCTTATTAAGACCCACACAGGAGGCGTGAAAAGATTTGCCGCAGATGCCTTTACAGCTGACAAAGTCAGCATTAGCATCATTAATCCCACATCGACACCCCCTTTCCTTATCCACTTTATCTCCATCCGCTCGCACTGTGCTCTGACATTTAAGGGTATTTCAAAATCCCCTTTTGTGCGCGCGTCAGTGTAAAAAAAAGAAGAGATTGACAAGTACAAAGAAATCCAGGTTCGCCGAGTAAAATTAGTCGAACACGAGGACATAATCCGAAAGTATTCAACGTCGCTTCCTTCAGTTCGCTCTCCAAGGACTAGAATGGGAAAACTCCTCAACCCCCCTCCCGTCCATTAACCACCTCAAATTAATCAACCTCAGAACAATTGAAGGTCAAGGGTCCTGGCTGACATAATGTTCATTCATCGGGTCCTCTCCGGCTCGGTCGACTGCGCCTACCTCTTTAGCTTAATTCCTCTGAACACAAACACTCTAAATACGTGTAATCCCCGCCTTCTTTACATTCCCTCTCACCGGACCTGTGGGTTCAACCAAACCCTTTCGCGGATGCTGAGAAATTTCAACTCCAACTCCAGCTTATTCGACTTCGACCTCTCTAGCCATACTCTCAAGCACCGTCTCCTAAACCATTCTCACCACCAATCTTAAGTGGCGCTTCTACACTTTACTATAACCTACCCTCTCCTCCCGCCCGTACTCATGACTTTTTAATTTGTCCTGGTTACCGTAGGTTAAGCTTAGTAAAGATCGTCCTTAAGCTCTTTAGTTTGTAACTTATATATACTTTTGTTGTAGATAATTATGTTGTTTGAATTAAGCTAATAAATGGGGTGGTAGTCCCACTAAACTTCCTGGGAGAAGTAAAATAAAAAATAAAAACCTATTTTCCGTACGCCAAGACGGCGCAACCCCTTAAACACTTAACTAACTTACTTGGTTGCCTCAAAATTCGAACAATGATTTATCATCCAGCAGCAAATGCAATAATCGAACGTTAGCACAGATCATTAATGTGTCATGACAAGGTTAGACGCTCTTCTCACTGCTCCCCAGGGTTTAAGAACTAGCATTAAAGAAGATTTGGGAGTTTCGGCAGCATTATTAACGTATGGTTCTAATTTGCTCTTGCCGGGTAATTCTGTGTAGATAGTGAGTTACCTCATAACTAACTCATTAGAATGTGTCGCTGATTTATGCGCACTGATGGGCAAAATCAGGGCAACTCGGATAACTAGACGTGGTCATATTTGTTCACTATAGTCTGAAGACTTCTTGAACCATCTTACGTCGGTCCATACAAAGTTCTCTTTACCGCATCCGCGATCGAGTTTACTTGATCGACATTGAGGGCGATAACAGTGATCATTGAAAGGTTCAAACCATATTTTCTTGAACACGAAGCAGAGGTTGCACCTAGAACACATAAGACCGGTCGCAGAATCGGAAACATCTGAAGATACTCCGATCAGGCAAGACTCATAAAATGCACGAGTAGAGACAACCGCTAACACACCTATAGCGTTTTGCGACGATAGTGAAGAGCGTGTGATTCGAACCGACGCTATCATGGTTAGAATCACTTAAATATAGAACTTAAGCTCAACGCATCAGGCCATTGCCGCGTGTACGAATTCGATTTCTAAACTCAAGTACACTCAACTGATGTGGAATTGTTATGTTATCGCTATGGTATGCGGCTGTGATGCTCCTCGATAGTATAGTGGTTAGTATCCCCGCCTGTCACGTGGGAGAGCGTGGTTCGATTTCCCATCGGGGAGCCTGTGGCGCAAGACTAATGACCTTGCCCGGAAAAACAAATTATCATGGAAAATTTAACAAGCCTCAGGACTTGCCAAATAACGCCGACAGGTTCCCGGTTGTAGTGCCGATGATGATGATGATACGGCTCTGATGCATTTTCTTATTCGATTTTTCATTCTTTGCTTGCGTATTGTGTGTGTATCTGTTAGAAACGCCACACACCCCCTTTGACAGAACCAGTAGTTTCGTTTACCATAGTGCCTCTGCTTTTCTCATCATTCCCATAATACTCAAGCAAATTAGTAAAAAGAAATATTTAAAAACTTACCAGTTGATGTAGATTTTCTGGTTCCTTGAGTAAGAACTCTGCTACTATTAGATGTTGAACCTGGACTAGAACCTCCACCTCCTCCAAGATATTGCGCAATAGGAATATGCTGTTTAGGACTTGTGCCTGCCTGGTTAAAGGGTACTGATATAGGAGGCAACTGAAATTGTCGATTAGGACAATTAGAAATAGGACTAGAACCACTTTGAATGGAATCGCATGTGGAGGAACGTGAACGTAAAATAGGTGAGTCTCCTCCCGCAAAACTTGGTGGTCGTGAACGTATCTTCTTTATGACAAAAAATCAGGAAGAGAGATCAGTGCATGAGTGTCATGATCTGAAGTCAATACTTACTCGTTCATCAACAACCGTGTCATCATCAGAAAAATCTGTAGAGCCTTCATCGTTTGGCAAATTCCAATCTGTATTGATATGATCGAAGGCGCTCTTTTCTCTTCTTATGGCACATTCAATCTGAAAATCAAACAAATTTTATCATCGTTCTCAATTTTAGGGGATGTAATGACATCATCTTACCAATTCCTGGCACGCGTTGTGACCCATTTCTTTGGCAATATCTAAAGCAGTTTTATTTTGTGAGTTCCTTAGTTCATAATCTACACCAGATCGTAGGAGTAATTTCATACATTCACGGCGATCATGCAAAGCACATAAATGTAATGCGGTATTTTTTCCAGTGGTATCGAGAACATCGGGAGGATTTGTGGCCTTGTTCAGACCCTTTGGTGGCATATTTTGTATTAGAAAGTCAACTATGTGCAACGTCGAGCCCATTTCCCGGAGTATGGCCAAATGAAGAGCTGTTTCACCATCGTCAGATGATGGTAGACAACATGTTAAATCTGCTCCTTCAGCCCATACCTGAAGTAATTGGCTTATATCAGCATTTACTATGGCTTGCTCTAGATCACATCGTAGGTCATTATCATCAGCACAGGTTCTCATAACGTAACGCTTAGCAACATATTTGGCTCGAATAAAATCATATCGCTGTTCCCTGTAGAAAATCAAGACTTGTCGCAAATTTGAATACTAAGCTTATTGAAAAATTATTTACATTGTGCTGTCGGGAGAGAGTTTTCCTTTGCCAAGAGTAGCTTCCATTATCTCGTTGAGTGCATTATTGCCCATAGCCCGGGCAATTAGCAGATTTGCTGTAGTTAAGTTGTCCAAAGTTAAGCTCTGTATTCGTGAATGATGAACACCTAAATCTCGATGAACACCTGAGCATTGAATACAAACTAACACGCCAAAATTCAAACTTATCCACGTGACATCGTTACGTGAACCACAATCACAGCATTGGTCGTTTCCTGGTAGATTTTGGACGTATCTAGACAGAAAATGATGGATTACATTTCAATTAAATTTTAGATAGCGCTCGATATCTACCGCTTTGCGGGGAATATATTCGAGGTATTTTTTCTTTACCGGTCACAGACGGCTTTTTTAATAATCAGCAAGTGCTACAACGATTGTGATATGATATAAAAATGGGTGGGGAGTTAAGAAAAATGGGAAAGGAAAGGAGGAAATGAGTGGGTAACAATATGGTTTAGTTCTGCAGGCATAAATGACGAAATACGGGAAAACTGCTTCAAAAGTGCGTTATAAAAGAGATTTGTCAAACATTTACAAAAAAAAATACGCATTCCATTTAAATATAAAAAAATGCCTCAGATAGAGCTGAAAACACTGTCGGAGGTCCAGGTATTGATACAGACAATCCAGGTTAGAGTCTTCCCCACCGATTTCCCTAGCCTTCATAATTTGTACATAAAATTCCATGAAAACTTCAATATTCCCCCCCAAAAAGTAACAAGAGACCTCTCGGCTTTTCGACAATACATTTGCATGAAAGTGGCATCTGGTCCCCTGGTTTTTCGGGACGACGAGGTCCATCATTCTGGTCCTGACACCCCCTGCCGAGGCGTGCTGTTTGCCATCCAAAACGTACTTACATCTTCTCTTATCACTATCTCTTCTTCTCCCTACCTCGACTATGTCGCAATAAAAATTGAACATAGCTCAAAGTCCGTATACATCATATGCTTTTACATACCGCCATCGCAAGCTATCGAGTCATACGAACTAGCAATTGCTGCAGTCGACCGCATAACTGAGCCTAGTTCTTCCCAAGATGACATTGTAGTCCTTGGCGATTTTAATCTCCCCCATCTCCAATGGACACTGTCTGAAGACTACTCCCACTACATCTCAAACCCCACTACTACTAAGGAATGTCTCTTTACAGACGCTACAGCCTCGCTCTACACAGAAATCTACAACGCCATATCCCTATACGTCCCATACTCCCGACACAGGTTACCATTCTCATCGCCCCCATGGTATAACCACAAACTACGCACCCTTCGTAACAACAGGAATAAGTTGTGGAACACTTTCCTAAACACGCGTTCTTCCCTTGACTACTCCAACTATCTGGGTTACTTTTACCAATTCACCGAGCTTTACAGTTCCCTCTACCACAATTACCTTGCCAAAGCTCAATTCAATCTGATCAACGACCTCAAATCTATCTTCCACTTCATCAACCACTAACGGAAATCTGATGGCTATCCCACCTCCCTTTTCTACGGCTCAACTACTACAATGGACTCCCAAACCATATCCAATCTTTTCGCGTCCTTCTTCAAACTATCCTTCACGGACGACTCGTTCGAGCCTAACCCCTCCCACTTTACTGGCATGTCTGAATTCTTCCTCGACCCTATCATCCCTCTACACATTCAACAACACCAAGTCATAATTTTTGAAGAAGTGAAAGACGATTTCAGTCCCGGCCCAGACGGACTCCCTGCTATCCTCTTTAAAAATGTTCCTCTTCTCTCTCGTGGTCTATTCCCTGACTTTTGGATATCCTCTTACATAACCCCCATACATAAAAAGGAAAAAAAAAACGATATATCCAATTATTGTCCCATTGCCAAGCTTTCGCACATTCCCAAACTGTTCGCAGGCCTTCTATATGAGGCGTTATGTTTTCGCTGCGCACCCATCATCTCTCCGAACCAGCACGGCTTCCTCTCAGGCAGGTCCATTACTACTAAACTTGTCGAATTCATATCCCACACACTCCTTGCCCTAGAAAACGGCAATGAGGTCGACGTAGTCGCTACCGACTTTAGCAAGGCCTTCGACAAAATCTCCCATAACCTCATTCTCTTCAAGCTACCTTCCCTCGGTTTCGAACCCCTGCTGATTAAATGGGTCTCAACCTATCTCAGTTATCGAACCTGCCGCGTGCGTTTTAGATTCACCCTCTCCGCTCTTTTTTGCCCAATCTCAGGTGTTCCCCGGGGCAGTCATCTCGACCTTCTCCTATTTATCCTAACCATAAACGACATAGGCTCTTGCATTAATCACTCCTTCATCTCGCTTTACGCCGATGATTCCAAAATTTTTAAGACAATAAATATTTTCTATTTTTCCCATCTTACAAACTCCAATATAACAACTAACCATCTAAATTACAGTCCACTTTTAAAATCCGAGGTTGTTCATTTAGGTAATTCTGCAAAATTCACGGCAGGTATATCAAAAGGTTTAAACAAACTGTCCCAGTATTTCGGTTGAGGACATGATTCGGCTTCTCTTTTAACGATGTTGCAGGTACTTTTCACGATCCACGCTACAGGACTTAGATACGCCTCGCGTACACTGAAAGAACCTCAAGAAGAGGACGATGGCCCATCGGGCAGAATGGTCGAGAGGACAATTCAATGAAACCTAAGCGTGTGAAATCAAGTACAACGACAGAGCTAGAAGCTCTCACCGAAAATCAAGCATCACCTGCAACAACATCAGGGAAACAGGAGAGTTTTGGAAACTTCCTTCCTGTAGAAAACTAAGCTGGCGGGTCAGCGTTTCAATCTAAGCGGTCAGTACTAAGAAAAGATTTGTCGCTTCTCGCCACCCATTCATATCGCTGTCACGTGTTCGCTTTCGCCGCCTGGACGAAATGCTCTGGAGACACCATCTTAATACCGCCCATTGCACATTGCTGCCAGAGGGGCACCACTCCAACGGAGTCGGTGTCTAAGATAGGCTTTCGGTTATAAGATTAAGGGACAAAGAAAACGAGGAACAAGGAAAGATGCCGGCACCCTTCGGGAAACCATAGCAACGGAGAGCGAATAGTGAACACATGGTCCAGCCACCAGCCAAAGAAAAAAGCACCTGGCTTTGGGACTATTTCATCCTACGGCACAATGGAACGAATGCTTCTATTGATCAGCAGAGTAATCTTACTAATAACAACCCGGATGCACAACCTCTCTGGCTCAATCAAGTGCCTGTTGTAATTCAACAGGATATGCCGCAAGGATTCAACCACAACACTAC
This sequence comes from Microdon myrmicae, assembly GCA_963931805.1. Lineage (NCBI taxonomy): Eukaryota > Metazoa > Arthropoda > Insecta > Diptera > Syrphidae > Microdon > Microdon myrmicae. The sequence continues at coordinate 119,103,472 of OZ007496.1, forward strand.
AAAAAAGAAAAAGCCACCATGTCCAGCATCATCATTCAACCAGTTCATCAAATACGCCGTCAGGCAACGCTGCCGACAGAGTGTTCGGTTCCCATCGATAAACTCGCCCAGCGCCAACCAGTGGCATTAGCGGCGTAGATGGGACAAATCCCCAACTGCAACAGCATCAGGCACAGCAACCACCTTGGATTCGAAACGCAGATGATCCTATGCAGTTGGCGGCAACTCTAACACTACTAATATCGGCACAGGCTGGCCATATTCAAAAGATGTGCGTGCGACTGTAGGAGTAACATCCGATTTCCTGCTAATGCAGCATCGCATGCGGCCCTGTCGACGGTGCTACGGTTGTCCGTCGTGTCGATCGTCCGTTGCGAGCTGTGTGGTGTAGGAATATGGTAGCATGTTGATTTGTCGCAGGTGTTGCTCGCATGTGTGTGCAATACACCACTGAAACTGACGGTTGGAGATCGTCGCAAGGGGACCACACATGCGAGGCAAAGTCTGCCTTCTTTTCTGTTCGTTTCCTTTCCTTGGTTTTCCTTTTTGGATATCTGACGGATGGAGTTGTGTAGGAAAAAGAGTCAGTCGAGTGTCAGCCGTTGAAGTGCGTACAAGTTGAAACTTAAACATAGAAAGCGTTCCGATGTTCCAGGATTTTTGGTTGCGGGCGTAATACCGGTTGTAGGATTCGTGTCAAGTAAAAGAAGAACCTTGGTTGCGTTGCGTTCGTATCCTGCTGTAACTATAAAATTACCACTGTGCCGAATAGTGTACATAAACTAAGTTAATACAAAAATAGTTTGCTTAACTTCTAAGTGTAACTATAATTTACCACTGTGCCGAATAGTGTACATAAACTAAGTTAATAGAAAAATAGTTTGCTTAATTTCGATGTGTAACTGTAATTTACCACTGTGTCGAATAGTGTACATAAACTAAGTCAATACAAAAATAACTTGCTTAATTTCTAAGTGTAACTATAATTTACCGGCTCCCCGATAGTATAGTGGTTAGTATACCCGCCTGTCACCCGGGAGGCCGGGGTTCGATTCCCCGTCGGGGGGCCTCTGGCGCAAGACTAATGACCTTGCCCGGAAAAAAACAAATCATTATGGAAAATTTAACAAGCCTCAGGACTTGCTAAATAAGGCCAAGACCGGTTCCGGGTTGTAGTGCCGATGATGATGATGATGATAATCTACCACAGTGCACTACAATAAACTAAGTTAATATATGTTGCAGCACTAGGCAGCAACAGCCAACAATAACGTCCAGATGAATCGGTTCATCAAACGAGAAAATTCAAAAATCAAGTCATTTGCCATCAGCACATTCCAAACTCACCTCGTGGCAGTCATTACTACCAGAAGGTATGTACGAGAAATCGCATCATAGGTTGTCATCTGTGCTAATTGGTTTACACTCACATCCCAGTACACTCAAGGTGGTATGATGACTGGATCAACGGTGACTGACAAAAGCGCTGATTCCATAGAACAGTTTATTTTGTTCTACGTTAATTCCCTTTCGTGATACGGTGCTTTTGTTGGTCGAGATCTGACGATCCCAACGGCCAAAGAAGAAACCGTAAAAAAGAAAAGACAAGACAGCATATGAGAAGGCGCAGGAAGGTGATAAAGCTCTCTTTATTGTTCGGTTGGCAGCTGGTGATCGCGATGTCAAGTGGCAGTTTGAAATGTAATTGAATAAAGAAAAAAAGAACCAAAATACCTCAACTTTGCCATCTTTTAATTTGTGTAAAAGGTTTGTAGCTGGCGGTTTGGCAAAAACATCTTTGCTATTTTTTGATTTGTGGAATTTTGTTGCTGGCGTTTTGGCAACACAATTTCTGGTCCGAATCCAGATCTCCATTGGATATTTCCAGTTGGCGAACCACAACTGGCAAGTCTGGATATAAATTGGCTATTCTCAGTTGGCGAACCACAACTGGCGAATTAACAATATAAAAATAGCTTGCGTAAATCCTATGTGTAACTATAATTTATCACTGTGTCGAATAGTGTGTATAAACTAAGATTATATAAAATAGTTTGCATAATTCCTAAGCATAGCCTTAAGTTACCACAGTCCCGTATAGTGAAATACTGTGAATTGGATTCTTTATGTTCCTTTAAATAAATTAGCCCTAAGGAGAGAGCAAAGACTTTTATTTTTTTCTTCATGGAGTCAGAATCGGCTACACTAAACGTGACGGCGGTTAGATGGGGCGTCGTTTCGTTGCACACGGTAGCACACATACCTCACACCTGTAACATACCGTCGAATAAACTCATAAATATACGTATAAACCCCCACAGGACTACGTCCAATATATTCTTACTCTATTTACGGATTTACGATTCAACATGGGACTACGTCCAATATATTGATGCTTTACTTATGGATTTACGATCCAACATGGGACTACGTCCAACATATTGATACTCTACGATCCAAAGAGAGGACTACGTTCAAGAAGGCCATCAATGACACAGAGGGATTCACGATCCAAAGGAAGACTACGTCCAAGAAGTTCATCGATGACACCAGGGATTTACGATCCAACCAACATTCAACATTAAACGCACAAGTCACACAACAAACTAAATAGAAATCAATTCAACCATAGTGACCTCAACCAATGGGATAACACAAATACAGATCACATCGTTGCCGCGGTTGATGCGGCAAATATCGCCTCTCAGGCAACCCCTCCACAACATGTCGGAGAACATTAACAATAAACAACGACGGCCTTATCTCAAGTTGCAACGTTAGCAATCAATGGCCAACTGGGCCTTCGGTCACACACACACATACACACACACACTAACCCAGATAACTGAGTACGAATTATTTGAATACAATAACTCATTATCTTTTATAACATAATCAATTAATAGAATCAACATAAAGTATAACAATGTCTAATAATTGCCACCCTCCCATTGCACCGTACCGGTTCACGTTCAATATCACTGTCCATCCACTGTCGACCGCACCCTAGACGATTATTGACTCATATATACCAAGGGAACCCTATTGGTCCACCGTCGCCGGCCGGCGAAGATGTTGCAATGATGTCGGACCCGTTGCTGGAACTGCTGAGGCGAAAAGGGAGCAACAAGATTGTGTAGCGGAGGAAACGTTTTTGATTGCAGCGGCTGCTACCATCAAAAAAGTAAAACTAACTGACGGCTATCGGAAAGGGTGCAGTTTTTTCTGTTTTTTCAACATTTCTTTTTAAAACATTCGGTACATATTTTAATTTGATACGGCCGTTGTAAGGTTATAAAGATTTTGTATTTGATTGGAAGAGAAACAAATTGTAAAGGACAAGGTGAACATCGATCCAAAAAATATAATTTTTGAAATTGAAAATTAGTTCATTGTTTTGTTGTATTCATGCTGAGTTTTCATCAACATTCTTTTGGCTGGAATTCAACGGCGCTCATATCCCGAACCAACGTCACAAGTTCATAAGGAATTATTTTTTTGCTGAGTTGAGAGACACTTCACTTGGAATGAGTAATAAACTTTTATTAGTTTTGTGACAAAATATTGTCAATCGACACCAACTCAGAGAGAACTCTTTAAAGGCTTAATCGTTTTTTTACCAGGAATGGTAATAAATTTTCTGAAAAAATCCCAAATTTCCCAGTGAAAAAGTATAAACTCAAGACAATTATCCGAAAAAATACGCCGCCCTGATTCTAATCTGCATGAACGAAAATAAAGGTCGAACAGAACAAATGCTCTACTCACCAAATCCACCATGGTGTACCCCAAGGCTCGGTCCTTGGTTCCATATTATTTACATTGTTTGTCGCAGATTTACCATGTCTAGGTGAAAACATTCAGGTAGCTATGTTTGCCGATGATACGGCCATTTTCTCTTCGGGTGCCTTATTCACTAACGTCTACAACTGTTTACAAGCAGGTCTTGACAAACTAGCAGTATATTCCAGGAAATGGAAAATAAAAATAAATGGTAATAAAACACTAGCTGTCTGGTTTTCGAGATGTTGGAAACACTGCTACCTACCAAATGGCACTAAACTCAGTATGTGTGCAGTTGATATTGATTGGTCCGAAGACGTTTTATTCTAGATAAAAAACTTATCTTTCAAAAACACATCACTACAACAATAGACAAAATAAACAAAGTCGTAAGAGGTATGTATCCATTAGTGTGTAGAAAGTCAAAGCTTAGTCTCGAAAATAAAATTGTAATTTTTGAAACCATTTTTCAAGCTATACTCCTGTACGGCGCCCCTGTATGGTGTAAATGTGCTCGCACACACAAGATAAAATTGCGAAGGCGTCAAAATAAAATACTGCAAATGTTGCTGAATTTGCCATGGCATTATTCGACACATGAACTACATGAAAACGCTAACGTTAAACCGGTAGAGTTCCTTATTGACAAAATCAATCGAAACTTCTTTGTCAATTGTTCTTTTTCTGACAATGTTCTCGTTTCCCGTCTTGCGTTATCCTAAATCACTACATATGTACCCTGTCTATGAAAGTTATATCGAGGTCATTATTACATAAAATAACCGGAAACCTGTGCAATATTAGTCTTAAGATTCAAATAAGGGTTTTTTCGTGTAGTTTTCCCTCAATTTATTATTTATTATTCATTAAAATTGTGCTATTGTTCAACCGCATTGTGCAGTGAAAGAATTGTGAACACAAAACCGCGTGTGAATATTTTATTACGGTACTGTGCGTGTTGTAAGTGTATTGCTTTTGTTAGTGTACTTTAAATTAACCGGTTCCAAAGTAAAGCAAAAGTAAAAGAGAAATAAATAAAATATGACCTTAGGGCCAAAGCAGCACACCGGCAACAGATTCGGTATGTTGCAGGAAACGTCCTTGGGTGACGTCCCCGTCAATAAAAAAAAAACGGCATTTAGTCCTATTGAATCGAACTTCCCGGAATTACCAACAAAGACAAGGGAAAAAACCCGAAATTTATACAAATTGTTCCTAATGATGCGACAAAACCTCTGACCGGAATGAACGTATTCGTGTTAAAAAGAGCTATAGACTCAATTAGTACACAATATGAAAAAGTGTCCATGCTAAGAGACGGTTCAATTCTCTTACTAGTGAAAGATGAACAAACAGCTCTACGTTTTATAAATACCAAACGGTTCGATCAACTATGTCCGGTGACAATAAAGTTGCAACCGAAATTAAACCTCTCGAAAGGTATTGTTTACGCACCATACCTAATTAATGTTCCGGAAGAAGAGATCGCCCAAGAAATGAAACCTCAAGGAGTGGTAAGTGTCCATAAATTTAAAAAACCGCAAAATGGCGAAATCAGGGCCTCCGGACTAATGTTGTTTTCATTTGACCGCTTCAATCCACCGAGTAACATAGAAATCGGATGGCACAAAGCCAAAGTAAATGAGTATATCCCAAGACCAATGCGCTGCCGCCAATGCCAACTACTCGGACATACAGCCAAATGGTGCAAACGAAACCCAGCGTGCAACAACCGCAACCTTCCTCGACACCCCGACTTAGAATGCGCCCGAACCCACTGTGCCAACTGTAAAGGCCCTCACCCTGCTTCATCACCCTGCTTCATCACCATCATGCCCCCAATATATAGAAAACCAGGCCATTCTTGAAATACAGACAAGAAATAAAATTTCTCTATCCGAAGCGAAACGGATATATAGGGAACGAAATCCCACGCCATCAAACAAACCAAAGGAATCCTATACCGCACTCCTCAAAACAACAGCCACACATATAACACCACCAATAAAAGAAATTACAAAACAAAACCCAACAAAAACTACACTCCAACCAACATCGACAAACACTTCATTCATTTCAAACTGCGCTTCTACATCTGCAGAATATCGTAAAGCCTAACAAAACCAATCACCTCTAATCATAAAACCCACAACAACTAACCGTAACAACGAACCTATACCTATTAAAAAAAACACTAACATAAAAATAAATGAACCCACCATTCAAGAATTATTAAACTCCCCACTCCCTCACAATAACCACACATAACCCTAACACTCCCAACGAAAGCACAGTCTCTGTGTCTCGAGAAAATCCCAACTCGGGCCGAAGCAGACAGGGCTTCGGCTTGAATGGATCAACACTTGAGACACGGAGACTGAACCCTTACACCAAAAAAATCCCCAACAGCAGCAGGTTTAATATACACAATAGCATTCATGTCCATAAACTCACAATACTACAGTGGAATCTGAACGGACTCAAAAACAATATGCATGATCTCCAAATACTCATCAAAGATCTGAAACCATCCATCATAGCTCTACAAGAAACGCACATCCTCCATGACTCTCGGGCCACAGGGCCCAAAGAATACGAGGGTTGCCTCTTATGTTTCGGGATTTGGCAACCCTAGTGTTGCAATCCGGCAATTGATAGCTCTGTCGTAAAGTTGGACATTTTTGAGGTTATACGCACTCAGAACGTTTTGACATACGAGCGCTATTTGTGTTGTTTACAGTAACTTAAAAGATTCATCTCGGCCCAAAAATGGAATTAAATCGTCAACATTTTCGTGCGATTATTTTTTACAACTTTCGGCGTGTATTAACTCAGCAACAGTGCATGGATGAACGTAATTCAATTTTTGGCGATGAAGCTCCATCAAGGACCAGTGTTTATCGATGGTATGGTGAATTCAATCGTGGTCGTAGTTCACTCCAAGATGAATTTCGTGAAGGTCGTCCAAAATCAGTTGTTGTTCCGAAAACCATTGATGCTGTGCGCGAACTGATATTGGAAGATCGTCATGTGACCTATCGTGGGATTGAGACAACCTTAGGCGTTAGTGGGACCAGCATACATTCAATATTGCATAAACATTTGACCGTTAAAAAAATTTGTTCGCGTTGGATCCCACACAATTTGTCAATCGCCCAAAAAAAGGCTCGTGTCAATTGGTCGAAAGAAATGCTCAAAAAATACGGTCGCGGTGCTTCGAAACACGTCTATGACATCGTGACAGGTCGCCTGTTTTTTCGGAAAAACTGGACATGTCGCAACCGTACCACTAGAACAACGCAGAACAGTCAATTCTGAGTGGTACACAACCATTTGTTTGCCAGTTGTCTTCCAAGAAATCAGGAAAACCAACCGCCGAAGACGGATCACTCTTCACCACAACAATGCGAGCTCTCACACATCGGCTGCGACAACTGCATTTTTGAGCACCCAAAACATCGATTTGATGGGTCATCCGCCGTATAGTCCTGACTTGGCACTGAATGACTTCTTTTTATTCCCGTACGTAAAAAGCAAACTGAGAGGTCAACGTTTTTCGACACCTGAAGAAGCGGTTGCTGCATTCAGAATGCATGTGTTGGAGATACCTCAATCAGAGTGGCAAAAGTGCTTCGACAATTGGTTCAAACGCATGCAATAGTGTATAGATCTTCATGAGGAATATTTTGAAAAACAATAAAGTGATTTTCGATGATTAATATTTGTTTTTGTTCTCTAATCCCGAAATATAAAAGGCAACCCTCGTACGCGGCATTCTTTCACAACCTTACGGAAAATGTTGCTTCTAAACATGGTACAGGTATACTTATACATAGATCAATCCCACATAAACTTATAGTAGTACACTCTGCAATCTCGGTCGTAGCAGTAGAAATAAATATCGGCAGAAACCTCACGATAATATCAGCATACACCCCCACATCTCAACCAATAACGACACACGATCTTACCACTATCACAGATAGGATCCAAACACCGATACTTCTCCTCGGAGATTTTAATGGGTGGAGCCCCATCTGGGAATCTTCGTCCACTAATAAAAGGGGAAAAACCGTAGAGAAATACATACTGGCCGCAAGTCTAGCACTACTCAATAACGGTAGCCACACACATTTCTCCACTCACAAACCCTTCACACATGTAGACTTATCACTAGCCTCACCTCAATTGGCCCCAATGTGCACTTGGAATACTTTACCCAACCTGCACGGTAGCGACCACTTTCCAATAATAATAAACATTAACACTAGCATGTGTCCAAAACCCTCCAAACTTCTTCCTAAATTCCAAACCGAACTTGCTAATTAGAGTAAATTTCAAAATATAACTACCCAGGCACTAAGTCAACATGTAGAGAGTCAAAATATTAATCAAGAAACAGCCATAATCACTAAAGCAATCCGAATAGGAGCAAATGCCTCGATACCACAAACAAGTCGAAAACTCCATAAGGCAGTAGTTCCCTGGTGGAATCCAGTATTGGACAACCTAAGGAAGAAAAAACAAGAAGCCTGGAGAATTTTCAAAAGATTCCCCTCTAATTTTAACCTAATCAATTATAAAAAGTTAAATGCTCTTTTTCGCAAAAATGCCAAGGAAGAAAAAAGAAAAGCCTTCCAAACATTTACCGAAAAGTTAAATCCGAACTCTACTCCCAGAAAAATCTGGGCGGATATAAAAACGCTAACTGGGCAGTATCGCCCCCTCTCAATAAAATGCATGAACACCGACTCAGGCACTCTCACATCTCCCCAGCAAATTGCAGACCATCTCGGCAAAACATGGTCAAACTACGCAGAAGACGTAAACTTTCATCCGACATTTCTCTCTGCCAAAAGAGACACAATTAGCCCGTCTCCTCACACAAGCCCATTCTCTAAATTAATAGATCTCTCGATCAATAAAATTGAATTAGAGTCAACCCTACACGGCGCCACAGGTAAAAAACACCAGGATATGATCGAGTCGATTACATAATGTTAAAGAACAGTCCACCACTCCGGAGACACCGAATACTCCATCTCTTCAATAACATACCCCAAACAGGTGTAATTCCACAAGTGTGGAAAATAGCCACAATTGTACCCATACCAAAACCCACTGGCGAACCGACTTCGGCAAAAGGATATCGCCCAATATCGTTACTCCCATGTCTAGGAAAAACATTTGAAAAAATTGTAGCTAGACGACTCAACTGGTTCATGGAGAAAAACAATCTAATAAGCATTGAGCAGGTTGGTTTCAAGCAAGGACGTGGAACGATTGATGCGCTACTCCATATCGACAACTTCATCACATCTTCTTTGTCAACCAAAAAGCATACAACAATTCTCACCATAGATTTTGAAAAAGCGTTCGACCGGATCGGTCCTCATGTGAAAACGGTATCCCACAGGGTTCTCCACTATCAGTCCTATTATTCGCTATAGCCTTTGACGGAATAAACGACATTCTCGTAAAATATAAAAACATAAAACACTGCCTCTACGCTGACGACCTAGTTATTCTAACAAACGTAAACGATCTCAACGAAGTACAATCTACCTATTCAGAAATACTACACGACATCACTAATTGGTGTAAAACCTCAGGCCCAAGGACCTCTCTCGAAAAAACTAAAATGTTACACATTTGTAGAAAAACCAGCTGCAGCAAAAACATCACACTTCCCTTTCAGAATCACACAATCCCTACAATCCAATCCATGAAAATCCTCGGTATCCTCTTTGACAGTAAATACAATTTTAAAGAACATTGTTTAGCACTTAAGAAAAGCCTAGCTGCAAGATTACATATTGCAAAATACTTAGCATATAAGAATGGATCTGCACATACTAACACCCTTATTAACATAACTAAAGCCATCATGCTATCTAAAATCCACTACGGACTAATGATATACGGAAAATGTGGCAAAACGACCCTGCAAACAATAAAATCTCCCTATCACGCCGCAGCCCGAGCAAGTACCAGAGCATTCCGTACTACACCAATTAAAAACATCCCCGTCGAATGCGGTCTCCCATCTATAGAAAACAGACTAAAATATATATCAGCTACACTTGCTTACAAATTTACAATGTCTATAGCAATCCCCATAGTGCAGGACATCCGAAAAATTTATAAAAAAAAACGAAGGTCGAGATACCGCTCAGGACTGGAAAGGGCCATCGATATAGCCAAGGACTTACATATCCCTATAAATCACCACCGCACACAACACCCTCCATGGTTAATTCCGAGAAATACAATCTTAGATGACCTGTCCAATTATCCAAAACATTCAACTAATCAGATAATCTATCAAAAACTTTTCAACGATACCATCGACAAACATCAAAACTGGAACCTGTTTTTCACAGATGGTTCCAAAAACGAATCAAATGTGTCATTTGCTATAGTCAACAATCGCAAAGAAATAATCAGAATGGGATCACTTCCCACCTTTTGTTCCATCCTATCAGCGGAAGCAACGGCAATTTTGGAAGCAACAAAACTGATCCAGAAAATCCCAACGATTATCTGTACTGATAGCCTTTCAACTCTAGAAGCAATAACCAACGTAAACTCCACAAATGCTGTCATTCGTCAAATCCAAGATAACATTATTAAGAAAGCTAATAAAATAAAGCTACTTTGGACCCCCGGGCACTGTAACATTAGTGGAAATGAAGCGGCCGACGCGGCCGCAAAGCTAGGGACAAAGTCGCCTATCGTCTCCTTCTATTATCCTAACAAAACGGACATAAGAAGACAGGTAAAAAATGCCCTTAAGAACGTGGAGGAAGAAGAATGGCACCAATACACCCACCTGTACAGCACTATTAAACAGGACACCAAACCCGTTACTTACCCAACAACAGTCTCAAACAGAAAAATAAAATGCTTCCTACGACTCCGGCTAGGACACACCAACACATCCTTACAAAAACCAGCCCCCCACAATGCAGTAACTGCAACAACCAAGTCCCACTTACTCCACATCACATCATATTCGACTGCCCAAAAGTCCAAACCATCGCAAACCAACTATTTGGAAACGACCCCTTCAGCAACATTCTGGCAAAACCATCAGAACAGAATATCAACTACACATACGAATTACTAACACTTACTAACCTTCATAACAAAATTTAAATTAACTCGATATTAGCTGAAAGCCCTAGCAGCTAGCGCTATTTAGAATTAAGTTATTGTGTAATTAATTACATCGTAATAAATAATAATAATAATAATAATGTGCTATTGTTATTATATAGATTTAAGATTATAGTTGTAAAGGAATTGCTGTCCTAAAACTCTGAAATCATCATCATCATCATCGGCACTACAACCGGGAACCGGTCTTGGCCTTATTTAGCAAGTCCTGAGTCTTGTTAAATTTTCCTTAATGATTTTTTTTTTTTCCGGGCAAGGTCATTAGTCTCAAAACTCTGAAATACTAGTTGTAAAATATATAAATGTATTATCTAGCTAATAAAAATTGAATTGAAAAAAAAAAATAAAGGGCGAGTTAGAATATAAAATCACCTCTCAGAACCATTTGAAATCCGGGACGGACTAAAACAGGGAGATGGACTCTCACCATGTCTTTTTGACCTTGTGCTCAAGTATGTCATCAGAAAGGTACAAGACGACAACATGGCCGAATTATCCCTGACCAGGGTCACACAAGTACTCGCATATGCGGATGACATCGCCATTCTGGGCGATAATCTAGAAACTGTAAGTAAAAACAGTGAAATCATCATGCAAGCGGCAGAAGAGGTGGGCCTATAAATAAATGAAGACAAAACAAAATATATGATTACGGCGAGAGCAGGCGGACTACAGGGAACACGCATAAACGTCAGAAGAAGATATATGAAAAAGTTAAAGAATTTAAATATCTGGGAACAATACCGACTCCCAGTAACGAAATGTCGAAGGAAATTAACAAACGACTACATTCCGGACACGGTAGTTAGCACGCAGTCAGTAAACTGCTGAAATCCAAATTGCTATCAAGTAATATAAAGCTCCGTGTCTATAGAACCATAATCATGCCGATAGTTATATACGGATACACAACATGGACTCTTACAAAGTGAGAAGAAAACAAATTCCACGTATTCGAGAATGAGGTTTTAAGGAATGTCTTTGGCGGTATGACGAGGGAGCAGGACAATGGGGAAAACACCACAATCACGAATTGGAAGAGCTATACCGCAAACCTACAATAACGAGAGTAATCAGATTGCGAAGATTAATATGGGCCGGACATGTGGCGCGAATGGGCAACGATAGGACCGTGCGTAGAATTCTTGACGGAGACCGACTGGACGGCCACGACGAAGATGGGAGGACAATTTCAGGTTTGACCTTGAGGAGATCGGATCGGCTGGTCAAGCGTGGAAGGGGAGCGCACAGGACAGGGAACGATGGCAGAGTCGAGTCGGCGAGGTCATGAACTTCCAGGTTCCTACAGACCAATAAATAGTAATAGTAATAGTATAGTTGTTACGGATTCGCACTGGACACAACCAGCGAATTCGCAACTGAAGGCTGCCCTTGGTAACACAATAACAAATGTCAGCAACTAGCTGACATAATCGTATATTAGGTTGTCAAGGAAAAATAACAAACTTCTTTCTACGTTAAATGCTGAAACTACACAGGTCACAAAAATTGAAATCCGGTAAATGTCCTAGTAATCGTAATAAATAAAAGCAAACTTTAAAACACATTGAATCGTTCAAGAGTTTTTATTTAAAGCTGGAGGATTATTTCTTGGGATTGCGGCAGGATTTGGGATTGCGGCAGTCATTCAACATAGGTATTCTTTTCCCTTTTCAACCATTTTGCATTTATTTGTGTTTCAGAACAACAATCCGCAGCACGACAGGTGACACCATTCCTCGGTCGGCAGAGATCCCAACTAAGTGTTGGCAGCTCTATTGCCAAAACATGTTGGTCCTTCGACCCGGATCCAGTTTGTGGATCCAATCCAATGCTGCCAGCTCGCAGCATATAGAAGGTCGCGGGACATTAACGCCCAGACGCAAAGACCCACCGTCGCCAAGTTCCAGTTTGAATTTGATAGGAAATTCGGTCAAATTACACGAAAATGCCGGCATCATCGACCAACGTCAGATCGAAAACGGCAAAGGCCGCATTGGGTGAACGCCAAAGTCTGACCAGAGTGGAAGTACATCCTGAATGCCAAGGTAACGCTCCCTGCCCAGCCGAGGATCAAAACAATAGCCAGGACCACTGGAATAAAGACGGAACAATTAATCAGCGCCCAGTTCGCTACCCAGGAACGGATATCGGGGACATTCCTCAATCTGGAAAATAGAGGTCCGCCAACGTTGTTCGCGATGGAAATGCGTCAGAATAACCTCCAACTCGAATGGGAGGACACAGGAAGCCGAAATGAAGAAACAATCCGCCTGGCCAATCCAGAGACGATTAAGGACCACCGTTACTTCGTTGAAGGAATCTTTAGGGCTGCCGGTGAGACCTACATGGAAGAGGCCACCAAATTCGCCGAGATACATTAGCCCTCAGCGCTGATCGTCCGTCCACATCGGCCACATGTCAGAAAACTTCCCCCAGTGCAGATGCCAACATTTTCAGGGAAATATTCGGAATGGCGACCCTTTAAAGATCTGTTCCTAGCGGTACTAGCAGACCATCCCGAACTTGTGGATGTGGAGAGACTTTATTATTTGAAGTCCAGTCTCCGGGATGAGGCCACCAGAGCCATTCAGAATATTCCCGTGACGGAAGAAAACTATCACCGAGCTTGAGATAAGCTGGTGGATCACTACGATAACACTCACGCCTTGGTCCACTCTGCCCTGACGACGCTCCTCAATGTACCTGCCCTTGCTAAGGAGTCAGCCGCGGGCCTGCACACACTCCGCGAAACCACCAACGATGCGATTGACAGCCTGGATGCCCTTGGTCGCCCCGTCCCCGCCTGCGACGATATCTTGGTCTACTTGACCACCCAGCGCGTGGACCCCGGAACAATTCGTGACTGGCAAAACACACAGGGCACCAACGCGGACCCACCTACATACCAGCAGTTGGACGCGTTCTTGAAAACAAGGATTGAGGCGTTGGAGCTCGTGGAGCTGCCCCGAAGCAACATCGAGCATCCTCATCGGACTAAGAGCGATCACCAGCCAAACATCCAAAGGACGCGTCTCTCGCCTTACACCGCCTCACCCCCAGTCCAGAGTCCTCGGCTCATCTGTCCATATTGCAGCTCTTCACATTGTTTAGACTCCTGTGCAGGATTTAAAGAGCTCGATCTGGACCAGCGAAAGTCGCTTGTCAACCAGCGAAGGCTGTGTTTCAACTGCATGGGAGCACATTTGCTCCGCGATTGTCCCTCCACCAGCCGATGTCGACAGTGTCAAGGACGACACCATACCCTGCTCCACGCCAGTACGACAGCATCACCGCCACGTCCAAACGTGGACACTGCCCCGATTCAAGACTGCCAGACTCATGGAGTGTCGTCGCACACACTAACCGCCAATCAACCGCGGGAGACCCTCCTTGCTACTGCACGTGTCATCATCAAATCAGGGGACCAACGCCGAGTGGAGGCCCGTGCCCTGATGGACCCCTGTTCCGAGGTAACATTTATCTCCGAACCTCTCGCTCAGCGTCGTCTGTGTCTCCACCGTCGGACAACGTTAATCCCAGTTCAGGGAGTCGGGGGCGCCCGCTGCCACATGGCGAAGGCCCAGTCGTCAATAACGATCCTGCCTCGTCGCGATGGCGCTCGGGGCTGGGCAACCAACGCTCTTATCCTGCCTCATCGGTCGGATTACATGCCACTCCCTCGATTCCTACCTGGCGACCTCGCCGTCGCAGCAGGCCTGGACCTTGTGGACCCGGACATCCTCTCCAGAGAAAAGGAGGATGTGATCATCGGCGCCGATGTGTACCCGGCCATCATTAAGGCAGGACTGAGGAAGTCCGACCACTCGGACATCATCGCCCAGGACACTCGTTTGGGGTGGATACTGACGGGTGCAGCTTTGCTAGGCCCAGGCACGTCCAACAGGAAACAACGCTTAACCAGTCACATGGCCGGTCCCCGTGGGTTGCGAATTTACAACTCCCGCCCAGAGGATCTGGTCGACCATACGACTGCGTACTGATACCATCAGAGGACAAAAAGAAGACATCGTCGAAGTCGACACCGGAGACACACGCGGTACATGCAGCCAGCTACCGCCGAACCCCCTCCTGGGGCATTCATCAGACATGTCCCTCGCCCGCTGAACCGCCGTATGGACAACGGGCAATGAAGCCATGAGCCTGAGCACTCACAAGCTTCAAGACAACCCCCAGTTACCACCATAGACCACGGAACGCGCAATGCCTCGTTTGGCGGGCGGCGCTCCCCAATATCCAGGAGCCGACTGAGTCCCAACCGCCGCATCCGACTGAACAGAAGATTCGCCAATGATTGGCGAAGACGGGCGGAATGTTGCGGATTCGCACTGGACACAACCAGCGAATTCGCAACTGAAGGCTGCCCTTGGCAACACAATAACAAATGTCAGCAACTAGCTGACATAATCGTATATTAGGTTGTCAAGGAAAAATAAACTTCTTTCTACGTTAAATGCTGAAACTACACAGGTCACAAAAATTGAAATCCAGTAAATGTCCTAGTAATCGTAATAAATAAAAGCAAACTTTAAAACACATTGAATCGTTCAAGAGTTTTTATTTAAAGCTGGAGCATTATTTCTTGGGATTGCGGCAGGATTTGGGATTGTGGCAGTCATTCAACATAGGTATTCTTTTCCCTTTTCAACCATTTTGCATTTATTGGTGTTTCAGAACAACAATCCGCTACAAGACAGGAGACACCACATTGAACGGTGTAAGAAATCTTCCCCGACGACATTCCTCGGTCGGCAGAGATCCCAACTAAGTATTGGCCGCTCAATTGCCAACAATAGTATATATATATATCATCATCGTCATCATCATCATCGGCACTACAACCGGGATCCGGTCTTGACCTTATTTAGCAAGTCTCTCCAGCGTTATCCGGTCCTTATCTAAGACGTGTTAAATATATATATATATATAAATCCATGGCGCACATAAGGAACATTATGACAAAACAGGTTTTGCTACAGGACGGATATAATTCCCTTCGAGCATGAGTATTTTATGAGCGCTATATTTTGTAAATGTTCAAATAAAATTACTAACAAACATCTATTAGCATCTCAGGGGACTTTTTTAGCCCCGAGAGGTTATGCGGTGGGGGTAAATAAAATTAATATATTCGCGGGTTAATCCGACTTATTCTTTTTTTTATTTTAAAATACTTCATAAAGTATTGGACGTCTGTGGCCTATTTATAAGTTTTAAAAGGGGTATCCTGGTGTAGCGGCTACAAAGAAAAAACCGATTTTTTTTCTTAATCGATACCACTTATAGAATGTGCTCTCAAAGCCCCAAGTATAAATTTTTACTTTAGCGGCTCAAAATTAGCTCGAAAAGTACCCGTGTCCGAACACCATGTACAGTGTTCGGATAATTTAAACACGTTTCTCTCAAAACCATGTTTTTGAAACGCGTGTGCGAGATAACTCATAATTTTACAAAATCCATATGATTTTTTTTTAATTGAAAGGTTAGTTAATTTTCCACTTGATGAAGGTGTTTTTTGAAGTTGAAATTTTGTTTATAAAAAGTTATAAACAAAAATAAGTTGAAAATTATCGCAAAAAAAATTACTTTCAATCACGTGTTTTTATAAAAACAAAAATTTTTTTAATACTTTAAATACTCATCAACTGACTACACTCAAACTAAACAAAACCATTTTCGTTTTTTTTTACGGATCATTCAACGAGGGCACTGCACACCACAAAACATTCTTTTTTTTACCTTTTTACTTATAACTTGCTTGTTTATGCATAAAACTTAATTTAAACATTTCTACGTATGCACAATAAATGCTCAAATTTGCAAAAATATATATTACTTATTTGGCGCAAGGCTAATAACCTTGCCCGGAAAATCAAAATATTATGGAAAATTTAACAAGCCTCTGATATGGACCGGATACACGACGACGACCACGAGATTTGTTAAATAAGGCCAAGACCGGATCCCAGTTGTAGTGCCGATGATTATGATGATATATTACATATTTTTTCTATAAAAAAAAAAAAAAAAAAAAAAAAAAACGACCAAATCTGCTTTTTTTAACCTTCTACACCAGGATACCTCCTTAGGTCAATGTTGTTTTATGCGAACGCGATTTCTATTAACAAAATTACTAAACTGATCAGTTGCGTAATGCTTGCATTATAGTAAAAGCAATAACTCCCAAATATCCCATATTTTTACACACTATTTCACATTCGACTTTTAGTAGATCTATGCAACTAATCTTATAGCTAGGTCTTAAATATATGTCCAAATGGGAAAGTATTTATTAAAGTGCCAAAAGATACATCAAAATGTGATGTGAAAGTGCTTAATGGCATAACCTATATAAACAAAGCATGTTTTCATCCGTCTTGTTTTTTTTTTTGTGTATCTTTCAGTTAGCTTAGCATATTACAATTTACCTTATAACAGTCTTTTGTAGTTCAACTAAACTAGGACTCATTTGTGGGTTTGCATGCTGGAATGCTTTTGCTAATGCCTTTTCCTTACAGTTAACTAACACAGCCATCCATGCTTTCTGATCGGCCTCGTCTTCAGCTTGGAAATGATATGGGCGATTGTCTACAGAGAAGATTCGTAAATACTTTCCTTGATCCAATAAGTCTATACGTACAGCTAATCAGGTCAAAACCTCGTTTATCATCCGGTACCGGTTTTATTTGGCATGTCAACAGATTAACTCGCGTGGGCGCTTTCGTTTCATCCCCATGGCAAATATCTAAGAATCCATCTGCTGTTACACGACACCTCCGCTTCTGCCACACTCTTCGTACCTTGCCTTCACTCTTCTTCAGCAGATGCCCAGATCGTGTGATACCGTGATGTTTATCACCTTGCAATTGATGAAGTGAATAACCGGTTCCCTTGTCCGTTGTTACATTCTCAACACGATCAAAATCGGGTGTACTCCGAAGTAGTGTTCGTAAATCTAAGAGGCTCCGTCGATCGTCGTCTTGCTTCTGTTTGATGCTTTGGAGTTTAACACTTAAATCGGCAATGTACGTGCCAAAATGATCAATGGTCTGCAGACCGTCCTTGAAATAACTGAAAAACAAAAGAAAAGAAAGGTGAACGTATTCAAAAGTGAAACAAATTCAGTTCCACGGGTTCATCGGAATCTCTCCGTCCCATCCTTTAGTTAATGGATCAAATCGTTCTTACTTATTTAGCGCATGGTAGTATTCAATAAAATGCTGCAGCAGTTCGATGCCAGTCTTTGTTTTGATTTCCTTGTACTTCAGCAAATACTACAAGTAAAAGGCAAAGCATGACATACAATTATGTGAGGTCTTCCGTGTTTGTTTCCTTTGTTAAGTGTAAATCAGTGTCGTTTACCTCGCACGTCTGAAGCTGATATATCCTTCGTTCCTTCTCCATTTCTTCGGCAACAGCTGCAGCATCGATTTCGGTACGTAGTAAGCCTGCCTCTTTGGCTTGTGCCTTCTTTTCTTTTTCAATCTTTATGAACTTTGCTTCGTAGTCTTTAGCTGCTTTATCAAAAGGTCGTTTCATTTCACCCCTTACGCCGCGAAGTTCGGTTTTTAGCATGGAATCCACAGGAAACATTATGATGTTATTTATGTTTTGCATCTAAAATAGTAATCGATGAAGATAAATGAAAATTGTTCGGTTTTGATTGGGAGGACGTTTAAGAAATTTGTTATGTACCAAGGTCTTCATGAGGGCGCTCAGCTCTTTGGTAACAACAGAAAATTTTAAAAATGCAGCTCCAATATCAGGCTCTTCTTGGTCAATAACTTTGCTACCAAGACGTTCGAGAGCTCGTACAAGGAACATTTCATTATCTACATGAGCTGTGGAAATCAAAATAATTAATATATGAATTATGAATTAATTAATAATTACAATAAAAGTAAAGCTTACTATTGCCAGAGTTGTGAATCGCCTTTACAGCCTTTTTAAGCTTAGTCAATCCTTCTCGGTCAATCTCAAGACGCTGCAAAAAAATAAATAAATTATATCTAATGATAATGGATCGATACCAAAAACAATGTTGGTTTTTAAATATAATAATATAGTAAATGTTAAAGGTTAAAAAAAACTCTAATACACTTTTATTTCACTGCATTTATTAATTGCCTTGCGACTCCAATAGCGACTTTATGACAGCAGTGTCAAATTGACATGGTATTTTCGTCCAGCATTCTTTGACATATTCCCCTGCTTGGTAGAAACCTTGACGTGGTGCGGGGGCGAAAGTACAATGAATCACTCAGGCTACGCTGACGGAAGCATATGCTTCCAGTAAGGTCACCCATGTCAGACAGGCTAGCGAGGAGTAACACACAAAGATCTACCACCCCTAATCCAGGGTGTTACGCCTCACCGTGCCCATTGGATGGTTTGCAGCCAGGGGTATACCGGCTGTATTATAACGGCGCCTCTCTGACACCGGGTCGAATCAGAGCAGTAAGCAGACCTTACCACATCAAAACGGGGCTCTGATGTGGCGGACTATTTGAAACCCCAAGTCTCGTGGGATCAAGAATGAATAACCAATATACAAAAAACAATCCCACGAAAAACCCGGTAGGCGTAGGTGTGATGAGCCGACACTACCATAAGGGAACAAATTATCAAGAAAACCCCGACTCGGCAAAAAGAAGACGTAAGGAAAAACTGAAAGAGCGGGATATACGCGTCGGCACGTGGAATGTTCGAACGTTATATAAACAAGGCGTAATCGAAATCAACGGGTTTACACTGGTGTGTGGAGGTACCGATACACATAACCTCGGAACTGGCTTCATCATAAGCAAGAAGATTACGTCGCATGTAAAAGATGTGCAATTTATTAATGACCGAATGTCGGTGCTAAAAATACAGGGCCCATGGTACAATTATGTATTTATAAACGTACACGCCCCAACAGAATATACCGACGAAGAAACGAAGGACACATTCTACGAGAGACTAGAGGAAGTATTTGATGGGATCTCATCATTCGATGTTAAAACCCTCCTCGGGGACCTCAATGCGAAAATTGGAAAGGAAGACATCTTCCAACCAACTATAGGTAAAGAAAGCCTACACGACGTTTCAAATGATAATTGAATTCGAATTATCCCGTTCGCAACGTCCAAAGATCTGGTAGTGAAAAGCACGATGTTCAAGCACAAGCAAATCCATAAAGCCACATGGATATCACCCGACTACGTAACGCGTAACCAAATAGACCACTTCATCATAGACAAAAGACACCACTCGATTGCGACTCCGATCACCTTCTAGTGATGGGCAAAATTAGAAGTCGGCTCGCAGCAAACCCACACGGGCAGTCACGAGAGACGAGCAAAAAGTTCGACACTAATAAACTAAAAGACCTACGCAAAAGGGTTGAATTTCAAGACGAACTAACGAATAGATTTAGCATCCTAGAGAATGGGAGTAGTGAGGAAGAGGAAACCAAGAATCTGGCCACTAAATGGACATCGATCAGAGACATAATCAAACAAACAGCCCAAAATGTGTTAGGATTTAAGAAAACAATTAAGTCCAAACCTTGGTTTGACGACGAGTGCAGGGCGAATATCGAACAACGTAAACGCCTCAGAGTGATCCACTTAGAAAGATATGATGAAGTCAACGCAGAAAGATACGCGACAATTCGGAAAGAGACAACGAGACTTCTCAAATGCAAAAAACGCGAATGGGAGAAGACTCGGATCGAAAAAATCATAGAAAATGCCAGAGCAAAGAATATCAGAGGCATGTATGCCGGCATAAATTCTATTAGAAATGGCTACCGAGGGAGAGCCAAAATAATCCGAGACACAAACGGCTGTCTGGTGACAGAAACAAACAATATCGTGACAAGATGGAAGCAGTACTTTGAAAACCTGCTCAATGTACGCACCCATCAACCACAAATAAACCCACCAGACGTACATACAGCCGAGCCTCAGATCCCAGAGCCCTCTTTCGACGAATTGTAGACGCAATAAACCGATTGAAAAACAACAAGGCTCCCGGAGTCGACTGCATACCGGCAGAGCTTGTGAAGCATGGAGAAGAGGCAACCGCTCGAAAGATCCTCTCCGGAAGAATGGAAAACCTCAATAGTCGTCCCCATTTTCAAAAAAGGTGACAGATCTGACTGCGAAAATTACAGAGGAATATCATTGCTACCAACCACATACAAAATACTAACAAATGTCACACTGGCGAGAATCACGCCGTACGCAGGAGACATATTGGGAGACTACCAATGCAGATTCCGTAGGAACCGGTCAACGAGCGACCAAATATTCACAATAAGGCAACTGCTGGAGAAGAAGTGGGAATACGGAGAGACGGTTCACCAACTGTTTGTTGATTTCAAAAATGCCTACGACTCAGTCGCAAGTCAAAGACTCTACCATATTGTAGTTGAGCTGGGAATCCCGAAAAAAATATGCCGCCCTCATTCAAATTTGCATGAACGAAAAGCAAGGGCGAGTTAGAATAGAAAACCACCTCTCAGAACCGTTTGAAATCCGGGACGGACTAAAATAGGGGGATGGCCTATCACCGTGTCTTTTTAACCTTGTGCTCAAGTATGTCATCAGAAAGGTACAAGACGACAACATGGCCGAATCATCTCTGAATGGTGTCACATAAGTGCTCGTATATGCGGATGACATCCCCGTTGTGGGTGATAATCTAGAAACTGTAAATAAAAACCGTGAAATCATCATGCAAGCGGCAGAAGAGGTGGGCCTAGAAATAAATATAGACAAAACAAAATACATGATTAAGGCGAGAGCAGGTGGACTCCAGGGAACAAATATAAACGTCAGACGAAGATATTCGAAAAAGTTAAAGAATTGAAATATCTGGGAACGATACTGACGGTCAGTAACGAAATGTCGAAGGAAATTAACAAAAGACTAAACTGCTGAAATCCAAGCCACTATCACGGAATATAAAGCTCCGTGTCTATAGAACCATAATCATGCCGATTGTTCTATACGGATGTAAAACATGGGCTCTCACAAAACGGGAAAAAAACAAATTCCGCGTATTCGAGAATAAAGTCCTAAGGGGTATCTTTGGCGGCAAATATGACGAGGAGGCAGGAGAATGGAGGAAACTCCACAATCACGATTTGGAAGAGCTATACCGCAAGCCTACAATAGTGAGAGTAATCAAGTCGCGGAGATTAAGATGGGCCGGACATGTGGCGCGAATGGGCAACGATAGGGCCGTGCATAGAATTCTTGACGGTAAGCCAACGGGAAAGAGACCGACAGCGCGGCCGCGACGGAGATGGGAGGACAATGTTAGGTTAGACCTCGAGGAGATTGGATCAGATGGTGGAACGTGGAACAGGGACAATGGCGGAATTGAGTCGGTGAGGTCATGAACTTTCGGGTTCCTACAGGCCAGTAAATAGTAAATAGTAATTCTTTGACATATTATCATGGAAAAACTTGGCTCGGCACAACGACTATAAATTATTCAGCTGTAATACGAAAATCAACGTTCTACGAGGAATTTGTCTTGGCCGGTAAGAGTAACCTATGGTCCCGTAATCAGTCTAGTGCACCGCACAAGTAGACCATCGAAAATTGGAGAACCAATTTTCGTCATTGGATAATATACGGCAAATAGACCACATTCATCACATAGTGAAGAAAATACAACGGGGGTACATGCAAGTGTATGCATTGACCATGATGAAACGATTCGGCACCGTTCTCGGCAGTCTAGCTTGTCGTATGCAACAATATTGGGTTATAAGCATACAAAATTCAACTCGTGCAGGAATTGAATCCGGTTGCCATTCCGAATCATCGCCGTTTAAATTTTTCAGTTCTTGAAGAAGATCCATTGCTTTCGCCCAAAGTTTTGTTCAATGATATGGTTTAATGGTCACGTCAATAACCAAATTGGTCGCATTTAGAGTAAAGAAGAAGTACATGCTGTTCTTGAGAAACTTTCGTTCACAAGTATTAACAGTTTGGTTTGGATGTGTAATTGCACCGTCTTTTTTTAAACTAAATGCAGAATGCTATAGAAACAGGACTGCTGATTTTTTTCTGACATGAATTAGATGATTTCGACGTGGACACAATGTGCTTTCAACAAAATGGTATAGTTTGGCATACATATCATAAGATATGTTCAATGACTGTGTAATCATTAGAAATCCAGATCATGCGATTTAATTCCATTGCGATTTTTAGTTTATACGATATGCTCAATCATTGGTTTACTTCAATAAACCGCAAACACTTTATGACTTTAAAATCGACATTAATAACGTCGTTGTTGAAATAAATGCAAATTAATGTGCCAGAATAAAAAAAAAACATTGATGTCTTACGCAGTTTTGTTTTTATTTTATATTAAAAATATATAGCTCTTATTTGATCAATACTGAAATAAGTGCAAATTTATGTCAAGAAGTGGCTAAAAATTGGAATGAATTTAAAAAAAACCCAGAGGAGATTATTCAAATTATCTTAAAAAAAAAATGTCATGAACCAATGATTTAAAATTAAGAAAATTGAGATTGATATATTACACCAGGGGTTTCCAACCTCGCGCCCGCGGACGGAAGTGCGCCCATAAGCGATTTATTGCGCTCCCACGACAGAATTTCCGATCAATTAAGATAATTTGTTATATTACTTCCAATCAATTTCATGATCCAGCTTTTGTAGAATTGTAAAATTATTAAAGGCTTTTGAAATTGTCATCCTTGGCGATTTTAATGTATAACTCCGGCCGGTTGGTGCATTCTAACAGAACCGACGAGGCTGAGAGGCTGGCGGAAATGTTCGCTGGTAGCCGCGGCTTGACTCATCTCGTGGAGAAACCTACGAGAGTGCTGGATACCCGAGGTGATTATGCGAACACTCTCGATTTGTTTTTGACATCCATGTCGAGTATTTATACCATGGAGGCGACTACGCCACTGGGAAACTCAGATCACGGCTTGGTATCAATTGTGAAACCACTTGAATTTCAAATGAATAACCGACCTAAGCAGCTTCGCCATGTATGTGTGAAGCTGCCAACTGGGACGATTGTCGTCTTTGGCGATTTTAATGTACACAATTCCGGCTGGATGGCACATTCTAACAGAACCGACGAGGCTGGGAGGCTAGCGGAGATGTTCACTGTTAGCCGCAATTTGACTCAACCCGTGGAGGAACCTACGCGAGTGTCGGATGTCCGAGGTGATTATGCGAACACCCCTGGATCTGTTTTTGAAACCTGAGCTGAGCGTTTATATCGTGGAAGTTTCTGCACAACTGGGAAACTCAGATCGGTCGTGGTCGCAGAGATTATTTTTCTCGGGATGGAGATCTACATTCCGCATTCCATCAAACGAAATTCATCTGATAAACCTTGGTTTGATAATAAATGCGAGCAGATTACAGCGGGAAAAACTAGAGCTTTTAAATAATGGCGCTCCAATCCTGCCGAGGTTAACAGAACGAATTTTGTTAAAATCAGATGCATGCAACCAAGCGATTGATACCGCAAAGGAGGTCTACAATGACAAAGCGACCAATAAACCCATTGAGTACCCAACTGGGTCGCGTCCCTACTGGACAATGGCAAAAGCTATGAGCAGTAACTTCCCCCTCTTTTCCTCCGTTAATGAAGGGCAGCGGGACCCAGATAAAACCTTCCAAAACTTTAAAATATCCGGGAATAACCCTTTCCA
Source organism: Microdon myrmicae (assembly GCA_963931805.1). Lineage (NCBI taxonomy): Eukaryota > Metazoa > Arthropoda > Insecta > Diptera > Syrphidae > Microdon > Microdon myrmicae. Next base: position 119,128,163 of record OZ007496.1, read on the forward strand.
ATAACCTTTCATTCTCCACCCACATTAAAAATACATTACGTAAAGCCACAATACCACAGAATCTCTGTAGAGAGTTATGTGGAAATCTAACCGTCTCTCTCACAAAGTACTCATCTATAAACGAAGAACACTCACATATGTGTGTCCACTGTGGTATCATATAACACCCGCCCAAATGAAGAAGCTACGCACTTTCGAAAGGAAATGCTTCAGGCTGGTCACTGGCCTCAACCGACAACCTAACTCTTACAAATATTACAATAACTGCTTACTATACAATGCCGCTGATATTGACCGTCTCGATAGACGCTTCCTGGAACTGTCTATCAAATTTATTGAAAACCTGCCAAATAATCCCAACCCCGTAATAACTTCACTCTTATCAAATCCTATAGATGACAGGGCTCACTACCTGAAGTCTCTCCACACCAGAACTCTCTTCACCTCTGGAAGATTGGTTAATGACTCCAACGAGGTAGTGTACCTTAACACCGAGCTGGCACCCGATCAGTTCAAATACTAACATACAACCATTCTCCAACATTCTGCGTTTTAACGAACAGGAAGGTGTTACCCCACCCGAGGCCGCTAACTGTTTATATCGCGCGAGTTAACGCTATGCACTATCATCGAATTGACCTGTGGGGGTATAAGTTTGGCACCAAGACAGGGGCACTATTTCACTTAATCCCCAACGACGTTGTTCCGATGAAAATGATAGACACTGGCGAAGTTGGTTCGTCGGAAGGCGCGAAATGGCGGAGCGGACGCAGAACCACTGAATTAAACCGAACGGAAATAAAACTCTTGGGTGATTATTGTAACGAATGTCCTTTCTTTATTTTCAGTTCCTTAAGCTATTGTATCACACTTGGTTTTTGTTTTTTTACAAATTCACGCTTCGTAATTTACAAAGAATTCAACACAAAATTTCACATTTCTTGCAGGTTTGTGGGCCTTGCCGATAAAATCCCTCCAAAAGGTTGTGGAAGAAATATGGTGGTTACTGGTCTCTCACGTGGTGGACGTTTGTCTTTTGGTAATTACGCCGCAGGGCCGCAGGTTCACCAATATTTCTGACACGATGTTGAGGGGGCACGCACCTAGTGTCAATGGTTCTTATTACGGAAGTAAAACAACTAGACTCACTTGTGACACGGTTTTATTTTGAACTTAATTATTTGTTCTTTGAAAAATTACATAATCCAGTAACAATTGTGTTGACACTTTAAACTAACGCATAGAACATTTACTTAATATTTTAATTTGATGGCACGACCGTTCGATTTGGCTACTAAAACTCGACTTCTTGACTCCTTTTTCTCGTTTATTTAACGTGGAGGCCCGACTTGCCTCCACGGAATCCAGAACGCGATTACTATTGCCACCGAAGCGACAGAATTACTAAAAATTCCATCCATCGCTTCGATGGCCATATAAGGTAAGATTCTCTTTAGCATTTGGTCCAACAAGAAAGGGGTGAAACACACACACGATGATTGCCTCTGCTGCTCATCGTGTGTGTCCACAAGTATGCGGACCTTGGATCGATCAAATCTATTAGGTTGCAGCTGGTGCAAGTATCTCATCATAGGGGTTGAAGTGTTTGCACGATTAGCGACTGCGTAAAGCATTTATGCTGGTCGTGCACATGTTGGTGACATCTCCACGTAGTCGAATTCTCAATGGTAATTTTTCCATTTTGAGAACTCGACTTGCTTGGGCGATCAGCCATATACTTTCATGTACTTGTCGGTCGGATGACCGATCGATGTAGGCATGTATGCAAAAGGAAAGGGTAAACATTTCCTGCATGTGTGCGGCTGGCGCGTAGGGGTATAAATCATTGATATAGTTTGGGCAATGTTGGTTGCTAGGTGATGCAACCAAATTGCCTTTATGTGTGGAGGATACCTGTTACATGATAGAAATCGAACCAAGACATGGCAATGGATTGGTTCGGTTCATGTTGGTTGCGTGGTGATGCAACCAAATTGCACATAAGAAACATGCCTGTTTGGTGCTGATGAATTTAGCATCAGCAAATATTGTGCTTTTATTGCGTTTTAAGGCTTTATGGTTCAACTATAAACAGGTGAGTACTTGCTTTCCAGGTTTGTATGCCCTAGGTGGGAGTTTTTACATGGGGTAATGGGAAGATGATTGGTGGCGTTCAAGGGAACCGTCACAATTTATATTCCTAAGCTCGCAATACTAAATACGACCGATAGTTTGTCTTTGAAACCCTCGCACTTAGATCAACACTCGTGCTTTCTATGTTCATTCGGAAGTTGGACTCGCGACTCTGAGTATTGGGTAGAATGGGAGCCGAAATGATTTTCGGGGAAACTAAATGTTGCTTAGTTACAAACGAGAAAATAGTTTAAGCAGGAAATGAGCCGGAATGATTTTCGGGGGAAATTAGAGCTGCTTGGTTGCAAGCGAGGAATATAATTTAAATAGGAAACTAACCGAAGTTGTTTTGGGGAAAAATTATATGCGGTTTGATGTAGTTGAGGGAGATGATTAATATTCCGTTGTAAGTTTGAATATGCATTTTATTACAGCATGCGAAATGGATTCTCGGTAAGTTTGGGGATGTATGCGGTGGCAGATTTGGGGACGGATGCTGTTGCATATTGGGAGGTGTGTGCTATTGCCGGTTTGGGTTATGGTGACGCGCTGTTAGCGGTCAAAATTGGTTGGAATTGTGGGTTGGTTCTCCATGTGGTAAAGAGAACCCCCACAGACCAAACAAAGAATCCCTTGGCATATCCATGCATAGAGAACCTCTTAGCGTACCCATTAATAGAAAATCCCTTAGCATACCCATAAATAAAGAACCTCTTAGCATACCCATAAATAAAGAATACCAATGAAAAGGACGCCAAGATATCAATCAACACACATGGGATGCATGACCATCATAGCGAGTAAAAAATATTGAATACAATCTGCATCGCTGGTGTGTTGTGTACGAGAACTCCTCAAGAGAGGTTTTGTGTGTGAGAACTCATCTAGTGTCACAGTGAAGTAGAAATTAACTTTATCAACTAGTTTTAAAATTAAAATAAAGAATCATACGAGACTGAGTTATAGTCTTTTATGAAAATAATTTTTTATATACTAGAAAAATGTTATTATTTAATTCGCACCAACCTACAATCAATCCCTATATTCATTCACATCGCATATTTAACTTATTATAATATTAACTAGGTTAAGCTAGATTAAGTTAAGTAAAATATAAGACTAGATTAAAATAAATAATCAAAATCCAGGTTTCCAGGAAGACTATCAATATTAAAATCTATAATACTCAAATAATTATTCACACATAAAATTATGTTTGAAAAATTTATAATGAATGCATATAAACAATCGTATCACCAGAATTATAAGTTAGCTGTAGTACTTAATGTAAAAAGTCAAATAAACACAGTATGTTTAAAAAAAAAAAACTTCATGTGTTTCTGGAAGTTCTTCCGGTCTTTACAAAATCACTCTCCTCGCATGATAAAATATATCACAGCTACGATCAAATTGTATGTCACTCGATAAAACTGATATTCTCGTACGTGCCTTTGGTGCTTAGAGTATCTTTTACAATGTGTAAGAATTAGATTCCGCATTCTCTATTCTTAAAGTTGGGCAATTAAATTCTACGCTTCTAAAATCTTATTCCGCCTTCTGTATTTAGAATGAAACGTGAGAACCGATTGTCCAATCTCGTTCAATCGATTACTAATTCAACATTCATTTAAGTGGACAAAAGGCAGAGCAACTGAGAATCACGCATAATCAGGTAGACCATACCATGGCCGTTCCATGATCGTCACCACGATTACTACTTGTAATAGTTACAATCGAGTTAGGCAGGATATGTTACGTCTACATTGCCATGAATTGAAACAGTTAATGCCTGATTCCCCCTATGAGTTTAAATTACCTTTTTGTATTCTATCAAGCGTACAATACTATTCGAGATACTCATGACCAAATACAGAGTTTGAATTTCAACACTGAAATGATATTATCATCAGACTAATTCGTCGTTTCCCATTATGGTCTGGATCTACGAGTGTTTCTTGATTTACGATTATGACAACTATTTGCTGAAGTGTAGTGTATGACAATTAACTTGTAAGGTCGTTGTATTTATAATTTATAATATTCAAAAAAAGTCAATCCAATTGTATGTGATTTACTCATCATAATGTTGCCCGAGATTTTTTAGAGATGGTATTTCGCGGCACTATCTCAAATTACATTTAGCGATTAGTACTACAAAAATGAACGGTTGGAAAATAGTACAGACTATATGTACTACCCTTTTTTACCGTATCATATAATCTATAAAAGTTATTTATATAAAATGAAGCACCACATATCGAGTCAGGCAATACCTAGTCTACCCTTCCCCATGTTGAAACAAAAAGCCTCAATTGCATCTTAATCAACTTCAAACAACTAAAAGAGCTGGAATGCATCCACTTCTAAGAAAGCCAAACATACCAATGCAGAGTATGGACCTTTATAAATTTATTTTACAGTTTTCTTTTTCGTTTTGTCCATTTACTGAAACAGTGTTGATAACACAATGCGAGGAACCGATGTATCACTGACCGGAATGAAGAACGGAGAAGGAAAAAAAACTGAACTAAGGGTCTGATTCATTGAGAGAAGTGGTGGCCGTTGGGCACTTTGTTTAACCCCCATGGAGCTTTTGAATTTTTTAATCTTTGCGAAGTAGCCTCTCGCTAGACACTGCATAAAAGTCCGGCATATACAATAAATATTTATATATTCGCAACCCGTGAGATACGTGGGCTGTGAACTGATATTGCCTTTGTGGTACACATCGTAATATCTCAGGCATGTGTAATACACAAAATGCACGACTTCTGATCTCAATGAAGAGAACGAAGGGAGAACTGCTCAAAGTGGTCATTCAAACCGCTTAATATAGACTTCAAGAACTAGTATTGCTTACGATGATATTTAATTTAAGAGGAAACGAAACAGTAAAATAAAAGTACTTTATGTTTCTACATCTGGGGTTTTACTATAATGTTAATTGGCGTAATTATTCAGAAGAAAAAAAATCTATCAAGTTCGTGTTCAGGCAGACGTTTTAAATTTATTATAAAACGGGTAGCAGATGAGCTAAGAACTTCTCGTATTACACTAGAATAAGGGACTCACTGAATTAGAGTAGTTACAAAAACGCGAACGATGTTCTGTCCTTGCAACTTTTACATATAAATATAAATTTTTATTTTATTGGTATTTCCCTTTGCCGGGGTTTGTATTTCGTTATTGTAAGAGTAATCGCTTTAACAACTGCTATCACATATATCAAATAAACAAAACTACGTATATTACAATCTGGCGCAAGACTAATGACCTTGCCCGGAAAAAACAAATCATTATGGAAAATTTAACAAGCCTCAGGACTTGCTAAATAAGGACAAGACCGGTTCCCGGTTGTAGTGCCAATGATGATGATGACGTATATTACAAAGCAGAAAACATTGGTAACTTAAGTAGACTTGTAGGGATTCTCTATATTACAACCCACAATTCCAACCAATTTTGACCGCTAACAGCCCGTCACCTTAACCCAACTCCCCATTCAAAACTTGCAAAGAATACATTTCCGCAATCTGCAACAGCATCCATTCCCAAATCTGTAATAGAATGCATTTTGAAAATCTACAACAGAATACATTCCCAATCCTGCAATAGAATACATTTTCAATCATCTCCCTCATCTACAATCAAACCGCATTTAGTTTTCCCCGAAAACCATTCCGGCTCACTTCTTACTTAAACCATTGTTTTCGCTTGCAACCAAGCAGCATTAATTTTCCCCGAAAACCATTCCGGCTCACTTCCTACTTAAACCATTTTCCTCCCTTGTAACCAAGCAGCATTTAGTTTCCCCGAAAACCATTTCGGCTCCCATCCTACCTAAACCATTTGAAATAATACCAATTCTCCTTAATGGCAAGTCACCAACACGATGCGTTGCATTTCCACGAAACAACCATCGCAACGATCAAGGCCCATGTTCCTTTGTCTAACCGACAACCCATGCCCATACTTGGTTATGCCTCCGAAACCGATTTCTCTGTATATACAGCAACAGAGGAATCTAATTCAGCCTGTACGGCAGAAATTCCCTGAAACAAAATTCTCTATGTAGGCATAGCAACCCTTCTCCATGTACCTAGTAAGTGGCAGTGAGTTTACTTAGCGATGACTTCACTGCCACGACATCCTGAATGGATTCTTGCCTTCTTTTAGTCAGTCGAGATTCGTCCGCCGACCGGCGCACATTAGTCAGATTACATTTCTCCAACGAGGCACACGGAGTTGAGAAATAACCATCAACGCGCACACACGCGGAGTCGAGTCATAACCCAAGCGGTGAAACTAAGAGTCAAGTGCATAGCTTCGTCAGGGTGTCTTTTGTTGAGTTCCGATCAATTCGGCCGCATGCCAATATCATGGTTTAAGGGTGATTTCGCGGTTTATCAATTAAACTTGAGTGTACAGTACTATTATTATTATTATTATTTATTGGCCTGTAGGAACCCGGAAGTTCATGACCTCACCGACTCGGCTTCGCCATCGTTCCCTGTCCTGGGCACTCTCCTTCCACGCTTGACCATTCGATCCGATCTCCTCAAGGTCAAACCTAACATTGTCCTCCCACCTCCGTCGCGGCCGTCCTACCGGTCTCTTTCCCGTTGGTCTACCGTCAAGAATTGTATGCACGGTCCTATCGTTCCCCATTCGCGCCACGTGTCCGGCCCATCTTAATCTTCGCGACTTGATTACTCTCACTATTGTAGGTTTGCGATATAGCTCTTCCAATTCGTGGTGATGGAGTCCCCTCCATTGTCCTGCCTCCTCGTCATATTTACCTCCAAAGATGCCCCTTAAAACTTTATTCTCGAATACGCGGAATTTGTTTTCTTCCCGTTTTGTGAGAGCCCATGTTTCGCATCCATATAGAACAATCGGCATGATTATGGTTCTATAGACACGGAGCTTTATGTTACGTGATAGCAGTCTGGATTTCAGCAGTTTACTGACTGCGTGCCAACTCGCCTTGCCGGAATGCAAATCATCAGGAAAACACCGACTCGGCAAAAAGAAGAGTGTACAGTACATCTAAACTAAGCAATAAACGTAAACATAGTTTTTAGAGCGCTTTTGTAAGCGTATTCAGTTGCAACAAGTCGAATCGTAAATACGTTTCTGCCGAATTGTTTCGTGCGAAAAACTTAGGCCAATAAACAAAACCTTCTGCAACAAAATTTCCCACAGTGCCTTTTATTTACTTTTACCTTGGTGATCGGACAGTTTTGTGAAAGACTCGTCGATGGGTGATAGTGAACCCGTGCCGTACGTCGGCATCCATACTATTACCCCCACAGACTAAACACTCCTCAGACTCTTTAATTTACTGTAGTTTTTCAAAGATTTATGGGTTAACGTCTACATTAGAGACTACATAATGCGTTTTTAAAACCAAATGATAATGGGTGTAGCATTAAGGGGGTATCCTGGCGTAGTGGCTTCAAAAAATCGATTTTTTTTTTGTCTTAGTCGATAGTATACCACTTGTAGAATATGATCTCAAAGCCTTCTAATTATTTTTTACTATTTATTGGCCTGTAGGAACCCGGAAGTTCATGGCCTCAGCAACTCGACTCCGCCATCGTTCCCTGTCCTGTGCACTCTCCTTCGACGCTTGACCAGCCGATCCGATCTCCTTGAGGTCAAACCTAACATTGTCCTCCCATCTCCGTCGCGGCCGTCCTGCCGCTCTCTTTTCCGTTGGTCTACCGTCAAGAATTCTATGCACGGTCCTATCGTTGCCCATTTGTGCCACATGTCCGGCCCATCTTAATCTTCGCCACCTGATTACTCTCACTATTGTAGGTTTGCGGTATAGCTCTTCCAATTCGTGGTTGTGGAGTTTCCTCCATTGTCCTGCCTCCTCATCATATTTGCCTCCAAAGATACCCCTTAAAACTTTATTCTCGAATACGCGGAATTTGTTTTCTTCCCATTTTATGAGACCCCATGTTTCGTATCAGTATAGAGCAATCGGCATGATTATGGTTCTATAGACACGGAGCTTTATGTTACGTGATAACAGTTTCGATTTCAGCAGTTTACTGACTGCGTGCCAACTAGCGTTGCCGGAATGCAGTCTATTGGTAATTTCCTTCGACATTTCGTTACTGGCCGTAAGTATCGTTCCCCGATATTTAAATTCTTTAACTTTTTCAAGCATCTTGGCTCTGACGTTTATATGTGTACCCATCTCGCAAATGTGAAGTGCCAACTCTTTCCCCACCTCCTTTGACTTTGTAACACCAGATGATTCTGTTATACAAAAACCTCGCTTACCCGAATTGAACTGAAGTGTACTCGTATATCGATGATAATTACTCCACCTTCTTCGAGAATGATCATGAAGTTAATGATCTCCGACAGGGATTCGATTACCATCGTAACCCGTTCGTAAGGCCGACAGAGCGCGGTAATCCTCCTTTGCTGAATCTTAACTCCCAAGTTTCGATTTTCAGCTGCCTGCCATTCAAGTTCACTACAAAGTCGTGAAGCACCTTATTAAGAACATCAGCCACAATAGATTTGAAAACCATGTGGACAACAGCACGCAAGCTCAGTTACTGAACTGAAATGTTCCACTTTGTTTATAAGAATTTCCCCTTTTCTGATTACTGAACTCCTCGTTTGAGATCATTGATAACTTTCCATCTACCGTCATATGACATTTCTCTTAAACCAGTAAGGACACCATCGTTAAATCCAATAGCAATAGATTTCGAGCTTAATTAATTGTTCTTTAACTTGTACGTCATTCTAACAATTATGGTATATTGTTCACTTGTAATTCACTTGACTGTTGCTTCACTCTAGAGTGGTGATTGGGATATTCTTCTGACGTTTCTTTATATATAACTTCTTCCTAACACTTTGTATTTTCCTTTTATTAATTGGGGGTTCCTTAATTGGATCACTTTCTGCAAAGGGCGACGCACCTTCTCCCTTCGAATTCAAGTAACAAACACCCGACCGTAGCTCAACCAAGATTATCAGAGTCAACTTAACTCATCAAATTACATATTTTAACTGCTTTCCTGCTTACGTTCAATTGCTCACAATTGCTGACGCAACGCGACAGTCCTAAGTTTCCCGTTCATAAACCGGAGATTCACCATGCTAAGATCTAAAATGTTTATATTAAGTGGACCAAGGATCAGAATATTTGCAAGTGGTTCGGATGTCAAAAACAGATCCAGGGTGATCGCACAATCACCTCGGGCATCCGGCACTCGCGTGGGTTCCTCCACGAGTTGAGTCAAGTTGTGGGTAACAGCAAACATCTCCGCCAACCTCCCAGCCTACATTCTGTGCACATTAAAATCGACAAGGACAACAATTTCAGGAGCTGGGTGGTTGATCTGTATCCAGTCGAGGGTATGTGAAAGATGTTCGAAAAACGTCGCCGGTCGATCGTCATTCGGGAAGCGGTAAAGACAACAAGGAAATGTAACAGAAGCACGACCTTCCACCATATGATGTCCATATTATTGGGTTCCAACGTCTCCATCCTCTTACAAGCTAGATCGGACCGCGCGAAGACGCAGACTCCACCCTTAAAGCGGAATCTCGAATGTAAGTCGTATCCCGAGGAACGAAAATGTGTCGAATCAGTTGACGACTCGACCTGGGTTTCAGTTAGGGCAAGGATATCAGGTTTCGCCGTTTCCAAATATTGGTGGGCGGCGTTTACATTCTTATTAGTGAAACCGATGCCCCTGATGCTACAGAATGCCGTTACCAGTCGAGTGTGGGCAGAGCCACGAGCCGCGGTGACGAACCTCTCAAAGTTCGATTATCTATCATATCTGCATGATGATCCCCCTGACTGATCGCCGCCACTCCTCGAACCTGAAGACGGTGCGAAGGTACCGAGGTGCCAACGTCGACTCGGATCACTATCTTCTTGGTACAGTTTTCCGAACGCGGATTGCCTTACGGAGACATATTGCATCCGCGGATCAGCTTCGAATCAACACGGCTGCCTTACGCAATGAGAATACCAGTGACACCTTTGGTCATGCGGTAAAACTCACCCTCGAAGAGCTCGACGGAGGGAGAGTAAGTCCTGGGGCCAGAATGCCAAGCGTAGAAGAGAAATGGATACGCCTTAAGAATACTGTCATTAGTACTGCCAACTCCATCTTAGGCAGTAGTCGTAGAGATCGGAGTGACTTATTTGATGATAACTGCAAACTGGCGACTGAACCTAAGAATGCTGCATACCGGGCAATGCAGCAGTCTCATAGGACGCGGGTGCGCGAGGAGCAATACAAAGAGCTCAGAAGATCTGAAAAAAAGACTTCACAGACAAAAGAAAAATGCCTGGGAAAAATTCTTGTCTGTGAAATAGAGAAAGTAGAGAGCGAGGTCCGCACCAGGCGCGGAAGTGCTACCAAATAATCCGCAGTATGACGCGGTACACACCACGCTGCACTTATCGCAAGGATAAAGAGGGTAATCTGATCACCGATCCTGAGGGCATTCTGGAGCGATGGGAAGTGCACTTCAATGAATTGCTAAATGGTCAGCTCACAGAAGAATTGGAGGCTCCACCAATGCAAGATCAAGACCAAATGCTGCCGCCACCAAACACTGAGGAAACATTAAAAGCCACAACACTGCTCAAATCAAATGGAGCCCCCGGAGCTGATGGCTTATCAGTTGAGCTGATCAAAAAAGAGGGACAGCGTTACATCACGCAATTCATGAGATCGTGGTGCACGTATGGGAGCAAGAGGAGATGCCAGAAGACTGGCGTCGCGAAATAATTTGCCCCATACATACAGAAGGGAGATATCACACTGTGCAGCAACTACAGGGGTATAACATTGCTGAGTATCGCCTATAAGATATTCTCCACTATCCTACAAGATCGGATAGCCACATACGCTAAAGCCATCATTGGTCAATATAAGTGTGGCTTCATCCCAGGCAAATCAGCAATTGATCAGATATTCACCCTTGGGCTGGCGATGGAAAAATGGCAGGAATTTAAGACTCCATTATATCATCTATTTATAGACTTTAAGGCCCCCTACGACAGCATAGCCAGGGTAGAACTATATAATGCCATGAGAGAATTCGGCATTCCAAACAAATTGATACGACTTTGTAGGTTGACCATGACCAACGTAACTAGTCAAGTAAAAATAGCGGGATTGCTGTCCAAACCAATAAACATCTATAACGGACTCCGACAAGGGGACGGTCTGGCCTGCCTCCTCTTCAACCTGGCGTTGGATAAAGCAATCCGTGACTCTGGCGTCACAACTAGAGGGACTATTGTCACCAAATCCTGCCCGATTCTTGCCTACGCAGATGACATCGACATCATCGGTAGAACCGAATCGGCTGTACAGGACTCCTTCACCCAGATCGAGCAGGAGGTACAAGAACTGGGACTGCACATTAATAAGGAGAAAACTAAGTATATGGTGGCAACTTCTGCGAAGGGAAGACCTAACGTTAGTCAAACTATCAGGGTAATGGAGCAAGAATTTAAAGTAGTGCAATCTTTTAACTACTTTGGGTCAATAGTATCAGCCGATAACAATATGGAAGAAGAAATACGCGAACGGCTGATCAAATCCAACAAAGCCTACTATGGTCTATCAAGGCTCTTTAAATCCCGACATTTATCCAGAACATTCAAGCTACTACTGTACAAGACTATGGCCTTACCAGTACTCATGTATGGATCCGAGACCTGGGTGCTCAATAAAAGGCACTCTGAACTCTTAGCCGCGTTCGAGAGGAAGGTCTTAAGGAGAATTGTTGGCCCCGTATGTGAGGAAGGATAATTCCGTATACGCTACAACCATGAGTTGTACGCAATCTACCTTGAAGCTAATGTTGTAAGAAAAATCAGGCTCGGTAGACTCCGGTGGGCAGGACACCAAGCTAGAATGAACGAAGAGGAGCCTGCCCAGAAAGTCCTTTGTGGCAGGATGTATGGAAGCAGACAGCGCGGTAAACCTTGTCTGCGATGGGTGGATGGCGTAGACCAGGACGCCCAGAGCCTGGGAGTGCCAAACTGAATGCCATCGGCTCAAAATCGGGATCGGTGGAGAGATTTGTTAAATAAGGCCAAGACCAGATCCCGGTTGTAGTGCCGATAATGATGATGATGAAAGATACTTAAAGGGGGATGGGAGAGAATGTACAGGGTAAAGTCTCTGCTTTCAACCCAGCGAAGGCCCGGACTATCCTTGTCCTTGTTCAACCCAAGTTGACATGCAGTCTCCACGTGACACCCCTGGATAGCTACTTTAGCACCCGCCAAGTAGTGAACCAATGCATGCTGCGACAACCTGAGAAAGGTTGGCGCAAGGCTAATAACCTTGTCCGAAAAAACAAATTATTATGGACAGTTTAACAAGTCTCGGATAAGGACCGGATATCGGTAGAGAGACTTGTTAAATAAGGCCAAGACCGGATCCCGGTTGTAATGCCGATGATGATGATGATGAAAGATACTTAAAATATGGCAACTGTCGTTTCACAATCACCCAAAACCAAAAGCTTCGTCCAATACTTTGAGCTGGAGATAAAAGCGTGAATGGAAACATCTATGCCTAAGCTGATTAACGCAGCGAGCCAATCATATGTCCTTATAGATGTTCGATTTAAAGGTTGACTATTGTACATCCATTTATGGGCATGCTGACCTGTAAATATTTTTGAAGTCGAAACGTATACATTTTGACTTAAATACCTACTCCATATAACCCGGAAGCTTTCTGTTTTGACATTCTAACTACACTCCCACCCGCATGTTCAACATAGGTATACATACATTTTTGTCGATATAAATTGTATTCAGAATCTCTCTCTGACCCGAACTTTGTCGTTGAAAGAAAATTTGAAGCACCTTCGAAACTATTTCTGTATGGTATTCATTATTTCATGCCATTTTAGCGGGAACAATGGTCGCGACGAAGGCGTCATCAAACTTTGTTCAAGGTGCACAACAACGACAGCGGCTGGGTTATGTAAAGGCACTCAGTTTGATGACGCAAATTGCGCCCCCGAGCCATTGAATGATGGCGTAATTCTTTTGCAGTTCAACTGGCAATAAGGGGTGCAAGTCAAGTGCAAATTACCCACCATTGCTGAAGTGCTGTCTCTTTTTCTTTTTAAATAGAAAACATTGCGAAGCCTCCCTTTACATTACGAAAGTATATAAGTACAGAACCGAGACTCGTGCCTGGTTCGATGTGGTCGTTGTGTTTTAGTCCATTTTTGGGCACGACCCACTCGTTAAAACTAACGCTGTTAGGCGTCGGAAATTGACCTTTCGTGAAAGTCGCCGATGGTGATATGTGTCTGAAACTGGGGGAAATTCATTTAATTGAATTCTCTCATCCAATTTGCATGGCTATGAGGCTATGCCACCTGAACCCGCCTCACTAGCCTGAGGCCAGCTAGCTAATTGAATCTTGTTATGGGGATGAAGTTTTTTTCATTTTGTTGCTGTTGCTGTTGCTTAACTCAACATTTTGGGATGTGTCTTGAACAAATAAATAATTAGATGCGGAGGAAGATTTTGAATGTAGTGACACCTAATTAGATTAATTGGTTTTGCTACTTTAACAATATTGTTAGGATTGAGTAACATGTTCTTGGTATGGTGGGCAATCGTCTCTAAAGTAGGCAAATACATCGTAGTTTTGTAAGTCGGAGGTTTGTTGATTTGCGGACCCATCGAATTCGGTGATCATTAAGTGCGTATTTATTATCGATGTCTAGAGCACGCATCCAAGTGGCCGTCATAGTTGATCACACATGAATGAGCTTCGGAGTCTTTTATTGGCTTTTGTTGCTCTTCCCATTTTTGGAGATGTAGGTTGCCGTGTCTCGTTGACCTTTTACGTAAGTAATTACAGAAAATAAAGTTAAGTAAAATTGTTCGAATAAGTTTCCTATTATCATACAAATGGATCAGCCGTATACAGAATTTTCGCCAGTCCAGTATAGTTTTCATAAATCCAACTTAGTGGAGTTCATTTCCAAGACTAAAGGGGTACACAGTTCGATATATACGACCCGAGGCACGAAATATGCCCAAGCAACTTATAGGACGATATGTTCAGACCGGTATTTAAAGGCTGTGACATTCTTTCTGGTAATATAAATTTTGCTTCAAGCGGTTGATAAATATTATAGAAAAATTATAACCGTTTTACCAAAGGGGCCTTTTTGTCAATGTTGAAATATTAATTAAGAGCAATTACTAAATTTTTTGCAAAAGTTGATAAAAATGCATAACAAATACTCTGGTTGATACGACGATTGTTGAACAGGGAAAGTACAAGTGTTTTTTGGGAGGCAGAGAGAGATTAAAAGATTATTGTCATGAAAAAAGGCCAATTTTAACTAAGAGATCCGAAATGATTGAAAAAGTATGAGATTTTTTACAAATGATCGCAATACTTCATTGACAATGGTGGAAGAGGTTTTAAACATCAGGAGAGAAACAGTACGAAACACTGTTCGCAAGGATTTGGGCAAATCAAAGGTCTGCGCTAAATTTGTTTCAGATACTTTGACAGATGATCAAAAATCACTCATTATTCGTATATTTTTATGTTCGAAATTAAGCTTGTGTATATTTCCGCTATTGTTGGTTTCCATATCTTTTATATAATATTAAATTAAGTCAATTATTCGTTCCGCCCATGGCAGCTTAACGCTCGTTTTATGTAACTAACGGCCATCTTGGCCTTAATGTAGTTTGACACTTCTGTTTGTTGTAACAGTCAATTTTTAAATTGGAATTTTGTTCATTCGTTTCGTACCGCAAGGCAGAAAAGAACTACTCCACAATTGAGAAGGCGTTAGTAGCCATTGTTTGGGAGGCTAAAGATATCCATGTATACGGATCATAAGCCACTAAAGGGAGTTTTCAACGTGAAAGATCCCGCCCCATGTTCAACTAGATTCCATCACAAGTTATCGCCAACACCAATGCGGATGACTTGAATCATATCCCGCAAAATTGTGATGAGACTCCCACATTACAAAGGTGGTACACGCACCGAGAAAAGAAACTAAAGGAAAGCGAAAGAACCCACGGAAGTCAGAAGGACGACGAGTCTTCTCTTCAAGAGGATCCCATTCCTTCCTGCACGGAAAAAGGAATGTTGTGGGGTAGGAGGTCGCGACGCCAGCATGGGCGAGAGTTCTACCGCCAACCCACTCGTTGCTAAACAATGTTCTCTCGAGTACCTCCGAACGAAACGCACAAACACGATCACCAAGTAAAGGAGAAAACATCAAGCACAGGAGGAATGAAAAGAAACACTAAAATTTTGCTGCTGGGTTCTTTATTGAATTAGTTATTTCACAATGTATTGTATTTAAATGAATTACAGGAAACGGATTTAGAATTACGATTAGTTGAATATTAATTACCACTACTGTATTTACGAGTTATTTCCACCATGATAGTTTTTGTATTTAACTAAGTTACAAGAAACGGATTGCGTTTAATTGGGCATTAATTACCACTACTGTCTTTAACATAACACTAGCTACGACTCCGGGGTATATTCGCGTCCCCGCGCTCACCGGGGAGCGGGAGCGGTAACGACCTGCTCGGTCGATGGGTGTAAGACGATCAGCGATATGAATTCGCTGGCAAAGGAAATTCGGCCAATGGTACTGGCTCTCTTAATTTAAGGATGCATTTTCTATCCCAAGAGAAACGTGAAGTCTCTCTTTGGGGGTAGGTAACCTGATCTCATAGAAAAGATCGTATTGGTACACATGTATGTGTGAACATTGGTTCTTTCATGGGACAAAGCCATGAGAACGAATCTGAAAACAAAGAAAGGGAATACTGTGCATCAATGAGATGTGAGTTCGGCTAAGTAAACAAGCCGTATCTCATTGGTTACTAATGGGTTTCTGTTTGCTCAGGCCGTGAAGCGTCATGAGAAGCGGATCCAGAACTATGGGAAGACAAAGAGATCATGTAGATCATTGTGTATGATGTGCATTGCAGCTGCAATGATAGCCGCAATGCATAATAAACATGGTGCTAATTGGTTTGGGCTTATTTGGTGAGGATTGGTGTTTATGGCATCGCTGCCAAGGGTAAGTACACAATTCCTATCTGCATTTGCCTATGCCATAGGATTTAATTTATGCCTTAAGCGGCAAGATGTGTATATTTGTTTTTGTCCCTTGGGTAAATGTCGCCAGCCAATGTGTATGTAAAGGTATTTATTGTACACATGATGAGGCTGGGAATAGACGACGCGATGTTTATTATCCCTGTTATGATGGTTACATTATATGTAAACCAAATTGTTTCGTTTTCAAGAATTCGTCTAGGGAAAATGCATATTGTAAGATTGGGATTTGCCTGGCAACCGAAGGTGCCGAATTGGACTTGGGATTTATGAAGTTTGGACAGAATTCTTGTAGGTAATTTTGAATTCGAATTAATGAATGAAGATAAGAATTCTCTTCCAGGAGCTTTTAGCTAAATACATTAGATACTTGATGCGTGAAGCATTTACTGGTGCTAATGCGATTGCATTAGCGGAAAACTATGACGGTTGGGTTGTAGTTATAGGGGTTCTTCGGGTAAGTAGACAGTGGGGTTTGGCGGAACCGCCACAATGTAAATAACAAACCCTGAGGAAATCCAGTTACTACTTCGGGATTATCATGGTCCTTCTTTGGGTGGACACCAAGGAGTGATTAAAATCTATAATAAAGTACGTAGGAAGTTTTGGTGGAAGAACATGATGCGCGACATTAAAAAGTACGTTAAGGTATGCAAAGAATGTCAAACGTAGAAATCTTCACCAAACCTACCTATGCTCATGATAATCACCGACATTGCAAAGAGGCCCTTCGATAAAGTATATTTAAATATAGTAGTGCCTCTTGACCGAACTCCAGCAGACGTTTCAAGAACATTTTTCTAAGTATATAGATTGCTCTGCCTTACTATCGCCAAATCCCAGTCTATAATCTTTTCACGAAGACGCATACCTTCTCCACCCGCTCCTTCTCCCTTCATAATCCAATCCTCACCATCGTCCAATCAATTCGCGAACATGGTGTTTTATGTGATAGGGAATTTAATTTCCTCATACGTATTGACGATATGATCTTTAAGACTAACTCAACCCTCGAGGTGATACCATGATTGGTAAAATTGTCCAACTTATCACTCGATCCTTGTACATTTCATTTGTCTGTCGCTCCTCGAATATGTTTGTTGAAAACCCACATGCACGTTGGCCCTCAACGCTTGTTGTTGTATTCTATGCAATACACTTTGTCTGCCGCTATCACCGCATGAAAAGTCAACAATACTCCCACCAAATTTCCAAACACAAAAACACCAACAGCAGTCTGAAAATAGTCCACCAACCCAAAGCAAATCCTGTTAAAATTGCCCAACTGAATGCTCGTCTTCACAAAATGGAACATAAACAAATACACACGAATATTCGCACGCTTTGGGGTTATCCGTGGTCATCCGTGTTCTCATCGACCATCTACAATCTCATAAACGTATACGGTTCGATTGTTAATGGTGTCAACCGCCTGCAACCTTCGTCAAGCGGTTGCACAATCTAGGCAACTCGAACCAGCTGCAGACCCTATGATCTTGGTCCGCACCATTAAGTTAAACATTCCAGATCACATTTGCACATTTGTAGGATTCAATTTGACCGATATAGGTTTATTCGATGCTGCACGGGGGTGCTTGATTGACGATTATAGATTAGCATGTAACCCCTGATGAAAAAATGTGATTGTACCGACATAATATACGTACATCAACCACTGGACGATGCCATTTATTTCTTCAAACTATTTCTTTTAACTTCAATCATCGCAACCTCAGAATCGTCCCTTTGTTCCACTTCGTTCGATACTCAGCTGAAAACACTCGACGAGAGTATTTGACACTCACTAATCAAAAAACTCATTGAAAACATTCCTCCACGCAACCACGCAATCATACTTGACTCTCACCCTCTACGCTACGTAGCCTGACGTAAGAATACCACTAATATAAAAATTATTGTAATAGGTTAAGGCTTGTGTTAGGCTAAACAAAGACACAAAGCCTTAAGAAGAGAATCAATTCAAATGACAACGAAGAATATTATACAGTGTCCCAAGAGTCGTTTACAAATAGTTTTTCTCCCTATACAAATGTAACTACTGAGAAACGCTCGGGGCACATTCCGATAATCAGCCTCGACGTTGGAAATTCTGCCGCTATAAATATTACACGAGTAAAACACCTTCCCCAGCTTCTGAAACAAAATTCATAAAACACGCACACTTTATTACCACAAACTTTTTGAAATCAAGTCAGCTTCATTATTTCGTTCATTTGTATTATGCTCCGGCTCTTATTGTGGCCCCAGGTCCTTCATTGCGTAATAAATGTTGTGTGCGTACAACTTTCATTTATTTTTTTGTGACTCATCAATGTTCTTACACTTTATTAGTTTTTTAATAATTTATTATATGATTTCATTCCACACACACAACTTTTTTCACTGATTTCACGATTAGATCTGTAACAAGTTTAACCTATGAAACAACTTATCCAGCATTATTTCGTAATTTTACCTTCAAAAACTGCTAACCCGACAGCGAAAGATTTGCTGAAATGCTCGGTAACGATTCTAGAACGTTCATTCAGAACATGTGCATGTATCGGTCCTGCAACATTCTTAGTTTACGCTTGATTTTAAGGTGAATCTGCACATGCGATTTCTGATTGATCGATGGCCCTTGTTTATCACATTGGGATCACGATTACAACCAAATTACGTTTGTACAAATGTCCATCGTGGTCAACGACATTTTTTTGTGTAGCTTAATGGCATGGGGGTGAGGGGCTGGGAACGAACATACAGGGCAAAGTCTCTGCTTTCATCCCGACGTAGGCCAGGACGATCCTTGTCACTGTTCAAACCAAGTTGACATGCAGTCTCCAGGTGACACACCTGGATAGCTACTTTGGCACCCGCCAAGTAGTGAACCAATGAATGCAACGACATCCTGAGAAAGGTTGGCGCAAGGCTAATAACATTGCCCGGAAAAACAAATAATTATGGATAATTTAACAAGTTTCGGATAAGTACCGGTAGCGGATACCCGTGGAGAGACTTGCTAAATAAGGCTAACTAACAAGCGTCGGATATGGACCGGATACACGACGACGACCAGGGAAACGAAAATGGCTAAACGATTTCCGCCACAGAAGTTTGGATATTTAAAATGGGTTACCTGTCGTTTTGTGAGCCGGAAGTCTCTTTATGTCTCCTTTCTTTGTCCAGACTCCATTACAAGATCCTCCCGCGCAATGGTGTTGCGGCCGTTTACACTTGTTCCTCTGACGCTTTCACGATCGGAACTTTCACCATCGACCGAATATGTGTTGAGTGAGTTCAGGGGGAGATCCTTTTACGAACGAAAAGTCCCAATTGGCAGCATGTATTAAATTCTCATTGATTTAGCCCCATTGAATGCTCCATATTGTAGGGTAAACTTCGGGTGCGAAGAAAAAATTATCATTGAATGATGCAAGTGCAGTGATTAAGGGTGTGGACACAGAGATTTGTTCTGTCGCAGAAGCCACAAAAAACATCGAATCACTTTCACAGCATGACAAAAACGTTGTAACTCGTTAACTGGGTCTCACAACAATTATGTCTTTATTTCCAAACAATTTCTTAAACACTTTCTTACTTCCTTTTTTACAAAACAAACAAAACTGTCTTTTATTTTACTAATTACAAATCAAAAAATGCTTTCTTTTTTTTTAATTTAACTTTTTTCTATACAACGGGGACATTACGGTTTTTCTTTGCTAACCGCACTCAACTGTCTTCTTTCCCTTCCCTCTGTTTTTACACACCACAAGAATCATCATTCTATTTTTTTTTTTACCATTAAACAACCGATCAAAATTGCTGTTCTTTACTCAGCTATCAACACTTAACCTTTCTCTCCTCTCAATCTCCACCCACTTCGAAAAGGGCTCCAGCTTCCACACGATCCACAATCGAACAAAAGTATGTTCGTACATTCAACATGTGGGTCGTGTGTTTTTTCATTACCTTGCCATCTCCTATTATATTATATTTTAAAACAAAACAAACGATGGGGATGGCGGAAGCCGCACGTAACCCCCCCCCACACAAGAATGTGTGTCATTCTTGGGAGAGGAATGTCACGCCGGAGAGTGGACGGCGGAGAGCCGCCCCGGCGCGCCGTCACAATCAACAAAACAACGCGACGCAGGGCACAACACTCACACAATCAGGACACTAGTGTTAGTAAAAAATAAATTATACTTATGTGTTAATGGAAAAGGGGGAACAGAGACAAGCACTCCTCAGAAACAAGGACAAAACAAGCAACAAAGTTTTCTATTTATCACGGCCCCAAGGTCCAACCCATCAACAAACCACGGCGGTCCCGACACTCAACCCGACGGTCCAAACGAAAGTTTGACCGCCCACACGATCCGGTTAGGACCCCCTCGCTAAGGCGAGGCGATCGCCTCTCATCAAACCACTACTATGTCGCTCGGCAGGCGAAACCGTCCCGCTCCTATATGTTTTCTTAAACTTTCATGCTTGGACTCGCTTACTTGCCGCGGTTCATGGGTTAGTAGATCGGGGGTTGCCCCCAACCGTCACCCGAATTTTTAGTGCGCTTTCGCAACTTCAAATTAATGATTCAACCTCCAGCACTGAGGTTTGCCTCTGCAGTCTGCGCTGGGAGTGCACCTGCAGCATTAGGCCTGGCCTTAAAAACCTTTTTGTCAGACTCTCAAGGTGGTCTTGTGGGGGTCCTCTATACCACATAGAGAACCAACCAATCTTGACCGCTAACAGCGGGTCACCTTAATCCAACTCCACATGCAAGATCTGCATTCGCATACATCCCATGCTTACCAAGAACCCATCTCCCAATCCGCAATAAAAACCATTTTCCAAACTCTCAACAGAATATAATTTCAACAGAATATATTCTAATCATCCCCACATTCATTTTTCCAAAATTGCTTCGGTCAATTCCATACTTAACTCATACTTCCCCTTAGTGACCAAGCAATCTTAACTTCCTCGAAATTCATATGGCGTAACAAACGCATATTCAAATCCACAACGGAACATTAACCAGTATACCAAGCCGCATACATTTCCCCGAAATGACTTCGGTTAAAATTCTATCTAAACGATATTCTTGCACCCAAGCAATTTCAATTTCCTGGTATACACAACCAACGAATCCAACTTAGCTTACACGGCAAGGATTCGCTGGAACTAAATTCCTATGCAGGCATAGCAACTCTTCCACTAAATTCTTAGGTAGTGGCAATGAGTTTACGACGCCACTGCCACAACGCAATGGATTTTCGATTTCATCACCAGTCGTCATTCAACTACCGCCACTCGCGCGTCGAGGTTACCCTGTAACCCCCGTGGCCACACGGGGCACGCCGCCTCCGTGTGCAAGAGTAAGCCGAGTCACGACCACCGCCGAGGGCACATCGCATTTCCATCACCCCGAGTCGAGTAGGGAGTCCGCGCCACTGTATTAAGCAAAGGAAAGAAAGTAAAAATAACGAATTCAACCTCAGGAGCGTACACGCGAGCGAGAGTTATAAAGTGAAATATCGCGGCCACGGAAAACTTAATGAGCAATATAATACGTCGCCGCAGCCTCGTAACTCAGTGGGTAGAGAAAAGTCGGGAATTAGCGGAGATCGATGACTTCCTACGCGGAGGCTAGTGTATTAAGTTACTCATTGTACCCCATATGCCTAAGTGCTACTGACTTGTAAAGTGGGCGCAATATATCATGCTGCGTAGAATATTGAACAAATAAAGAAAATTAACGTGGAAATCATTCGGTGCCTTTCATTCATCCTTTACCTTGGTGCCTCCACCTCGCGGATGACAGTTTCGCAGCACATCTTCTAGTGGGCGATAGTGAACCGGTGCCATACGTTGGTACATCCCCATCGTACCCCCACAGTCTCCCTCGACGAAGGTCCTTTACAAGGACGAAGATTCAGGAGAGAAACCAGAGTCTGGCCAGCTAGGATCAGGGGCTCCAAGTTTCAGGAAGGCTTATTCCTTCCGTATTTGTTTTTTATAAAAAAATTTTCTTTTAATTACGTTATTATTAACGTCCGCTGTTCGGGGTTTCTCTGGATGACCACGTGGGTAGCACGTGGTTGAACATCTTTTCGCAGCCCTCCCCTGTATGGGTAGGGTCTCCGGGCGAGTACCTGCCGCAGTATCGACCTTAACAGGCCCCTTTGGCACCTCTCCCCGTTCGGCTGCCACATGTTCAACCCTTCCCGTCCCATAGTTGGAAAATCGAATGGAGAATGGCGCGGGGCTTACGGTCGTTCGGGGAAAAACCAAACAACCACCCGGCCCGTCTACCTTACAATTCTGGGACAGGAAGTCGTACCCCAACAATCCGTCTTCCTCCAAACCCGGCAAAGAGTCCACTATTTGGAAACTGCAGGGAATCTCGTGGTGCAACTTGAAATTCCCATTGCAGCATCCCCTCGACTTGCCTTTGCCAAACAGCGCTTGGAGCGTTGTAGACTTATGCCCATCCATGCCATATCTAGGATGGAGTGCCTTCAGCAATAGGCTGATCTCAGCGCCTGTGTCCACGACTAGGCGCATAGAGTTCCTACGGCCAATGTCCAACGGAATAATGACAATCGGGAGCTGAGTTGGCGAAAACTGAGAACAGCTGGAGCTGGGTTGCGATTCTAGTGCGGTCGGGTTGGATCTTGCCGTCCCGACCTGTGGGAGTTTCCCGAACTCTCCCAGTTTGCCTTATATCGACACTCTGCCGCCTTGAGTGTGTCGACCGCAAAATTCGCACAATAACTCGCTCGTCCGTTCAGGACTGTCCCGCTCGGGAGTCTCACTGGACTCCGAACTAGCGGAACTGGAGCTATTTTTTCGGTCCGCTTTGGGCCCAATGCGTCGGGGTCGCCTTTTCCGGTTCCCTGCGGTGCTTGATGCGGCGTCATGCCTCGCCTTCGTCTTCGAGGACTTCGAGTCCATGGAGTCAGGTCGTTTACCGCCACCGCTCGACACGGACGATCCTCGCCCACTATCTACACTCACCTCCCGGGAGTGCGAAGCCACCGCGCGACTACCACCGCCCCACGATCCAGTCGGCGCTGTCTCCGACGCTTTCCGCGCCTATTTCTCGTGCTCCCCCCAGTCTCCATCCGGGTGTCCAGCCATTGGCTCGCAGCAGGTGCTGCTCCGACGTGCCGCTCGCGGGGAGAAACCTGAGAACCCTGTTGTTGTTCCCATTTCTGCTTGTACTCGCACCCGCGCGAGTTATGACTTTGACGGCCACAAAATTCGCAGCAGCACCGGACGCTGGACACTCTGGGGCCCGACGTCGCCGGCCCGCCACCCGCAGAGGGGAGCTGCGGCTCCGGTAGGGCTCTCCTCTGAGCCTGCGTCCGGTGAAGGGGCGGCTCATGCCGCGCGACTCCGCCCTGCTGTCCTCTACCCCTGTATGGAGTCTGGGGTTCGCGCGTCCGTGTCGGACGATACGGGCAGTCCACTATATCGTGGCCATACCGCCAGCATTCGCGAAAGGAGTGTTCCGTCTCTTCAGGCAGTCGTCATATACGTGACCCCTTATTCTGCAAAAACTGTCTGGGATTCCAGTGGGTGCGCCGATCGAACAACCGCATCCCGGGCCGGATTGGCCCGACCCGATCGATCCTGAGACACATAATCCCCCTGAGCCAAGCTCTGCGACTCTCCACTCCGGCTCGAGGAAGGCATGGTGTTTGACCACGCTCCCTCGCCAGAGGAGGCCGGAGCATAGGCACCAGCACCCCTCCGATAATAATGGGGCCCGTACGACCGTTCCCGAGTGAAACTATCCTCCTCCCGTCGACGACTGTATTGCTCTTCGGCGGCAGGCAACACGAATGACACCTCCCGCGGGTTAAGTTCCGACAAAACCGGCGCCGCGGGGCACTCCCTAAAAGTGGAGGAGGTGCCATCTATAAACGTCGAGGATCTGTCCGGTCCGAAAGTCAATGATCCCGACGTCCGATCGGCGATTCCGGGCCGCGCATCCACAAACAGGTCCTCATCCTGTCGTAACATCTCTCTTCTAGCACGCTCAAAACCGGTCAGGTGGTCCACCATACTACGAAACGGGACATCATCCAACGTGAGGAGGAAGTGTCTTAGTCCTTCCTCTCTTAAACCCCTTACCAACACCGGCTTGGACATTCCCTCGAGCTGGCTGGCGAAGACGGACCTACCCTGCCGACCATAGTAACGTTCAGCGGCCTCCTCGCACCGTACCACGGCCCGCTTCACTCGGGAAACGAAACTCGTGGGATCCTCGGTGAGAAGCTGTCGCATTTTGGAAAGTTGTGCGCACAACTCCCCATACGACACTCTGGGTTCAAAGGCCTCTCTGAGACGCTGTTCCGCTTCAAAAAAGGTCGCGGGTGGCCGCTCCTCGAACATACGATAAGCTTCGCCGCTCAGTCTAGAGGGTAGCCACCGGAGGAAGGTATGTTCCTCTTCCACCGCCAGACCATCCAAGGTTCTCCTGCAACCCTTGAGAAACAAAGAGAGTTCCTATTGGATTCGGGCTTTTCAAGCGCTTCCGAGTTTAACTCAGGCTTCCTCGAATCCTGTCCGCAGCGCCACTGTAACGATTTCCGCCACAGAAATTTGGATATTTAAAATGGGTTACCTGTCGTTTTGTGAGCCGGAAGCCTCTTTATGTCTCCTCTCTTTGTCCAGACTCCATTACAAGATCCTCCTGCGCAATGGTGTTGCGGCCGTTTACACTTGTTCCTCTGACGCTTTCACGATCAGAACTTTCACAATCGACCGAATACGAGGGTTGCCTTTTATATTTCGGGATTAGAGAACAAAAACAAATATTGATCATCGAAAATCACTTTATTGTTTTTCAAAATATTCCCCATGAAGATCTATACACTTTTGCATGCGTTTGAACCAATTGTCGAAGCACTTTTGCCACTCTGATTGAGGTATCTCCAACACATGCATTCTGAATGCAGCAACCGCTTCTTCAGGTGTCGAAAAACGTTGACCTCTCAGTTTGTTTTTTACGTACGGGAATAAAAAGAAGTCATTCGGTGCCAAGTCAGGACTATACGGCGGATGGCCCATCAAATCAATGTTTTGGGTGCTCAAAAATGCAGTTGTCGCAGCCGATGTGTGAGAGCTCGCATTGTCGTGGTGAAGAGTGATCCGTCTTCGGCGGTTGGTTTTCCTGATTTCTTGGAAGACAACTGGCAAACAAATGGTTGTGTACCACTCAGAATTGACTGTTCTGCGTTGTTCTAGTGGTACGGTTGCGACATGTCCAGTTTTTCCGAAAAAACAGGCGACCATTTGCTTGGAAGTGCTTCGTGCGCGAACAACTTTAGTTGGATTTGGCTCATCTTGAAACACCCAGACAGTCGACTGCTGTTTACTTTCGGGCTCATACGCGTAAATCCACGATTCATCACCTGCCACGATGTCATAGACGTGTTTCGAAGCACCGCGACCGTATTTTTTGAGCATTTCTTTCGACCAATTGACACGAGCCTTTTTTTGGGCGATTGACAAATTGTGTGGGATCCAACGCGAACAAATTTTTTTGACAGTCAAATGTTTATGCAATATTGAATGTATGCTGGTCCCACTAACGCCTAAGGTTGTCTCAATCTCACGATAGGTCACATGACGATCTTCCAATATCAGTTCGCGCACAGCATCAATGGTTTTCGGAACAACAACTGATTTTGGACGACCTTCACGAAATTCATCTTGGAGTGAACTACGACCACGATTGAATTCACTATACCATCGATAAACACTGGTCCTTGACGGAGCTTCATCGCCAAAAATTGAATTAGGTTCATCCATGCATTGTTGCTGAGTTAATCCACGCCGAAAGTTGTAAAAAATAATCGCACGAAAATGTTGACGATTTAATTCCATTTTTGGGCCTAGATGATTCTTTTAAGTTACTGTAAACAACACAAATAGCGCTCGTATGTCAAAACGTTCTGAGTGCGTATAACCTCAAAAATGTCCAACTTTACGACAGAGCTGTCAATTGCCGGATTGCAACACTAGGGTTGCCAAATCCCGAAACATAAGAGGCAACCCTCGTATAAATCCCAAATTAGACCCGCGCTCGAATATTGCTCTCATGTTTGGAGCTCGCCTCCTAAACATACCCTCGACCTACTTGAGAGCATACAGAGACGAGCGATCCGCCTGATCGGGGACTCGGCGCTGACGTCGGGACTACAGTCGCTATCTCATCGAAGGCGCGTAGCCGACCTCTGTCTGTTTTACTGATGTTATCACGGGTTTTGTTCTTCGGAGATTCCTGGTATTGGTCCGCGCAATTCGGCTTATATGCGCTCCACAAGACAATCCGACGAATCTCACCCGTTTGTGGTTCATCTCCCGACGGCGCGAACTTCCCTACATCAGAACTCGTTCCGCTACAGAGCGGGGAAGCTGTGGAACTCCCTTCCCACGCGAGTGTTCCCGGAGCGTTACAACCTGCAACTGTTCAAAAAGAACAGTTATTTGATGGCATCTCGGGGCGCCCACTCGGCGCTATAGGTTCGCCTCTCCCGAGAGAAGTCTAATATAAAAAAAAAAAAAAAAAAAAAAAAAAAAAAAAAAAAAAAAACTATATCCTGATTTTCTGACCTTTTCCAGGAAGCTCTACCCACTACAATCTTAATCCATAATCAATATATAGCTCCTATCATATTGTTTGAAAAATGTACTAGTAAGTATATGTAAACAATTATAGCTAAAGTATCATAAGTTATCTGAATTGCTTATTGTAAAAATTATTGATGGTCAATAAATACAGAAATGTAAAAAAAAAAAAAGTAGTCGTCATACGTGAATTATTCTTGTTCGATAATTAATTAATCAACAATCCTCCAACCGATCACGGCTCATTTAAATGCATTTGATCATTTCATTATCAAGTTTACTGTTCATTGTATTTGCATTCATTTTAACCACAGCCTGATCGTTGCGAAGAAAATATTCGCTTAAGACGCAATAGGTTGGGAAGTGGAAGCTAGAACTAATTTCATCACTGGCTTATTCGTGGAATCTTCTTCTATTGTTTATTAAGTCTAACTGTTATTTTATTTACACACACATACCAAGTAGTTCATCAGCTTCAGACATTTTCGAATCCGCGCTGAGGGTTTATGCAAAATAAAAAAACATATAAATCAGTCACTCGTTTTGAAGCCTACACCTTAATTAAAGTATATTCCAACCGGTCTTAATTATAAAAAATATGCCATCGAGCACACTCGTGACACAAATCGCCTCAGGTCAAGTCCTCTTTTGCAAGTTATTGGCCTTTTAAAATATCAAAGAAATGAGTGCCTCTTAAAATAGCCACTCAGATCAAGCGAACTTGAATAATTATACTTCGTTCATAGTGAATATCACCAAGAGGCAATAATGAGATAACCTGCACACAATGCGCAGAATGTAGTGCTATTTAGATACAAACACATAATGTTAAGAATATTTTCCAACTACGAATGTATCAAGTGAATTTAAAAACAACAACAACGGTAAACACAAACTGATCTAACAACCCAACAACGAAACTGCTTTCATCGGGCCATTTCCGGTTTTCGTAGTATGACTAAACCAATTATTAAATTCCCTCCTTTTAATATTACACTCGAAAAATACCTGTCAAGACCTTAAATACACAATCAAGTCTGAGAACAAAGCTGCAGCAGTCATATGAATAATGAAACAACAATTTGTGATGACTGTCCAAGTACTGAGCTGCAAATCGGTTGCTAACATCGACGGCTAAGCGCGCACTTAGAATTCAACGTTTTCGGAGAGGAACATGGCAGCGTCAGAAGCGTAAATGAATTGGGAACAAGGCCCAACTTGGCCAAAATAAGTTTATTTGCAAAGCTGACTTGAATTTTAAATAAGTTCGATTGTTTTCATGTTTAGAAGCGATCTGATATGGAAAGTAAATGCTTCAGGAATGTTAAGAGCAGAATTTGAACGTCTACAGTTTCACCTCAAAATTTATTCAGTGTATTCCTTTGATTGGGAATGTTTGTCTTTAGCCACCCAAAAGAGTTTCTCACTTTGGTCGGAACATTACCTTTCTATAAATTACAATAACGACATACTGCTATCTTTTTTATGGGAGAGCTATTTGAGAAGTTCGCGAACTAAAGCGAGTCGGCGCGTTACAATATCAAGGTCGCATTTTTACGTTTTTGCAATGAAGATTGTGTTGTTGATTACGCATTAAAATAAAGTTAAAGGTGAAGGCCTTAGGACATTGGTCGCTACATATGGCTCAAGTGGAGACCTTACATAAATATCACTTTGGGTTTTAATATATGCTGTTTAAGTTTGTTTATGGCGCTGCCAATATGCTAATACTGGAGTCGTTAATGGTTACAGAGGCTCCTCATTACAATTTCAGTTAGCGCTTTGCCTTCCTAATGCCGGCAAATAATTTTCGGTGACCCCTCAACTTTCTCAATCATGTGGAGATGGTAATCGAGAAAATTTGAAATTTATATCTACGACTTTCCAGTTTCATTGGGACTAAAGTGTATTCTTATGTGAGATAAAGAACCACGGGCGTAGGTTAAATTAAAAAAACAAATAAAACAGAGCCAGCTTTCCGAACAGACATGATTACTGATGCATAAGTTTCCCGACCACTGTATGTATTGATATAATGTGTAATGCAAAAGCGATTAATAATACCTTTGCAATACTACGTAAAGGGTAGGAATGGAAGTGAAGGTGTCTATGCGAAAGGGTTAGCAAAACTAAGAAAAATTCTTTAAGAGGAGAGTTGTGACGAGAAACACTTTTATGCGAGATCTGTTAAGACTAGCGTGTGGTTTCGTTCTCCTCCTTTAAGATGAATGGTGCCTGAACAAAACAAAAATGAATTCGAACCTTAAAAACTATATAAATTCATTTGAAATTTGATCATTTCATTTGATTACACTGATTGCACAAATGAACAGTTGCACCCTCCGTTGACATGTTGTTGTAGCTCAAAGAACACTGACTGAACAAAGAGCACGAATAGATACTCTCTATTTAACCCTGTTCTCAAATAACTCTCCACATCAAAATCTTCAACCCTCCGTCTGAACTTAAAATTATAGCTGTGAATGTAAATTCACTAATCCACATCGAAAGAAGGGATAATTTAGGCAATCTGCTCCAAGCCGAATGGCCAGATGTGCTCTTGGCTAGCGAAACTAAGCTAAACCAAAGGCACAAAATGGGCTACAAAAATTATAACATAATTAGACGAGATCGACCACACTCTACTCGAGGGGGTGGGGTCGCTATCTTAGTTAAGAAAGGTCTTCACCATAAGGTCGTTTACAGCACGGAAGTACACAAATTCCAGGTGCTAGAGGCATGCATTATAGACATTCCGCTAAAAAGTCAAAGGCATCTATATATAGTCGCTGCTTACGCCCCTGAATCTGTTCAAGGTACCCAATTTATCAGTGAAATCGATACGCTTTTCCGAAGTCTCAAGTTAGATTTGGAAAACAATTACTTTTTAATGGCAGGTGATTTTAACACCAAGCACAGTGCCTGGGGCAATCTGACCTCGAACACCAGAGGCAATGCCTTGTTTAATTGGTGGCAAACAAATGCGATCGAGCATAAACTAGAATTGTACGCTACAAGTCATCATCATCATCATCATCATCGGCACTACAACCGGGGACCGGTCTTGGCCTTATTTAGCAAGTCCTAAGGCTTGTTAAATTTTCCATAATGATTTATTTTTTCTGGGCAAGGTCATTAGTCTTGCGCCAGAGGCTCCCCGACGGGGAATCGAACCCCGGTCTCCCGGGTGACAGGCGGGTATACTAACCACTATACTATCGAGGAGCCCGTACGCCACAAGTACACTGTCTTATCCAAGAGGTAACTCCTTCCTGGATTTACTTATGACAGATATTCGAATTCAGTTACCAGATACCGAGTTAACTACACGAAATTGTCTTCGCACAATTGAGTACGATAGCGATCATTACGGACTTGGAGCCGTAATACACGTGCCAAACGAGTACCATCTACTTGAGCAGTACGACCAGGTACATTCTTTCGATTTCCGAAAAGCACATTGGTCGCGTTTCGATCGCATAGTAAAAAGAGAAATACGCAACATTGGCATAGACCCACCGACTAATAGAAACCTTCGTAATGATGAAATCGACCATTACCTCCTAACTATGAACGATATTGTTACTAACACAATGAATCGTTCCATCCCTAAAGTAGCTCATATGGATGGCTATACCCACCGATACAGAAATGCAACTATCGATGCTTTGTATAGGCAAAAGAGCACCCTGCTCTCAAAGCTGAAATTGTGGTATAGGCAGTTCAGTGACCCAAATAGCAATGAAATCAAAATTATCAAGTCCTTGATTAAAAATCTTCAAAAACTGATCCGGGATAATTACCGAGCAGTAATAAATGAGGAGTGGAGCAACAGAATTCGAGCTGTCCAAGTAAACGGACCGAACATGTTTTAACAAATCAAGAAAATATGTCGAAAAAAAGATCACAATAACATTCCCTGTCTCCGAATTCCACGGACTCCCGAGAATTGTCAGATAATGCTGAACGCAGGACTCACCTTAAAGCACATCAACTCCAATGATGAAGTAATAGTAGTCGAAGATCCGCAAAAGAAAGCGAATTCGATTGGAGCCTGTTTCGAAGCAGTGTACAGAGTTAACGAATCAGTTCATGCTAACACTGAAATTGAAAGCAATGCCCGTCAAAGACATTGCTCGCTGCGCAACCAACTTCACAACTGGCGATCCGAAAACCATAGTTTCATCACATTCGGCGAAAATAATAGGGCGGATTCTCCCGTCAGAAATGAAAATACAAATATGTTTGTGCGCAAGGATGAACTTAGAAACATACTTAGCTCAATAAAAAATAAGAAATCATCTGGAATAGATAGCATTCCAAATGTGATTCTAAGGCATTTGCCTCGCGAAGCAGTGAACATATACACTACTTTGTTTAACAACGCTCTAAACAATGCACACTATCCAACCCATTGGAAGACTGCAGTAGTCCACCCTATCCCCAAAAAGGGTAAGGAGAAGAGCAATCCAGCTAATCTGCGCTCGATCAGCCTGCTTCCCAACATCAGCAAGGTCTTCGAAAAAATTATAAACAAAGCACTGATAGGTTGGTGTGATGAAAACGATATCATCCCCAACAACCAGTTTGGCTTTCGAGCGTGACATGATACAGTTCATGCAGCGACGAAACTTGTTTCCGATATACAGTGGAACAAGGCAAAGCGACAATGTACAGGCGCCTGCTTGGTTGACTTTGAAAAGGCTTTCGACACCGTATGGTTAGAAGGACTTGTCTATAAGTTAACAAACCTGGGTATGCCGCAATATCTGCTATACATTATTTATGATATGATAATGGACAAACATTTTGTGGTGAAATGCGGGGACATACTCTACAACAAGACCTTCCAAATTAAAAATGGCTTACAGCAGGGAGCTGTGAATTCTCCCATTCTATTCAATATTTACACTAGTGATCTAGTGAGTTCTCTCGAAAACGCCATTGCGTACGCCGATGACATAGTGGTGTACAGAACAGGAGGAAAAATAGACGACATTAATAGGCACCTTCAAGATGACTTCAACAAAATAAAACAATTTTGCGACGACTGGAAATTAAAAATTAATTTCCAGAAAAACGAGAATATTCTTTTCAGAACGCCCCTATCCAGGGCCTCGAGGGATACAAAATACAATTGGAAACACTTCTCTATTGTAGGTAACAATAACCTTCCACTGCAAGTGAAAACTGTAGTTAGATACCTTGGTATCTGGCTAGACCAGTATTTATATTTTGACAACCACGTAGCAGCGTCTCTCTTCGCAGCTAAAAGCGCATATTCTATGACAAGAAATCTATTCCGGAGTAGTCTTCTTGACCCCAGAGTCAAAATAATTTCGTACTCGGCATTCATCCGACCAGTTTTGATTTATGGCTGTCCAGTATGGTATAATATATCTCCACTTTATATGGAGAAGTTTCGTGTGTTCGAACGGCAGTGTTTGCGTTCCTGCCTCGGACTTTATAGAACACCAGAGTCGCAATACAAAAAATTCTATCCCAACAAAATCCTGTATAACAAATCAGGGTTAAATAAGATAGACAATTTCATAATTAAAATTATTCGTGCTCACACAGCAAGGGCAATGTGCAGTGACAATAATCTTATCGCGGGAGCATTCTATCCCAATGATATGTATCTAGAGAATACCCTCCAGAATGGATTTATTCCCCCAGAAGCGTTCCCTTTCTTGGATCAAAAAGGCCTTATCCAAGACGTGCATGGAGTCCCGATTATTTACCACGCTTTCCGTGGAGCCAGGGAGAAACGAATTCTCCATGATAGTAATATCTCCAATGCCCCAGACCGCATGCGTTTTAGCACGGCGATCAGTGAAATAGATAAATCAGACAGAGATCGAACATCTCCCAAATGGTGGTGGTTTCTCAACGAGGAGAGGACTTCACTTCCTCAGATATAGTATGCCTCTCAAGAGCAACGCTCTCCTTCCTCTTGCCCCCCCTCCTCCTGTCCACCTTTCCCATTACTTTTATTTTTTATTTCTTATTTTATGTTTTATTCGTTTTGTTTTGAAGTTTTTGTTTGTTATAATTAAAAAAAAAAAAAAAAAAAAAAAATTGTAATAATAATGTATACATATAGACGTAAACGAGGAGTCCCTCTAATATATGATGACTATGATGTTGTTGTAGCTTGTATCATCTGATATTTGTTCCGGATTGCAAGAGAATATGACGCAGAGTTTGAGTAATTGATAACTCAGTGAGGTGCTATCAGCACCCCTGCGGAACATTTCCTCATACTTTCGTAATCAACATATAATATTGACAAGAAAATGAATTTTCGACATCATTATCAGTACTCACAATGTAGGATGTGGTTTTTAACCATTCTGATATCACAACTTCTGGCCATGTTTTATTCTTGTATCGAAATTCTCTTTCAGTGCAGGCATTTCAGGAAAAGTGATACTGTGTAATGACAAACTTTATCTACAGCATATTGAGTAACTTTTTCTTCGTAAACCTGATAATTTCAAGTTTCCGCCCGCAGGAAATCAGAATTAGCTTTATATCATCCACAGATAAGCACAATCTCATGTGGCTAGATTCAAGTATTTTCAAATTTAGTCATTGACGTTTGTGTGGTGTATCTCCTGCGACACCAATCAATATCAAAGGAAGCTGGTTTCAAGACTCTGGGCGTTATACGGAAATATGTTCACATCTAATATAATACGAAATGGTTTGTTCGAATAAGCTAGAAGGTCGAAAGGCTAAAATTGCGAATATTTGTTTTGAACGCTTGAAGTTGGTAGCAGTAAGGCTTTGAATATTAGTCAACGTAGAAGTAGTACGATACTCTGTTAGAAGCACGATACTCTGTTAGAAGTACGATACTCCGTGCCGATTAACGTCAAAACATGAGTGCCACTTCAAACCAGCAAATAGTTATTACGAATTGGCGCCCCTGTATGAAAGTTACTATTTAAGAGGAGTGGTTAAATAACTTAATAAAAGACTTCTGCGGAAAACACATAGAACGGTGGATGTTATGTAGCGTTAAATAGGGGTAAACATTTATTCAACAAAAAAAAAAAAAAAGGTTACTTGGTTCATTGACGACCCTAAAAACGTGCTAGAGGACTAAGAACGAAGTACTATGTCGCTATGCCAATTATTGAATATGTTTCATTACATGATCACGAATTTATTTTAAAGTTCGATTGTGCGTCTATTCTGGTTATTTATTTCCGCATAATGGATCACCAGAAGGTAACAGATAATTAAAACATCTCGAATAACTCCACCTTCAGCCCTGTGAGTAGGGCGATAGAATATACTCACAGCTAGGCCGGCTTGTCGTAAGAGGCGACTAAAGGCCGAGTGGTAGCCGGGGTCCCAAAGCCCTGTGCGCCCGGTGAAATACCACCCCATCAAGCTGGTCGGGAGAAATCCCTGGCCATCTTTCGGAGCTTGGCTGATGGACCGGTTCGAGAAAAGGTTGGTTAGGTGGTAGTCGGTCCCAAGGTGAGATAGCACCCCGTCACACTGTACATTCCGCCATATCGCCGGGAGAAATCTTGGACGGTGTTTGGGATGTGTGGCTGATGGCCCGGACTGACACGGAGATAAGACATGATGGTGCCTTCTGATATAAAAAATTTCGGAGATAAACTAGTCTTCCATTCGGATCTCCGGGGGGGGGGGGGGGGCTATGTCAGGGTGAACATCATGCAGATTACATGAAAAATAATGAAACTTTAAGAGGTTCGCCATCGCATAACCGGGCTCGCGCTCGAGGCTCTGCCCACGCTCGACTGGTGACGGCATTTTGTAACATCAGGGGCATCGGTTTCACCAATACGAACGTACACGTCGTCCACCAATATTTGCAAACCACGAAACCTGATATCCTTGCCCTAACTGAGACCGAGGTCGATTCGTCAACTGATTCGACATATCTTCGTTGCTCAGGATACGACTTACATTCGAGATTCCGTTTTAAGGGCGGAGTCTGCGTCTTCGCGCGGTCCGATCTGGCTTGCCAGAGGATGGTGGCGTTGGAACCCAATAATTTGGACATCATATGGTTGAGGGTCGTGCTGAGGAATTCTGTTAAATTTCTTTGTTGTCTTTACCGCTCCCCGAAGGACGATCGACCGGCGACATTTTTCGAACATCTTTCACATGCTGTCGACTGGATACAGATCACCCACCCACCTTCTGAAATTGTTGTCCTTGGCGATTTTAATGTGCACAATTCCGGCTGGTTGTTACATTCTAATAGAACCGACGAGGCTGGGAGGATGGCGGAGATGTTTGCTGTAAGCCACAACTTGACTCAACTCGTGGGGGAGCCAACGCGAGTGCCGGATGCCAGAGGCGATTATGCGAACATCCTGGATCTGTTTTTGACATCCGAACCGAGTATTTATAGCGTAGAGGTTTATGCGCCACTGGGAAACTCAGATCTGTCGCGCAACCGCTTACATATCAAGCGAATAACTGGCCTAGGCAGCTTCGCCATGTATGGAAGTATGGGGCTGCTAACTGGGACGGTTTGTGGGATTTCTTCGCATCCTTTCCATGGTCGGAGGTGTGCTTCGGAAACTCCGATGTTAACGCTTGCGCGGAGTCGGTATCAGAGGTTATTCTTCTGGGAATGGAGATGTATATTCCACATTCCATCAAACGAAGTTCGTCTGATAAACCTTGGTTTGATAAAAAATGCGAGCTGATTACAGCGCACAAAATAGAGCTTTTAAGCAATGGCGCTCCAATCCCACCGATGTTAACAGAACGAATTTTGTTAGAATCGGAAACGCATGCAACCAGACGATTGATACTGCGAAGATAGCTCACGACAGGGTGATCAATAAGCTCCTTCGGTGCCCAACTGGTTCGCGCTCCTTCTGGTCAATGGCAAAGGCTGCCAGCGGTAACTTCGCATCCTCCTCATTCCCCCCGTTGGTGACAGATAGCGAGACGTTAGTCATGAATTCAAAGGACACAGCTAATGTGTTCGCGAATTTATTTTCGGCGAATTCAAACCTCGATTCCGCTCTTTTGGAGCCACCTGTGATCGAGCCGGTACGGTCTTCCATGCGGGATGTGTGATTTCGTCCGCGCACTATTCAACGTATTTTACGTGAACTGGATTGTAGGAAGGCAACCGGCCCGGACGGAATACCAGCAATAGTCCTTAAGAACTGTGCTCCAGAACTATCGCCGGTTCTTGGGAGACTCTTCCGCTTATCTTATGCACGGAGGACCTTTCCTGCCTGCTGGAAAATCGCTCGAGTTCAGCCAATCCCAAAGACGGGAAAAAAGTGTCTCCCACAAAATTACCGTCCGATAACATTACTGTCTATTCTATCTAAGGTGGTGGAAAAAGTCATCAATACAGAGTTAGTTAAGTATTTGGAGTGCAACGGACTTCTGAATGATCGTCAATACGGATTCCGTGGCAGGCGGTCCACAGGAGACCTTTTAACACTTATAACCGGTATATGGACATCTGCGATTGAACGGCATGGTGAATCAAGGGCGATCGCATTGGATATCTATAAGGCTTTTGACCGCGTCTGGCACGGGGCATTGCTGAGCACACTTCGTTCATATGGACTTTCCCAACAGCTTTGCGACTGGACGAGGATCTTCCTCGAGAATTGATCGATCCCGGTTGTTGTGGACGGCGAGTGCTCGGATCTGTATCCTGTTAATTCGGGGGTGCCCCAAGGTTCTATTTTGGCTCCAACCTTGTTCTTGCTTCACATAAATGATTTGTTGGAGACAACGGATAACAAAGTGTTCAGTTTTGCGGATGATAGTACGCTTGTTTCCTCCTTTTCGAGTGATCGGCCGATTGGTGCATCAACGTCACACCGGCTGAGATGTAGACAGATTGACTCTCTGAATCGGGATCTGGATAAAGTCCTGCAGTGGGGAAGGGCCAATCTTGTCGACTTCAATGCAACGAAGACCCAGTATACAACATTCACAAAGAAAACTGGATCATCGGTTCCACAGCTGATGATGAATGGCCAGGCCCTCGAGGCGGTGTCGAACATCGCCAGGTCAGCCTCAGGAAAACTGAGTTATCTTTTTAGAGCCAAGAAATACTTTACTCCGGCCCAACTTCTTCTCCTATATAAATCTCAAATTAGACCCGCGGTCGAATATTGCTCTCATGTTTGGAGCTCGGCTCCTAAACATACCCTCGACCTACTTGAGAGCATACAGAGACGTGCGATCCGCCTGATCGGGGACTCGGCGCTGACGTCGGGACTACAGTCGCTATCTCATCGAAGGCGCGTAGCCGACCTCTGCCTGTTTTACAGAAATTATTACGGGTACTGTTCTTCGGAGATTCGTGATATTGTTCCACGCAATTCGGCTTATATGCGCTCCACAAGACAATCCGACGGATCGCACCCGTTTGTGGTTCATCTCCCGATGGCGCGAACATCCCTGCATCAGAACTCGCTCCACTACAGAGCGGGGAAGCTGTGGAACTCCCTTCCCACGCGAGTGATCCCTGAGCGTTACAACCTGCAACTGTTCAAAAAGAACTGCACCAGTTATTTGATGGCATCTCGGGGCGCCCATTCGGCGCTATAGGTTCGCCTCTTCCGAGAGAAATCTATTTATTAAAAAAAAAAAAAAAAAAAAAAAAACCTATGGATGTTGATTTTGTCGCACGATTAGTTTACCGCGCTGCGTTACTTACGTGTAATAGTATTCAAAGTTACACCACCAAAAATTATTGGTTTAAACAATATATATTTATTTTTTATTACGAACAAGGCTCGATCACGGCGAAAACTATACTGATCTCAAAACCAAACGAAAATTTACATTACACCTTCTAAAAGATGGTGCATACATTTAGTTAGACAAAACAAAAGGTACGATTCCAAGAATTTTACAATTAATAGGTACAAGGACAAAGATTGAAGACACATTTGAGTAAATTGGTTAATAGCAAAAATGTTCTTGAAAGGACTACGTCATTAAAAGATAATTAAGGATGAACATATTTGTTCATACATTAAAATTCTGGGAAGAGCGAGTGTACGAGCAACTAAAAGGACAAATGCGTTGAGCATGATGCAACAGATGTGTTACCTGCATTGACAATCAAATATTTATCGACGATTAATTAGGTGAAGAATCACATCACCACCACAGGTGGATACTTTGTTGAGTAAGTTAGATATTTGCGAAAATGTGTGTGGAACTGTAGATTTTTATTTTCAGCGATAATGGGGGGTTTATTGTTTTACTGGTTACATAACCAACCTCAATATACAATCATATCCATAACTGGAGTTGTGAGTAATAGAAATCTCTTATAAAAATGAATATTAGAGTGGGTTAAAGTACGGTACCTTGGAGAACATCAACATTAATTTGATGGGAAGTAAATTTGACACCACCCAGAGCCACTGGATTAATTGCCCTTAGCCCATTCACTGCCAGGCAAATTTAGAGCGTCTTACCGTGGGGGTCTATATTTTATTTGGTAGCAAACATGGATTTTAAACAAAATTTTATTATTTTGGTTACAGGCATAGTTCTGGAATGGCATTTACCGCAATTTACAAATAAAAAAAAATAGCCTACGAGATAACTCGTACCTGGCAACACTGAATAAAATTCCTGTGCTAACTGCCACAGTAGTGCTCTGAAAAGCCCTATCATCTCCCCCTCCCACACATACATCCAAATCTCATAATCCTTAACTAAAGTTCAAAAAACAATCATCTAAATTGATATTTCGCAATAAACGAGTCAAATGTTCGTTTATCGCCCTTGCACCCAACTCCCCATAATCATCCAACTAATCCAGAAATACATTATCCCAATCCAGCAAA
Organism: Microdon myrmicae; assembly: GCA_963931805.1. Taxonomy (NCBI): domain Eukaryota; kingdom Metazoa; phylum Arthropoda; class Insecta; order Diptera; family Syrphidae; genus Microdon; species Microdon myrmicae. The sequence goes on from OZ007496.1 coordinate 119,166,939, forward strand.
ATTCCTGGTAAACAAATCAAATATTCGTTTATCTTCCATACACATCAATTTCCTATGATCCTCAAACATATGGTAAATTGAGCCAAATGTTCAATTTCCATACTCACGCTCATGTGTCCGAGAATTCGCCTAACCGAATTCTTATTTCAAAAAACACTCACACGGCTCCAGCCAAAGTATCTAAATCCAGATTTGGTTTCATTTAGAAGGGTGATGAATTTCAGATTCGAAGATCAGTCTCTAGGTTGGTGTCCGACGTTTAAAAACGCCAATCAATTAAAATAAATTGGACTAAATTAATAAAATCCAATATTAAAGTAGTTTTTTTCCTACTGGATCCGGCCGAATTTCAGGTCCCCTTTTGCAGCAATCGGTCTTCACTCTTACCGGAGGCCCCAGAAACACGGTGGCGACCGCAACGGGCCTTCTCAGGAGCGGTGTAAAGAGATTGTAGGGTCTCTAACAGATACACAAACAATACACAAGCAAATAGTGAAGAATACCGAACGAAAATCGAATAAGAAACTGCATCAGAGCGGTATACCATAGCGATAACATAACAATTCACATCAGTGGAATATACTTGAGTTTAAAAAGTCGAATTCTAAACACGACCAGTAGCCTGATGTGTAACGCAGTGTTTCAATTTTTGGTGATTCTAACTGTCATAGCGGCAGTTCGAATCACACGTTCTTCACTATCATTCCAAACGCTATAAGATCCCTGATCCTTTTAAGGAAAAGGAGACACGCTATCTGAGAGCAAGGCCATTACTACACCACTTACGGGATATCTCGTAGTGTCTTTTCTACCAATGCAATTTTTCATACTCAAAGAAATTTGTTTTCTATTTTGTTTGATTTTAAAAGCTCATCCAATTTCATCTGGCGATAGTCAGTAATACAAATGTGTAATGATCGCCACTAGGAAAAACCCACAAGGCGTTGGTACGAGGGCAGTTTGATAAGTAAGTGCCTTATTGAAAAAAAAAAAATATTTCTTTCGTCTCCTTTTAGCTCAATACATTTAGTACAGGATGTTTCCAATTTTTTTATTACATCCAAATAATAGGTTTCCTCAAGACCATCTAAATAGGCGTTGATTTCTGTGATGACCTCTTCATTCGACCCAAATCTCTTACCGCCCAGCCATTTCTTCAGGTTTGGTAACAGGTAATCGTCGTAAGCGGTTAAATCTGGAGAATATGCTGGATGAGGTAGCAGTTCGTAGCCGAATTTATGGGGTTTGCATGATTATGGCACTGTGAGCAGGGCGTTAGAATATACTCACAGCTAGGCCGGTTTATCGTAAGAGACGACTTAAAACCGAGTGGTAGGTGGGGTTTGCTCTGCCGCCCGGTGAAATATCACCCAATCAAGCTATACGCTCCGTGAAATGGTTGGGAGAAATTCCTGTCCATCTTTCGGTGCTTAGCTGATGGACCGGTTTGAGAATAGTTTGGTTTATGTGGTAGTCCGTCCCAAGGTGAGATACCACACCGTCACGCTCTACAATCCGCGATATCGTCGGCCGAAATCTGCGACTATGTTTCGGATTTATGGCTGATGCCCGGACTGACACGGAGACAAGTCCTGATGGTACCTTCTGAGATAAAGAATTCCGGAAGTAAACGATTTCCCATTCGGACCCCCGCCCGATTTATATTCGAGATTCCGTTTTATGGGAGGAGTCTGCGTCTTCGCGCGGTCCGATCTGGCTTGTCAGAGGATGGAGGCGTTGGAACCTAATAACATGGACATCATGTGGTTGAAGGTCGTGCAGAGGAATTCTATTAAGGGGGTAAATATCCAAAATTCCAGAGTGGTGGAGTGGAGGGTTAGGGGGATGGGAGCGAACACACAAGGCAAAGTCTCTGATTGCTTTCAACCCGGCGAAGGCCAGGACGATCCTTGTCCTTTAATCCTAGTTGACATGCAGTCTCCACGTGACACCCATGGATAGCTACTTTGGCACCCATCAAGCAGTGAACCAATGCATGCAGCGACATCCTGATGAAGGTTGGCGCAAGTCTAATAACCTCTCCCGTAAAAACAAATTATTGCAGCAAATTTAACAAGCCTCGGATATGAACCGGATACACGATAAACGATTTAAGAATTTTCTCATGGAACGTCCGCTCACTATACAGAGCTCGAGCTGCACAGCAGCTAGCCGATGCCCTATCCGAATACAAGCCTGACATAACAGCATTACAAGAAATAAGATCGGCGGGGAGTGGTGTTATTCAAAGAAACGAGTATGACATTTATTACAGCTGTCGTGCAAAACACCATGTGCTCGGGGTAGGCTTTCTAGTCAGACAAAAACTGAACCCTGCCATTATCGGCTATGCACTCTTCGCATGCGATGCAAGTTTAAGAACATAAGCCTCATAAACGTTCACGGACCTACAGAGGAGTTCCCAGACGACGAAAAGGAAGAATACTACGAGAACGTCGAACGGGCCCACAATGACTGCCCAAGATACGATGTGAAAATCGTTCTTGGTGATTCGAATGCGAAAATAGGTCGGGAGCCGGTTTTCAGACACTTCGCAGATGCCCATAGTTTGCATGAGAACATTAATGTCAATGCACTACGAGTCATCGAACTGGCAGCATCAAAGAAGTTGGTCGTTGCGACTACCATGTTTCCGCGTAAAGATATCCACAAAGCCACCTGGGTATCACCTGATAGAGCTACTCGCAACCAATTGACCACCTCTCGAGCCTGATGACGGTACGAACGTACCGACGTGCCAACGTCGACTCGGATCACTATCTTGGTGGCACAGTTTTCCGAGCGCGGATTGCCTTACGGAGACGTATTGCATACGCGAATCAGATTCGAATCAGACACGGCTGCCTTACGCAATGAGAATACCAGTAACACCTTTTAATCATGCGCTAAGACTCAGCCTCGCAGAGCTCGACGGAGGGAGAGTAAGTCCTGAGGCCAGAATTTCGGGCGTAGAAGAGAAATGGACACGCCTTAAGAATACTGTCATTAGTACTGCCAACTCCATCTTAGACAGGAGTCGTAGAGATCGGAGCGACTGGTTTGATGATGAGTGCAAACTAGCGATTGAACGTAAGAATGCTGCATACCGAGCAATGCAGCAGTCTCATAGGACGCGGGTATGCGAGGAGAAATACAAACAGCTCAGAAGATCTGAAAAAAGACTTCACAGACAAAAGAAGTGCCTGGGAAAAAACCTTGTCTGTGAAATAGAAAAAAGTAGAGTGCGAGGTCCGCACCAGGCGCGGAAGTTCTACCATATAATCCGCAGTATGACGCGATACACACCACGCAGCACTTACTGCAAGGATAAATAGAGTAATCTGATCACCAATCCTGAAGGCATTCTGGAGCGATGGGAAGTCCACTTCAATGAATTGCTAAATGGTCAACTCACAGAAGAATTGGAGGCTCCACCAATGGAAAATCAAGACCAAATGCTGCTGTCACCAAGTATTGCGGAAACATTAAAAGCCATAAGACAGCTCAAATCACGTGTTGATAGATCGCCGCCACTCCCCGAGCCTGATGACGGTACGAACGTACCGAGGTGCCAATGTCGAGTCGGATCACTATCTTGTAGGTGGTTTTCCGAGCGCGGATAACCTTACGGAGACATATTGCTTCCGCGGATCAGGTTCGGATCAACACGCCTGCCTTACGCAATGAGAATACCAGTAACACCTTTGGTCAGGCGCTAGGACTCGCCCTCGGAGAGCTTGACGGATGGAGAGTAAGTCCTGGGGCCAGAATGCCGGGCGTAAAAGAGAACTGGACACGCCTTAAGAATACTGTCATTAGTACTGCCAACTCCATCTTAGGCAGTAGTCGTAGAGATCGGAGTGACTGGTTTGATGATGAGTTCAAACTAGCGACTGAACCTAAGACAGCTGCATACCGGGCAATGCAACAGTCTCATAGGACGCAGGTTCGCGAGGAGAAATACAAGGAGCTCAGAAGATTTGAAAAAGACTTCACCGATCCTGAAGGTGTTCTGGAGCGATGGGAAGTACACTTCAATAAATTGCTTAATGGCCAGCTCACAGAAGAATTGGAGGTTCCACCAATGCAAAATCAAGACCAAATGCTGCCGTCACTAAGCATTGAGGAAACATTAAAGCCATAAGACAGCTCAAATCGAATAAAGCCCCCGGAGCTGATGGCATACCAACTGAACTGATTAAATAATGAGGGACAGCGTTACATCACGCAATTAATGAGATCGTGGTGCACGTATGGGAGCAAGAGGAGATGCCGGAAGACTGGCGTCGCGAAATAATTTGCCCCATACATAAGAAGGGAGATATCACACTGTGCAGCAACTATAGGGGTATAACATTGCTGAGTATCGCCTATAAGATATTCTCCACTATCCTACAAGATCGGATAGCCACATACGCTAAAGCCATCATTGGTCAATATCAGTCTGGCTTCATCCCAGGGAAATCAGCAATTGATCAGATATTCACCCTTAGGCAAGCGATGGAAAATGTCTGGAATTTAAGATTCCATTATATCATCTATTTATATACTTCATGGCCGCCTACGACAGCATACAGCATAGCCAGGATAGAGCTATATAATGCTATAAGAGAGTTCGGCATTCCAAACAAATTGATACGACTTTGTAGGTTGACCATGACCAACGTAACTAGTCAAGTAAAAATATCGGGATTGCTGTCCAAATCAATAAACATCTTTAATGGACTCCGATAAAGGGACGGTCTGGCCTGCCTCCTCTTCAACCTGGCGTTGGAGAAAGCAATCCGTGACACTGGCGTCACAACTAGAGGACCTATTGTCACCAAGTCTAGCCAGATATTTGCCTACACAGATGACATCGACTCATCGGTTGATCCGATTCGGTTGTACAGGACTTCTTGAGCCAGAATGACAGACGGCACAAAAACTGGGACTGCACACTAATGAGGGAAAAATGAAGTACATAGTGGCAACTTCTCCGAAAAGAATACCTAACGTTGGTCAAACTATCAGGGTAGTGGTGCACGAATTTGAAGTAGTGCAATCCTTTAACTACATTGGGTAAATAGTATGAGCCGATAACAATATGGAAGAAGAAATACGCGAACGGCTGATTAAATCCAACAAAGCCTACTATGGTCTATCAAGACTCTTTAAATCCCGAAATTTATCCAGAACATTCAAGCTACTACTGTACAAGACCATCGTTTTACCGATACTCATGTATGGATCCGAGACCTGGGTGCTCAATAAAAGGCACTTTGAACTCTTAGCCGCGTTCGGGAGGATGGTCTTAAGGAGAATTGATGGCTCCATATGTGGGGGAGGACGATTTCGGAGACGCTACAACCATGAGTTGTACGCGATCTACTTTGAAGCTAATGTTGTAAGAAAAATCAAGCTCGGTAGACTCCGGCGGGCGGGTCACCTAGCTTGAATGAGCGGAGTCCTTTGTGGCAGGATGTATGGAAGGACACAGCGCGGCAGACCATGTCGGCGGTGGAGGGATGGCGTAGACTAGGACGCCCATAGCCTGGGAATGCCAAACTGAATGACATCGGCTCGAAATCGGGACCGGTGGAGAGATTTGTTAAATAAGGCCAGGGCCGGATCCCGGTTGTACTGCCGAGTGCTACAGTTTTGTTTTTAGTCAAAATTCAATTTTTAATTCCTTATTCATTTATTTAATTTAAAACGTTTTACTATTAATTTTTATATATCGTCGACACTAAACCGAAACCACGAACTCGTCTTGAGTCCGCAGTCGCACAACACCAAATCTAAACTGGCGCGCGGAGAACGCGATGCATCTTCCTTTTAAATGAAAACAAATCGAGATTTTGTATCTTGAAACGAACGTTTCAGATGGAAAATCTCGATTTCGGGTTTGGTGCTCATTAGGATAATAGTTTTTAAATTGGTGCATATTAGGATATGCATTGAAATTTGGGTTTTTTGCTTTTCTTATCCGTCTTTTCTTATCAGAGTTTGCGTGTCCTTCGGATGGGTAACACAAGATCCGTGGGAATTAGGTAATGGGTATTGAATTGTTGCATTAACAAGTCATAAAACATCTGCCATGTGACGATATGGATTAGGATGTTTATGATTGCTTGAATTGTGTGTCGGCGGAAAATAGATATGCCTGTGTTTAGACACGTGCACATTTTGGGCTTTGGATCTTGTAGGAATTTGAATTGAATTGAATTCAATGTTTGAGTTTGAACGTTTAGTTCGATTTGGTTGACATTGAATTCAATGTTGATTTGGGTGTAGGGATTTGTGTGTGGGGGAAGGAGATTGTTTCTATGGGGTAAGGAAATTGTAGGGCTTTCTGGAGCACTACAATATCAAGAAGGTCTGTACCGAATTTCAAGTCAATCAAGGAGATTGTTTCTATGGGGTAAAGAAATTGTAGGGCTTTCTGGAGCACTACAATATCAAGAAGGTCTGTACCGAATTTCAAGTCAATCGGTTCATTAGAACTTGAGATATAGTGTCAATAGACTTGAAAAAAATGGCTTGAGAAGAACGCGTTTAAAAATATCAGGGTATAGTAGCTTCCGGAGACGCTACAACCATGGGTTGTACGCAATCTACCTTGAAGCTAATATTGTAAGAAAAATCAAGCTCGGTAGACGCCGGTGGGCGGGACACCTAGCTCGAATGAGCGAAGAGGAGCCTGCCCGGAAAGTCCTTTGTGGCAGGATGTATGGAAGGAGACAGCGCGGCAGACCTTGTCTGCGATGGAGGAATGGCGTAGACCAGGACGCCCAGAGCCTGGGAGTGCCAAACTGGATGACATCGGCTCGAAATCGGGGCCGGTGGAGAGATTTGTTAAATAAGGCCAAGATCGGATCCCTGTTGTAATGCCGATGATGATGATGATGATAGTAGCTTCAAGTGACATAATATCGCGTTATACCCCGCACTTCCATGGTGATGTTACAACAATCCTTGTGCTCTGCATACCACTCTTCGTAGGCTTCGATGTCTGATTGTTTTGTGTTTTTCCATACGTTACAAGCTTGGCAACACGGCTTACTTGGTGGGAGATCTCCCATCACTAACATAGTCGCATTTACTCGCCAAACACTCCTAGCCCTAGAGAACGGCAACGAGGTCGACGTTGTTACTACGGATTTTACTAAAGCCTTCGATAAAATTTCGCACAGACTGATACTTTTCAAATTATCCACCTTGGGCTTCGAACCCGTATTAAAAAGGTGGATTTCGTCATACTTGAGTAACCGCCTCTACAGAGTGTGTTTCCTATCCATTCTCTCAAATCCTTTCCGTGCTACCTCTGGAGTTCCCCGGGGCTGTCATTTTGGTCCCCTTTTGTTTATATTACCAATAAATGACGTCGATGTGACTATCAAGCATTCCTGCATCTCCCTTTATGCCGACGATACCAAGTTCTTCAAAACTACTTGTTCTTCGCTTGATTCTTTCTTCTCCAGACAGACTTTAACATCTTTTCGTTATGATGTCAAAAGAATTGTCCGGAGCTTAATAGCAACAGATGTCAATCAATTACGTTTTCACGTTACCACACCCCGTATGGCCTTAACGAACCGATCTCACATATGCTACGCAACGTCAACAATTACCCCAACTCCTTTGATTTCAACGTTACCTCCCCTGCTCTCAAACCCTGTCTCCTCTTAGCCCGTTCCTAAGTTATGTTAATAACGCTTATATTGGGCTGAATGAATGAGGACTTTGACCTTACTTAAACCCTAAACCCATACTCATTCCCGTTTCCAACCTTGCGGCCTATTTTTGTATCCTGTCTTGCCACTTACACCACCCTCTCTCTTCCCTCTTTAAATTAATTATAATTAATTTATTGTTAGTACTTAGTTTTTAAGTGAGTTCATAAGTTCATTTTTATATTCTTGTACCGCTTGTAATAAGCGTAATAAATGAGGGTTCTCTCTTCCCTCACCAATTCATAACTTTTCAATTGTAATGGCACGAAACCCTATCCCTATTAAAATGAGACGTCATTAACACCACCCACAAGCTTTTGGTTTAGTTTCAAAGGACACCACACACTTGATAGGAAATCTTTTATTTGCTTATTGCTGGAACGCTTCAAATATCTGTTTATTAAGCCTCCTCCAGTGTACCCTTATATCGCTGTCCTGTTGTGGTCAAACTACAGAATTCCAGAAGCTTATAGCTGCGCTCGGCTTTGTCAGTTTTAGCGACCGTGCGCATATTTGAACATCTACTCTGGGATTCAAGGACGATTTTCTTTGAAACTAACCTTGAGAAAGCCTATTGGAATGGTCTTCACCCCATGGCCCTTCATTCCCACATGGAAAGTTTACACTTTTAACATCCCCTGAATATGATAATACGAGCTTGGTTGTACCGTGGTTAATCGTCCTTCCTTTAGATAATTACAGTCAAATTTGTTTGGCTGGAAGATACTCCTACCTGGAATAGATTCTCATGGAATCTCCCAAATCCAAATAAGGTGGGTCAAAGCTCTGTAGCGAGGTATTGCAAAACGAAAAGCACTTCTCCACGGCTGATTGGCCCGCACATACAGCTGCACATCATCTATAGGCTCAAACAGATGGTAGTACAAAGGTTGGCGGCTATAGCTGCCGCCAAGCAAATCATTTTAGATACGAATACATGCACCAATAATTCGCATTAGAAATCCCTCCCACAAAAATTACCTCACTTCTATTATCATCGAAATATAAAAACGAAAAATAAAATATGAATTTAGCAAAATCTTCCTAATTTGGTGGGTTTTTTATGCCCAGAAATCGAAAGCTTTATGACGTTCCATATAAGTATGTAATAAAGGCCCACGTAAAATCCTTGACCAATGGAACATTGCACGTAGAAAGGCTGACAGAAGAAAGTACTCACCTCTTCCAATATTGACACCGTCTGTCGGCAGTCAGGCATCCGTGATGCAAAGGTTGATGTAGTCGGTGAATTATAGTCATCTCTAGTTTCTTCGACGAAATCTGCAATACCTATTGGAACAGGCATCTTGAAAGGACTAATGTATGTCTCGTTTGTTTTGCTTTTACTTCTTTCCTTGCCCTAGTACTATGAACTTTCACTGAATACACACTACACTAAGTGCCACCAAAAAAGCACAAACACACACGAGATCGAAAAAATTTCCAAACACTGAATTTTGCACAAAAAAAAAAACCGAAACAAGATCCTTTGGACTATGTATCACTGGTCATCTATTTACCAATGTGAACACTTAAGACGACCCGAAAGTCAAATCCGTTTCCGTAATGAAAACCACTGACTGGAGGAACAGCATCATCACGGTTATCATCTTCGTTGTCGGCAACAACAACAGCAGCAAATCCATCATCACTATTCTCACTCAACGAACTTCGTAGTAGAGAAAATTGTTGACACCCATTTTTTCTACGCTCCCAATTAAGTTAGAGCTTAAATTTCTTTAGCTGTATGGAATAAGATATTCGAAATGTTAATTTGTCAGCCCCAGCGAAGAGCACTTGTAAAAGTTAATTAACAATTATATTGGCATCTCCGTTAACCGATCAGGCGCGTTAATAGGTCTAGGAATTACGGCGCACTTAGCGCGGTGTTAGTGTATAAGGATAAGCGAACTATTTCAAGCTTTCCCATTTAAAAAGCACAATTTTGTACAGATATTTCACATAACTAAGAATTACAATTGATTTGGATACACTTCTGGAAATGAGGGAAAGTAATTAAGAACACAAATGGTGAGGTGATAATATTGCTTCCGTAATTTCTCTTTTCGATCTATCTTGAGGCCTATGTGTATCTCCAATTACGAAAGGTGGAGAAGCACTTTATGGTGTCACGCACGTCCTTCCTAACACCAGACTCGTCAAATTTCGTTTAACACAAAAGCAAGAAACTAACATCAGTCTGCGATGACAATGACAGTTCCAGAAAAACATAGAGGTGTCCACTTGCATTATAAAGTGGATTTCAAAATAGCTGATTGGTAGATGTTATTAATATTTTGTACGATAATATTAAAATTATAAATATACAAGCGATAGGTTGTCTGTGTGCTATCTATTAAGAGGAAAATAACTTTGTAAATACAAATTCTCCGCCAAACAAATATTTACTATTTTCATTTGTTACGATGTGTTAATTGTTGCCAAATATTATTTGTTATGAAGTATTAATTCTTGTGCAATTATATGTGTTGTACTTATATAGCCGCCGCGATTATATTTAGTGACATATTTGATGCACGAATCTAGAAACACATTTATTGGTGAGAGGGTACTGAAAAAAAATTGTTAGCGTGGTGAAATAAAATAATTATAGTAAAAAAAAATAAAAAATTGTACACATATGTTATGGGCGCAACCGTTAGGATGAAGGTTGCGTCTTCTGTGGGGGCTACGGCATGGGGTCAACCATCGTGAGCTGGGGTAGGTTGGACTTTTGGCAGGCGACACTCTGGTCGGCGGCCTGCTGACTCTTACCCACTGATCTGGGGTGCGGTTCCTTTTCGGCTGGCTTAATGTCGACCGTTGGCAGCTGCACTGGGGGCAGCCCGCTAGGGTGGAGGCGATTGGCGCTGTTAGCCATGGTTGGGGAGGCTGAATTGAGCGCGTACTGGGCCGCGAGGAACTTCGTCTCTTCCTCGAGGTATATTTCTTCGGTCTCGCCGAAAAAATCCTCCACGAAGTACGAGTGTTGTAGATATTCCGGTGCCGCCGTGTAGAAGATGTCGTGGTGCCGCCTGGAGACGACTTCCCATTCGGCGCGAAGTGCGCGTTTGGTTGCTTCAATCTTGGTCAGGGTGGTTTTCCCTTGTCCTCCATCTTGAGGAAGGTGCGAGCGATGGTGTCCTGTGCCGCGAACTGAGCGGCGATGAGTTCCTCAATCGTCAATGGTTGTTGTATCGGAGCAGCTGTCAAAGGCGCTTTGGTTTGAACTATCATTGTAGAAAGTTCGTCGTCCTGCTTTCATGTTGCAGCAACAGCGGTTTCCGGTGACTTTTTATGCAACAAATAACGTAGCGTTTGATTTGCAATTATCATCTGGCGCCGGCTGTCCTCCGATCCACGACTTAAGGAGTCCTCGGAACTGTCATCTTCGATAATGCATGTAGTTCTAATTTTAGTCGACTCAGGTAGGTGGTGAAGAAATGTATGATCTCTTCCGAGCGAGGAATGTCGTCGGTCGAGATTCTTTGTGTTCCGCCGACCGAGAAATGTCGTCGAGGAACCGTTGTGTTGTTTTTCCGATGTATTTGCCAGCATTCGCTGCTGCACTGGGCTTGGCTTCGGTAGATCGTCTTCTTCAGCTTTGCGCTGTTCTGCAGATTTACGCTGTTCTTCAGCTTCTTGACGTTTAAGTTCAGCTAAACATACTGCTTTGGCGAGTCTTCGTCGCTCGGCCAATGCAGCCTTGGCGACTTTCGCCTTGGTGACCGCTGATACCGACATTTCGTTTTAGTTCACTTCCTGTTTCTCTTGAACTATTTTCACTGAAACTTCTTCACTGTTGTCGTGTTGTTCGCTGATGCAGTAGTGACTGGTGGCCGCCGATGGACAGCCACAACGAGCAATGGTTGTCGAACTCGTTCGGTGCTATTCGTTTAGAGGACTTCACGCCGTTGGCCGCCAATGGACGGGCACAACAAGAAATGGCTGTTTTATATCCGTCCTTAATGGGGTTGGTCTTTGCACTAGATGCACGTGATGGTGTTGAAGTAGTTACCGTTTTGGCGCTCTTTTGGCGACGATGATGTACAATTTTCAACACTTCAAATCGAAAATATGAAATTTAGTGATCTTGAACAAGATATAAATACATGTACTAAATGATTAGTACACAAGCGATTGAAGGTACACTTTCTTTGTTGCAATTACGGCGCAGAGAGCACGACTACGTGAACCGTTTTCGATTTGTTGATGAATCTGTGGTAGTATGTTAGTTGTTGCGCCAACACGGGTGCGGGTCCACTAAAACATTCCACTGAATTCCGCCTGAAGGGTGTCTCGAAAATCACTTCCCAGTTAGCAAAACACGTCATTTATTTTTCTCAGTTTTATTATATATAACATGGCTTATAAAGTAGACACAGTGTTCATTCGATTAAATTCAGGTACGCACCGTGTTTCAAATTTGCTTATGCCCAGTTCAAATAAACATTAAAATAGTTTACACAGACAACACGGTATGGATTTGATTAAATTAAAGTGACCACTGTGTTTCAAATTTGCTTGTGTACAGTTCCAATAAACATTAAAATAGTTTACGCAGACAACACGGTATTGATTTGATTAAATTAAAGTAACCACTGCGTTTCAAATTTGCTTGTGTACAGTTCCAATAAACATTAAAATAGCTTACACAGACAACACGGTATTGATTTGATTAAATTAATTCTTATTAAATGCTCGACATTCCAACGTATCCTCCAGACAACACGGCATTGAATTGATTAAGGTATGAGCGCACACCACGGGTAATGAAATCTGACTAACTCCATAGGAAGTCCTCAAAAGGCAAGGAACCCCGAAAGAAACTGGAAAGGAGGCGGAGTTACACGATTAACTTGAAGTAGTTAATCGTGATTGGACCGGACGGAATAGGCATACATTACGCATGTGTGCGTATGCCATGCATACGATCGTTCGGCGACCGTGGATGGAGGGCAACATCGCTAGTGCATTTTCCAAGAATGTAAATACTAGCATCTGGGGTGTGAAAGACCCAAACCGATGATTTGGTCATCCTAATGGGAGGCCATAAATCATCATTTCGGTTGCCGATGATTAAACATTGCAACGAACATAGGGTGCAGCCATTGCCAGATGTTGAAAGTAAACATTTTCTGGCTGCATCTTGATCGCTGCTTGATTGCGGTCTCTGAACGTGGGGACCGATAATTGGAAGCCAGCGATTGCTGGTAATCAGGGACATGTTTGGTTTGCGTCAGCAGAAACCTTGTCGGCGATAGCAAATCAATGGGACCAAAAGGCCGCATGCGAGAAGTGCCATGGGCAAACAAATAAACGAGTCAACAAGGAACTCTTTGTTGATGTTGTTTCCATAGCATAAGGCTATGGAAACAAGCTGCCCTGGCAGAACGTATGCCTAAAGATAGGATTTCAAATGCCACGGCAATGTGATGATTTTGCCGTGGACTTATGCTTTTTATTTAGGAGATAATATACGCCTCGGGGGTGAATTTTCGATGCCACGGCAAGGTGATAAGCTTTGCCGTGGACTTAATGTCTTTAAGGGGTGGTGTTGGAGAAAAAGGGGTTTTGGAAGGAAAACCCCCTTAGAATAGGTAAGCTGCCTAACAAAAATTCAAAACAGTTATCCGAATGGGTAACCGTATTAATTCCAGCGATTTGGCTGTGGGTAAATGCCGTAGCAAGGTTACGCAACCTTGCTGAAGTTCGACCGAGAGGTAAGTCGTTCGCCTGGAATAGTGGGGATCGAGCGATGCATGGCTCTTCGGGCCCTGAAAAGCCCCACATCACTCCCTCCCCAGTGACGTAGTCACGAAATAGGTAAGGCAGGTTAGGGGGTGGTTAGTTGGTTATAGGCGCGCGCCTGAGCGCGAGTACGGGGAGGTTGTGCTGGTGGCGCAGGAGCGGTGTCAGTAGAAGGAAGTAATTCTGGAGCGGAAGCTTCCAGAAAACAGGGCTTAAGCCTTTCGACGCTGGCCGTGGATCGTTTGCCTCTAATGTCGATCTCGAAGACGCGGTCACTGATGCGGCGGAAGACTTTGAATGGGCCATCATAAGGGGGGTCGGGGGGTTTTTTGACCTTATCCACCCTGACAAAGACGTGCGTGCAGCTGTGCAGTTCAGGGTGGACGAAAAGTTTTTTGGAGCCGTGCCTGGTTACAGGGGTTGCCCTAACCTTACGTAGCAGGTCACGGAGATGTCCCAATTCACGAAGTTGGTCACGCGGTGTTTCGCCATTCAGGAAAAGTTCTCCTGGAAGAAGGAGGTTGGTACCATAGGTAAGCTCTGCTGCCGAAGCACCTAGGTCCTCCTTAATACTTGTCCTCAGGCCGAGGAGGACGGTTGGAAGGGCGTCAAACCATTGTGTGTCATTATGACACATGAGTGAGGCTTTAAGGGATCTATGCCAGCGCTCTATCATCCCATTTGATTGCGGATGGTAGGCGGTGGTACGACTTCTTTGGCAGCCGAGAAGATCTGTTAGCTGCCTAAAGATTGTCGCCTCAAATTGTGGACCTCGGTCCGAAGTAATGGTGGTTGGTACACCGAAGCGTGTGACCCAAGTTGAATAAAAGGCCTTGGCGACTGATTCGGCAGTAGCTGCCCGGAGAGGTGTCGCTTCTGGCCATCGCGTGCAGCGATCCATCATAGTGAGGATATAAGAAAATCCTCTTGATGGAGTAAGCGGTCCCACTATGTCTATGTGGACATGGGCGAAGCGTGCCGTGGGAAGCTTGAATTGCGCTGGCTCCAGTACATTATGTCGCGCTACCTTGCAGCGCTGGCACTGGAGACAAGCACGGGCCCAACCGGTGAGGTCTTTGTTCATCCGGGGCCAAATAAATTTGCGACGGACAGCAGCGGCTGTTGCTCGGCCGCTGGGGTGGGCAGGGTTGTGGTAAACCTGGAACACGCCCTTACGAAGTTTCTCGGGAATGTAAGGTCTAGCGGTTCCCGTGGAGACATCACACCAGATTTCGCCCAAAGGGTCGCGAAGAGTAATTTTCTTGAGCTCTAGTGCCGTATCGGCAGTTAGGAGGGACTTGAGCTGTTCGTCCTCCTCTTGAGCTAGGGCAAGATCAGCGTTATTCAAGGCGGAACGCAAGTGAATCGTATCGATTCGAGAAAGGGCGTCCGCCGTGACATTCTGTTTACCGGAGATATGCCTTATCTCCGTAGAATATTGCCCAATGAGGTCTAATTGACGCTCTTGTCGGGGGGAGGCATTTCCCGACTTCTTCCGGAACGCATAGACCAATGGCTTGTGGTCTGTTAAAATTGAGAGCGAACGTCCTTCTATCATATGACGGAAGTACTTAACAGCGCTGTAGATCGCGAGCAATTCACGGTCGTAGGCGCTGTAACGTCGCTCAGTGGGACTCAGCTTCCTTGAAAAGAAACCAAGTGGTTCCGGGCGGCCTTCAATGTCCTGTTCAAGGACGGCTCCGATTGCGGTATCCGATGCGTCGCATTGGATAGAAAGTGCCGCTCCCTCGAGAGGGTATCGGAGTAAGGTGGCATTTGCCAATTGTTCTTTGGACAGTTGGAATGCTCTATCAGAGACTTCTGTCCAATTAATGGGGCGCTTATCATTGCGCTTAGCTCCTTTTAAGAATTCATTGAGCGGAGCTTGAATCTGGGCAGCATTCTTCAGGGTCGGACGGTAGAAGTTCAGCATGCCCAAAAATCGACGAAGCTCACTCACGTTAGTAGGCCGGGGATACTTCATGAGGGCCTCCACACGGTCTGGTAGTGGGCGAATGCCCTGGTTGTCAACGACATAACCCAGATAGGTGATTTGCTCTTTGGCGTATTGACACTTATCTGGGTTGATGACAAGACCGAATTCACGGAGGCGCTCTAGGACCTGACGTAAGTGGCGCTTATGTTCGGCATGGTCTTTGGAGGCGATGAGAATATCATCAAGATAAGCATGGCAGCAATTAAGACCACGTAAAGCCGTGTCGATATAGCGTTGGAATGTCTGTGTGGCATTCCTGAGGCCGAAAGTCATCACTTTGAACTCGAAGAGTCCGAAAGGTGTAATGACTGCGGTCTTGGGGATGTCTTCAGGTGCCACCGGAATTTGGTGGTATGCCCTGGTGAGATCCAGGGTGGTGAAGACCTTGCACCCTCGTAACTTGTACGAAAAATCGTAGAGGTGTGCAATTGGGTATCTGTCCGGGACAGTTGCTGCGTTCAACAGCCTGTAATCGCCACATGGGCGCCACTCACCAGAACGTTTCTTCACTAAGTGGAGTGGGCTTGCCCAGGGACTGTCCGACGGTTGACAGATACCTAGTTCGATCATATGCTCGAACTCCGCGCGCGCCGCACGTAATTTTTCCGGAGCCAGTCGACGTGGACGCTGGCTCACCGGGGGACCACGTGTTTCTATATGATGGAACACCGTGGCTTTATGTCGGCGTTGGTTAGGTAGAGGAATTGTTGTACTAACAAATTCCTGTACCATAACCTGGAATGGGTCTATGCACTCTGTGGCTCCTGAAGTTGCCGCTGGAGATGCCGTCATGGGCAAGGGGAGTGCGGTTGGAGCCACTAGTCTGTTATGGGTCGAATCGACCAACAGATTATGTGCACCTAATAGGTCGGAACCTATCAGGGGTTCGTTCACGTCCGCAATAACGAAACGCCAAGTAATCGGACGACAAAGACCCAATTGGAGTGTCAGCTTTTTACGTCCGTACGTAAGTATCGGCGTATTATTCGCAGCTGACAATTTAAGTGCGGCTGGCACGCGGTTGCGCGGAGCAAACGATCGCGGGAGGACCGAAATATCGGCGCCGGTATCGACAGTAAAAGCGATATTCAGTTTCGAATCCCGGATGGTTAGGCGACTTATCGTATGAGTGCCGGCCGATTGCGCGAGGGTGTCGGTCGGCAAAATTAGTTTAAAGAGCGCCTTTGGTTGGTGGAAGGTTGTGTCCAACCACAAGGCGCTTTGCAGTTAAATGCGCGATCACCATATCGCTGGTGGTTGGCGCACCAAGGCAGAGTAACGGCATTATCAGGTATGTTCTGCCTATTAGTATTGCCGTTACGGGGAGGTCGAGCCGGAGCTCGCTGGGGATTGGCCCGGTGAGGGCCATTTTGGGTGGGATTGGCCCTCCGTGGGGCATTTTGGGTGAAATTTTGCCGATTAATAGGACGGCTCGGCATGGCTCGATTCTGGGCGCTTCGAGGATTGTTCCTCACCTCCGCGCGCAATTGCGTTATCTCGCGGAGGAGTGAGGTTTGGAGCGCCCGAAGGTCAGCAGGAGTTAGTTGTGTGGGCGTATTTCTTTGGTTAAATACGTTGGGGCCTGCCTCTGGATTCCCCTGAGGGAAATTGGTTGAGGCGGGCCTTCTATGAGGCAATTGAGCTTGAGGAGAATGGGGAGTTGAGACCAATTGAGGGGCTGTGAAAGGCAGACGAGGGTGCCGTGCAGGCTGGGCGGCGTGTTGAGAAACCGCCGCTACCTGGTACGCTGGAGGCTCAGAATACTGATCTGAGCTTTCCATAATTGCGTCCGCAATTTTGGATAAATAGCCCAAATTTTGATTGGGTTGGGCTATAAGTGCTGAACGGGCGTGTTGGGGAAGACACCTCAAAAAGTGAGGCCTTATTAGGTCGTCCCCAATCCTGGTCCCCGCTATAGAGCGTAAATGGGTCAGGAAAAGAGATGGTCTCATCCCAGAAAGGTTGGTTACGGCGGCTAAACGTTGTTGCCGCGCGCTTCCAGGCTCATCCAATGCGTCGAGCAGAGCTTCACGCATGTTGCTATATGGGTTGCGGCCGGTCGACCTTATTATGTGTGCAACATGCGGTCGTTGAGTGCGGTCAAGCACTTTCAACAGCTCAACTGCACGAAGTTGTTCGTCGTGCAAGGCTGAGGCCTGGAAGATGCGGTCTGCCACTGCAAACCAAAGGTCTGGGTCCTCCTCATCGAAGGGGGGAAGTCCTATATTAGGGTGACGAGTCCCATTCCCGAGGCTGGAAGCATCGTGGAATTCTTGGGACTCTGAAGGTCTTTGGGGTTGTTGTGAGGTGCTGGCACCAGTTGTGGGCATTAAAATGCCGGCATTTGCCAAAGGGTCGATACCAGGGGCGTTGGAAGAGGTTGGGAGAGCGTTAGAAGATTGGGGTCGGTTCACGACGCTGGGGGCAACCGGGGGTGCCAGGGGAGTAGCTTGTCCGGGCAAGTCTAAGTCAGTATCGACTTGCTCAGTTGGGAAATCGACGCTGGAGGCGTCGTGGAATTCGAGAGGCTCGGATTGTTCCAGAGCCTTTTTGGCCATGGTGTTCCGCGTGTTGACCATTATGGGTAGAGACGCGAAACGGGAATTAATGGCGTAAGAGGACGCGAAGAAAGGTGAAGGGAGGCCGATGAGTCGAAAGAATTGAATGGAGTGGGTATAAGGGGCCAACTAAAGTTATGAGGGGCCAAATTGTGATAAAAAGAAAGGGATTGAAGGAGCCGAGTCAAAGGAGAATTGTGCCTAGTCGAGTGGAGTTCTTTAAGACGCGAATGTAAGTAGTATTTCGTGTTATTTTCGATCCGAGTATTGTGTACTACTAATTGTGTACTCCGTTTTACTTTAAAATAAAAACCAAAAAAAAGGAAAAAGGTTTCAAAAACCACAGCGAAAAAAAATTATAGATATTGCTACTACGGGTGTATGTGTAATTATAAAAAGAGAGTTAAAAATTGTCGTTAATACCCTGAAGGGGTTTACAAATGTATTAAGATGTTAAATTACTAGGTAGCCAGTACACTAATTAGCTTTAATTTGGCTCAAGCTTCTTTGTTTTTTTTGTTTTGGAACTATAAGTGTATACACGTGTAATTTATTTCGGTTTACGTTACTATTCAATCCGTTTGATTTGAAATTTGTTGCTAATCGGTAATTACTTTAACTCGTGAATGCGGAATTTCAAAAATTCTATAGAATGTCGTTTACCTTTATAGTAGGTTGTGTATTTGTGTGTGTAAGTCTCGCTGATTCGAAAGTCGAATAATTTATACTTATATATATATGTATATATATATGGATATTTAATTAACTTAGAGTTGAATTTTGAAATGCCTATTTCTATGTAAATTTTTAGCTTGATTGGTTCCGCTTCACATATAGAGTTACAAAAAGAGAACAGGTCGTTTTCGTGTTGTTATGATTATTTAAAGTGATTCGACAATCAGGGTGGTTATTATTTCTTAATTTGATTTAATTGAAATAAATAAAATTCCACGTCAACTAACTTTCGAACCAGGTTCGATTATTGCGCAATTACACGCCTTGTAAATATGCTCTTAAGTTCATTTTTTCGTTCTTTTTTTAATATAAAAGTTACGTGCGCGTAAGGGTTTAAGGCAACTGCGTCAAAGTTTAGCACTTAATGCTTGCTCAGAAGGAGAAGCCAATAACTTTACACTTTTAAGCTCAGGTGGAGCTCACACAAGAGAGAAAAGAAAATGGGTATGTATATCTCTTACTATCAGTGGGGTATATGCGTAATTTCAGCTTAATATAAAGTAAAATACAAAATCTGATATATAAAAAACTATAGTAATGAAA
This sequence comes from Microdon myrmicae, assembly GCA_963931805.1. Lineage (NCBI taxonomy): Eukaryota > Metazoa > Arthropoda > Insecta > Diptera > Syrphidae > Microdon > Microdon myrmicae. Next base: position 119,186,237 of record OZ007496.1, read on the forward strand.
GGAAAAAAAAATAAAGAAAGGAAAACAAATGTTTTTTTTTCTACAACTTGCGCTTAATCCTGGGTATTGGCGGCTGACTGAGTGTCTTGATGGTTAAGGGGGCTTTGCTGGGAATCCTGAATGCTGTTGATCTTCACGTGCCGTTGAGAAACACAGCAGCGTTGGGGTTACTGCACTCGCACTGTACTAACAGAGATGGTTCTACTGGATCAGGTACTTCAACTTTAATTGGTGTGACGATGATTGTATTGTCCACTTGATTTATTAAATTGAGTTGGGTAGTGATGTTATGCCAGGTGCTGTTGTTGGGCTGGCGTTGGGGCGTACCCTTTAGTTGGTTTGGTTTTGCACTGGCACACGGTTCCGGTAGACTGTCTTTAGTTTAATGCACTTGCACAATTTGCTGCGCAGTAGTTCTGTGTGTTCACTTTTAAAAAACAGAACTCGATAGAGCAAGGTTGTCGCGTCACCGAGATTTTACTAATTCCCGGGGTGGTTTGAAAGGTGGCGTGTTCTTCACCCTTAGGTCACCAATGTGGTAGTATGTTAGTTGTTGCGCCAACACGGGTGCGGGTCCACTAAAACATTCCACTGAATTCCGCCTGAAGGGTGTCTCGAAAATCACTTCCCAGTTAGCAAAACACGTCATTTATTTTTCTCAGTTTTATTATATATAACATGGCTTATAAAGTAGACACAGTGTTCATTCGATTAAATTCAGGTACGCACCGTGTTTCAAATTTGCTTATGCCCAGTTCAAATAAACATTAAAATAGTTTACACAGACAACACGGTATGGATTTGATTAAATTAAAGTGACCACTGTGTTTCAAATTTGCTTGTGTACAGTTCCAATAAACATTAAAATAGTTTACGCAGACAACACGGTATTGATTTGATTAAATTAAAGTAACCACTGCGTTTCAAATTTGCTTGTGTACAGTTCCAATAAACATTAAAATAGTTTACACAGACAACACGGTATTGATTTGATTAAATTAATTCTTATTAAATGCTCGACATTCCAACGTATCCTCCAGACAACACGGCATTGAATTGATTAAGGTATGAGCGCACACCACGGGTAATGAAATCTGACTAACTCCATAGGAAGTCCTCAAAAGGCAAGGAACCCCGAAAGAAACTGGAAAGGAGGCGGAGTTACACGATTAACTTGAAGTAGTTAATCGTGATTGGACCGGACGGAATAGGCATACATTACGCATGTGTGCGTATGCCATGCATACGATCGTTCGGCGACCGTGGATGGAGGGCAACATCGCTAGTGCATTTTCCAAGAATGTAAATACTAGCATCTGGGGTGTGAAAGACCCAAACCGATGATTTGGTCATCCTAATGGGAGGCCATAAATCATCATTTCGGTTGCCGATGATTAAACATTGCAACGAACATAGGGTGCAGCCATTGCCAGATGTTGAAAGTAAACATTTTCTGGCTGCATCTTGATCGCTGCTTGATTGCGGTCTCTGAACGTGGGGACCGATAATTGGAAGCCAGCGATTGCTGGTAATCAGGGACATGTTTGGTTTGCGTCAGCAGAAACCTTGTCGGCGATAGCAAATCAATGGGACCAAAAGGCCGCATGCGAGAAGTGCCATGGGCAAACAAATAAACGAGTCAACAAGGAACTCTTTGTTGATGTTGTTTCCATAGCATAAGGCTATGGAAACAAGCTGCCCTGGCAGAACGTATGCCTAAAGATAGGATTTCAAATGCCACGGCAATGTGATGATTTTGCCGTGGACTTATGCTTTTTATTTAGGAGATAATATACGCCTCGGGGGTGAATTTTCGATGCCACGGCAAGGTGATAAGCTTTGCCGTGGACTTAATGTTTTTTAGGAAATAATGTACACCTCGGGGGTGAATTTTCGATGCCACGGCAAGGTGATAAGCTTTGCCGTGGACCTAATGTTTTAGGAATTAATGCCTGCCCGAGGGTGAGTTTTCGATGCCACGGCAAGGTGATAATCTTTGCCGTGGACTTAATGTCTTTAAGGGGTGGTGTTGGAGAAAAAGGGGTTTTGGAAGGAAAACCCCCTTAGAATAGGTAAGCTGCCTAACAAAAATTCAAAACAGTTATCCGAATGGGTAACCGTATTAATTCCAGCGATTTGGTTGGGGGTAAATGCCGTAGCAAGGTTACGCAACCTTGCTGAAGTTCGACCGAGAGGTAAGTCGTTCGCCTGGAATAGTGGGGATCGAGCGATGCATGGCTCTTCGGGCCCTGAAAAGCCCCACAAATCTGCTCTTGGTCTGCGCTGCTGAACCCTTGTCGGTTTTGAATTCACTGCACACTGCACTGTGTTAGACCAGTCGATTGGTTGAAATAATTTCTTGGGACACTAAGCTTCTGCAGTATTCGATTACGTGTGTAAGTTTCAGTATTTTGCTGTTGTAATTGTTGACAGGTTAATTCTTCTGTCTTCACTGTTATCGGGTACAAGTACACAAACTGTATTGTGAATATTCTTTCGCACGTTCAGTTGATTGTTTTTGCTGCACGTTCCATGGATACTTGCAGGAACTGTTGTTATTGATGTGCCGCGAACTGGGTGGCGATGATGTAAATCCAATAAGCACTGGATCCGATTCGTTTGGTCCGCGAACTGAGCGGCGATGAGTAGAACCAATAAGCACTGGATCCGGCTCGAAGGACCAGAAAATGTTATGGGCGCAGCCGTTAGGATGAAGGTTGCGCCCACCGAGAGGTGATAACGTTGAGTCTTGCGAATGTCCTTAGGGTGATCCAATTCAATTACGCCAGTGATTGCGTATTTCAATTAGGTTGGTCTTTGCACGAACAAGGCAGATGGAAGAAGAAAACGACTCGAGGAAGTTACCTTTTAAAGAGATTGAATTAGTTTATTGAACATTCTAAGTTATATTAACAACAATGACAATGAATGACTTCTTGTTCCGTTTTACTCGTGATGACGATGCTTGCTCCGATGTAACGAGCCCGTTGAAGGTTGGTTGCAGACTGACTCAGTGGGCATAACTGCCAATTCAAAAAAGGGACGCTATGACCTCATCGTTGGTGACAATCGGCCAGCTGGTCCGTGACAGCTGCCGCGCAACTGGTATACACTGCGAATGTACTAGATATCTCCACCACATCCCAGCGCATTCAATTGCCAATCCGCAACACATAACTTATCGCTACACCTTAGACTGTAAGCCCATTATTAATGTAAACCCATTGTGACTGATCTAGTACAATAGGACGACAATAAATGGACTTCCGGTTCCTTGCCTTCTTCTTGTTCCAGCCGTCACGGTGGGTGGGCGTAATAAAGAAATTAAAATTGTAAATGAATAAAAATACGCTGAAATTACTTGAATTAACATCCTCCCCCCGTTCAATGATGATTCAACCTGCTGTTTTTACTGTTCGTCTTTTCCTGGGTGGCCTTCCTGTGGATATGTCTCTGGTTGAACATCATTATCGCTCGTTGTTGTCGGTCCTGGTTCCACGGCGAGGTCTTCGATTGGCAGTGGTTCTAGGATGTGGATGGGCCGACGTAACATTCCAGTGGCCGTCCTGGCATCGACTACCCGTACAAGATCATCTTCTCCGGGATACGTTCGAATAATTCGACGTAACTTCCAACGTAGTGGAAGTGTGTGGGGTTATGTGGTATTTTTCACTTAGATATATTATTATAACATACCAGATCAGAAGAATTCCGTATAACCGAGTTCACTCGCAGCGCTGTTCGACAGTGGGAAGAAAAACACAATGCTGGTCGGGGTATGGTTAGCTGTTCTTTTATTAAGACTTAAATGTTTCGTTACTCTTTCACAAATTGCTGTCGCTGATCTTACACCATTTAAAATGTAGTTATTTCTCTGCTTACCACTTAGAGGAGGACCTCTGTTTTTTTTGTTTTTTGTTTTATTATTTACTGGCCTGTAGGAACCCGGAAGTTCATGACCTCACCGACTCGGCTCCGCCATTGTTCCCTGTCCTGTGCGCTCTCCTTCCACGTTCGATCATCCGATCCGATCTAACATTGTCCTCCCATCTCCGTCGCGGCCGTCTTGTCGGTCTCTTCCCCGTTAGTTTACCGTCAAGAATTCTATTCACGGTCTTATTATCGCCCATTCGCGCTACGTGTCCGGCCCATCTTAATCTCCGCGACTTGATCACTCTTACTATTGTAGGTTTGCGGTATAGCTCTTCCAATTCGTGGTTGTGGAGTTTCCTCCATTGTCTTGACTCCTCGTCATATTTACCGCCAGATATACCCCTTAAAACTTTATTCGCGAATACGCGGAATTTGTTCTCTTCCCGTTTTGTGAGAGCCCATGTTTCGCATCCGTATAGAACAATCGGCATGATTATGGTTCTATAGACACGGAGCTTTATATTACGTGATAGCAGTTTTGATTTTGATAGTTTGCTTGCTGCATGCCAACTAGCGTTGCCGGAATGTAGTCTTTTGTTAATTTCCTTTGACGTTTCGTTTCTGGTCGTCAGTATCGTTCCCAGATATTTAAATCTTTGACATTTTCAAATATCTCGCCCCTGACGTTTATATGTGTTCTCTGAGGTCCGCCTGCTCTCGTCGTAATCATGTATTTCGTTTTGTCTTCGTTTATTTCTAGGCCCACCTCTTCTGCTGCTTGCATGATGATTTCACAGTTTTTACTTATAGTTTCGAGATTATCGTCCAGAACGACGATGTCATCCGCATACGCGAGCACTTGTGTGACCCCGTTCAGGGATGATCCGCCCGTGTTGTCGTCTTGTACCTTTCTGATAACATACTCGGGGACAAGGTTAAAAAGGCATGGTGAGAGGCCATCCCCTTGTTTTAGTGCGTCCCGGATTTCAAATGGTTCTGAGAGGTGGTTTTCTATTCTAACTCGCCCTTTGTTTTCGTCCATGCAAATTTGAATGAGGGCGGCATATTTTCTTGGGATCCCTAGCTCAACCACAATATGGTAGTCTTTGCCTTGCGACTGAGTCGTAGGCTTTTTTGAAGTCAACGAACAGTTGGTGAACCGTCTCTCCGTATTTCCAGCAGTTGCCTTATTGTGAACATCTGGTCGCTTGTTGATCGGTTCCGACGGAATCCGCATTGTTAGTCTCCCAATATTTCTTCTGCGTGGAGGAGGACCTCTGTACATGAATAAATGTGTCACTTAATTCTAAGGATCTCATAATGTTAATAAACGCCAACGAAACGATCGTCTCCCTTTACTATGTCTTTTAGTGACCGTTGAAATACTTCACCGAAAACCACCGTATTAGCAAGCTCTGTGCTCTATGTGTTAGTCACTAATGTTACAGGAATTGTTCGACTGCTTAAGCTTGGTACTAATTCTTTCACGGTTTACAGAAAACTTTCTACTTGCGCGGAAAAACGAACTGCGACTCTGATTACACTCGCCTCTATAGGTGTACACTCGACTGGGTATCAGACTCGTCTAAACTACTTTCTCTTCGGGTGGGGTGAGTTGGGCGCTGTGGTGAGAAGGACAATGAAATTTTCCCGCTGGCTCGACCAACAGGAGTGGATCTCCAGTACATAGATCCTATTGAGGGTGTGTCCATTTGCGCGCGGATCACCTTGTTTGCTCGTGATGCGAGCTCATGGGTGGTCGAACCGTGGGAATGAAAATTGGTGAAAGAGCATCTTTGGAAGAAGTGTTTGTAGTTGTCTAAATATTGCGCTGGGGATTAGGGTGCGTTTGGGTTGATCACACAATGATGGTTGTGTTTACAACCATGTTAATTGCGTATTGCATTCATAGGGAGTTGTGGTGTAGGAAGTAAGTGCACCGGCGTACGGCGCTGATTAACTTCCTCCTCCATCATAATTACTAATAGTTCCGCAAATGTTCCGCCAAGCACTAGGAAAACTGTTCACCGAAAGAAACGAATGTTGGGGGATTACCTTTCTTTTTGAAAACGTTTTATTGGGCAGCAGCACAGGAAACACGCTTTAACAATGAAATGTGTCTAGTTTTGAATTTAATTTACTTTTAAATTTTGAAAATCAAACAGTTAATGAAATTTATAAATTGTTTATTGTTTGTCTCTTACATTTTTGTATGATTTATACGTTTTCCAAAAACTATTGAACACTTCGTATGAACTTAAGGATAAATAAACTAAAACTTCCTAGAGTTGAAAAATAAAACACACACGACTCACGGGGGTGCGAACTCCGACGCACCACTCGATGGTAAAAGGGTGGCCCATCGTATCTACGCGTACCGAGCGCAAAGGTAGCGTAGTGGAGACCCGACCGACTTGGTCTGGTGATGGAATGAGACTCCGCGATCGTCATCTCATGCAGAGATGATTTCGCTAAGGAAGAAAAAGGAAGAGAGAGAAAAACGTTTCTCTTAAGGGTGTAACTAGTGGCGCAGTGGTATATGTGCGCGATCGAACAGATTCAATGTTGTTGCATGTGTTCGAAAACAAGGACAATAGGGAAAAATGACCACATGCGCCGCTGATAATGCGGGTCATTGTTTACACGATGCCTCGTCGCTATTTTCGACGTTAGGAGAAAAAGGTGCTAAAAGCAATATGGATGTTTATGGCATCTCTGGCTGCAATAGAAACCGGGTTCATATTTGCATTAGGAAATGCTGGAGAATTTGGTTTCAGCGTCTATTGCGCTAATTATATGCAGCTGCTTGGGTTGTTTGTTGGTAAGACAAACAAAAAAGGTTGCCAGGCAATGTGTATGTATGGTATATGACGCGGCTGGGAAAATAGACAGCGCGATATTTATGGTCCCTGTCATGACGGTTACATTGATTGCAATCCGAATTATTTTGTTTACAGGAATTTGTCTGGTGCCGAATTGGTTCAGAATACCAAATAGGAAAACAAAGAAATCTTATGAAAAATTGTATGCGAAGGGATGCATGAAGGTAAGTTTTCTTTATAGGGATTTTAGGGTTATAATAATTGGGTCTGTTTGATGCGTGAAGCATCTAAGATGCTAATGCGAATTGCATTAGCGAAAGCTGGTGCAGACCCGGGTTATGGTTATGGGGGTTTTTTCAGGAAGGCGAGCCGTGGCATCTGGCGGAATCGCCACAGTACTCCCCTCCCAGTGACGTAGTCACGAAAAATAGGTAGGGCTGTAGGGGTGCTCGAATGCATGGTGCTATGATAGGCGGAGGGCTGAGCACTTGACGAACAAGGTGGCCCTGCGCACTTCGGTAGGCGCTGTAATTAAATTGGGGGAACTGTCATGGTGACCAGTTCCAGGTATAGTATGGGCCTTTGTCGATAATAAGGTGGACACAGATGTTACCGATTGATGCCATCAAGGGCAAATGTGTGCGGCGTGGTCCATCGGCCTGTTATGGGTCTCATGGACCAACAGGCTTATCGTCCGAATAGGTCGGAACCCATCGGAAATCCGCTCACATCCGCAGTGACGAAATGGCGTGTGCGAGATGGAGGGGAATTTATCCCAGGGTAATTCCCATCCGCAGTGACGGGTTGCCGTGTGCGGAATGGAAAGGGACCAAGTCCAGAGCGGGTGTCTTTTGTCCATACGTTTGTATGGCGATTGTTTGCCGCTGGGACTGGTAAAGGAGAGCGGGCCCTCAATTGCACGTTTTACCTATCGAGGGAGGACCGGTACATTGGTGCCAATGTAGCGGTAGCTGCGACCTCGACCGAATGGAAACTTGCTGTGAGGTGCTGGCCGTCGCTCTTGTTTAAAAAAAGAATAGGGGATTTTGTTTAGGGGGCTCCTGGTGGGTGGTTGATTGTGTCCAACCCCAGGGCGCCCTAGGGTTATTAGATGTGCGCTCCGAAGTATTATGCACCTAGGTATTTGAGGCGGCGTAGAGGAGCGTGTATAGCCTTTAGTTGCCGCTAAAGGGGAACCATGGTGGCTAAAGGATTGGGGAACCAGGTATGTTGTCTCAGCCCGGTGGTATCGGTTTGATTTGTGGACCGGTGTTGCTGAGACATTTGGGAGACGTAGGAGATCTAAGGACGAATGTCCTGAAATTTAAATAAAGGGGCAAAACCAGGTGCCCTGATGGGTGCTGCTACGCGTAGTAGCTGTGGTAACGAGGGAAGCTGGCTTGCTGAAATCGGGTAGAAAGGTCGAGCATTGATGAACGGTTTGAATGGAGTCGAGAGACTACGAAAAAGAGTCGAGCGGAGTCGAAAGGGTAAAGTCGATGGAGTCGAAAAGTCGAGTGTGTGATGTGAATAAACGGAGTCGAATAGCGCTGTGAATATTGTCGAAACGGTTGTGGACTGCTAAATACCCTGAAGGGGCTTACAATATTTATATTTTGTTTGTGGAAGATGGGTGTTAGGTGGTGTGAAGCCGAAGGACGTTGAAAATGAGTCGAAGAAGTGTGGTGACGTCGAATAGGAGGAGTCAAGTGAAGCCAAAAGGTTGAAAATAATGCCAATGGGGGTCGGTGGGGTGAAAAATGTCGAAACAGGGTATGGAGTCTATGGTGAAGTCGGGTGTGTGTGATGGCATTATGCGCCAATATCTTAAGAAGAGGTGGATAGATTGGATGTAGTCGAAATGGAGTCCAAAAAGGTCGAGTAGTGTTGAGAAAAAAAAAAAATAATGTCGACCGAGTTGAAGGAAGTCGTGTGCGTACTGGAAAGGGTTGTATATTGCGCTGTACCCAGAAGGGGTTTACAATAATTATTATTATTACATATTGCGCTGTACCCAGAAGGGGTTTACAATAATAATAATTATTATTATTATTATAATTTTTTTCGTGGTAGGGGTACATTGTTTTTTTGTTTTATTTCATTGTTAATGCTAATACAAAGTAAAAATTATGTTAAAGAAGGAGAAGAACATAATGCTGCGTAATTAGGATATAAGGTACTCTCAGGGGAAATCAAAAATTAATCAGTACATAACTCTTGGTCTTATGTTACTCATTTAGATGAATAATTATGTATATGTGGGTACATATGTAAGATTCCATTTTTATATTAAAACTAAACAAGGTGGTATTTTAATATATACTTCCCCTCAATTGTTTATGATTTCTTTTAACTTGGTTAAGTTGTCTAAGAATTGATTGTATGTATGTATCTTTATATAAGTGATGTATATGTTTAGTAGAAGAACAAAAAAATGATAATAATAATAGAAGTTCCTTTGCATATTTATTATAAGGAAGATCTATGTGGAATACGTGCTGTTGGATATTTCCAATTGTTCATGTTGGTTTGTACATTTCAAAAGAAAATAAAAGAAACGCACTCATACAAACGAATATATTTCCGGACATATATCCATCTATACGAATGCCGATATCTCTTATAAATAAATTAAAGAGGTTTTAACCAACGAGAACTGTATGTGAAAATTTGCACTTCAAATCACTAATTAATTTCTGCATAAAAAACAAGCTTAATAATTATATCTATGTTTCCTTGTATTGGATATAACCCACTATTTAATTTTTAAAAGTATTATTGAAATTTTTAAATTTTGATTTCGCTCAGAAGGAGCTTACAATAAAAATGAAACTAATGAACAAAAAAAAAAGGCAAACCTGTGATGCGATGTTGTTGGAAAAAGTGTTGAGTCAGGTGGTGTCGCTGGGACGTTGGAGCGATGCTTTCCGGTTCATTGTCGTCTACATTTGTTGCTCCAAATTTCCGTTCCAGTCATTTGGTAAGACGGACAAAGTAAAATTTTGCTCCAGTTGCTGGTAATGCGCCTTTCGGTTTTGTTTCCAGCCATCCGGTAATATTAACGTTGTAGCCTTCTTCGAGGAAGCTGTTGGCATAAAATTCCATACTGGTCAAAATGTCACCAAGGGGTATTATACACGCGTTTAGTCTGTGTCGTTAGTGGCGTGTCTTGTTTACGTTGGTGATGTTGAGCATGTGTCCTGTGCTGCTGTTCGGTGATACAGGTGGCTACGCTGCATCGCTGGGACGTCGTTGGCAAAGCGGTGTTGGGTAGTGGGTATCCTTTTAATTGTCTTCTGTTAATTGTGTATTAATTCGAAGGCATCTGATTGGCTTCCGACACTTGTAAGGCTGGTGAATACAAAAAAAAAAAGAAGGAAGGATACTTATCTGGCCAACTCCTGGCTATTGTTGTTGAGGTGGTTGTTGTTTTGGTGCGTGTTGGCTGCTGGTGCTGGAAGGAAGGCTGGCGTTGGGGCGATGTTTGCCACATTGATTATTTTCCGGCAATTGCCGCCACAATTGCTCACTGTTGTCACTGTTTTTACTCTTGACTCCCGAGCGAAGGTTCGCGAGTTCTTCGCTGGTCACCAAAAGTCACTGTCACAAAGGTTGAGTAGTTCAGAGCCGCGTATTCACTCAACAGAGTCACCTTTTATCGGAAATTCAATAGGTCGCGTGTTCAAGTTTTTATATTAATAAAAAAAACCGTGGCGGGTCACCAATGTGGGGAGGAAGTAATGTACCTGCATGGGTACTCCGTTCTACTTCCTCCTCCATCATAATTAGTTCGCCGCGCAAATCACCGAACCGAAAAAAAAACGAAACAAAACAAAACCAATGCCACACAAAAACACTGGAGGGAAAGTTAATGTTCTTTTATTTTATTGGATGTATTGGTTCGTTTTCACAAAAACTATTGAACACTTCGTATGAACTTAAGGATAAATAAACTAAAACTTCCTAGAGTTGAAAAATAAAACACACACGACTCACGGGGGTGCGAACTCCGACGCACCACTCGATGGTAAAAGGGTGGCCCATCGTATCTACGCGTACCGAGCGCAAAGGTAGCGTAGTGGAGACCCGACCGACTTGGTCTGGTGATGGAATGAGACTCCGCGATCGTCATCTCATGCAGAGATGATTTCGCTAAGGAAGAAAAAGGAAGAGAGAGAAAAACGTTTCTCTTAAGGGTGTAACTAGTGGCGCAGTGGTATATGTGCGCGATCGAACAGATTCAATGTTGTTGCATGTGTTCGAAAACAAGGACAATAGGGAAAAATGACCACATGCGCCGCTGGTAATGCGGGTCATTGTTTACACGATGCCTCGTCGCTATTTTCGACGTTAGGAGAAAAAGGTGCTAAAAGCAATATGGATGTTTATGGCATCTCTGGCTGCAATAGAAACCGGGTTCATATTTGCATTAGGAAATGCTGGAGAATTTGGTTTCAGCGTCTATTGCGCTAATTATATGCAGCTGCTTGGGTTGTTTGTTGGTAAGACAAACAAAAACGGTTGCCAGGCAATGTGTATGTATGGTATATGACGCGGCTGGGAAAATAGACAGCGCGATATTTATGGTCCCTGTCATGACGGTTACATTGATTGCAATCCGAATTATTTTGTTTACAGGAATTTGTCTGGTGCCGAATTGGTTCAGAATACCAAATAGGAAAACAAAGAAATCTTATGAAAAATTGTATGCGAAGGGATGCATGAAGGTAAGTTTTCTTTATAGGGATTTTAGGGTTATAATAATTGGGTCTGTTTGATGCGTGAAGCATCTAAGATGCTAATGCGAATTGCATTAGCGAAAGCTGGTGCAGACCCGGGTTATGGTTATGGGGGTTTTTTCAGGAAGGCGAGCCGTGGCATCTGGCGGAATCGCCACAGAGTCACGGGTCGAATTCCAGTGTGAGTATTTACACTGGCAATGAATTCGGCTCTTGGCAGCTAGGCGCGAGTTGCGCTGGTGCTTTGAAGGTTGCATAAAAGCCGCCCTGAGTACTGGTACAACATGAAAATTTGTCGCGCATGTGTGGGACAGTAAACGCAGGCAGACAGGGGTTCTGCTGATTGTTTTTATAATTCATTTCGGTTATCTAATATGGCAACCAAGATGTTTTTTTTCTAGAACAATGCTGAGATGCATTGATGTATGCGGTACTGGCGTACCAAATTTTTCCAGGGAAAACGATATTACGCATTGAATGCGTGAATGTCCTTGGTGAGGGAAATACCTGCGGTGTTGGATGCGATTTACATAATCGAAAGATTATGAAATCGGTGGGAGAATGCGTGGTGGAGTTAATGTGCTTGCATAAGCGACAAATGGTAAGGTTACTAAAGTTTTAGGGCAGGAAGATTTAGGGGTAAGTTGAAAAGGTGGCAGTGACGTTAGTAAAACCGCCACAGTTCTTTAAGCATTTCCAAATAACCACCCATTTCTCCTAATTCAACTTCCCATTTCTCACCTGCAATAAAGACTTTCAAACTACCTTTCACCTGAAAAATAACCCACAGCAAGATCATCATCTTGCCACGGCTTCAAGCAATATTACTTTCTTCCCAAAGCATTTCGGTTCCTCTCGCCGGCACCCATGACCTTTACAAACCATTTGGGAAGCTACCCGGGTCCTGTAGCCGGCGTCCATGTCTACCATATACACAGTAACCTCCCTGTGTTTACTTTTCTCAAACAACTGTTGGTCCCACGACCAAGCCATGGAAAATTCCTTTCTTATACAACTGCAGCCTAATTATCCATGATCGATTGCCTAGGCAATAAACGAACAGCGAATCGGACGTGACCCATAATTTTTTTACCCAAACAATCATAGCAACGGTCACGTCCTATTATTCGTTTGCTAAACCAAACAAGTACCCATCTGAACGCTTGCCTTTGAAATGGTATTTCTGTATATACAATATACCAATAGGAAAATGTATATCGGTCTCCGGCAATATCCACTATTGTTTGCAATAGCAATACCTTTAGCCTCTGATGCATGATCGGATTCCCTTCTTAACATCCAATGCTTTTTCGTTGCCCTTCCTTCCAGGGGGATGGACTTACAACAGATCGATACGATCGCGGCAGCAATCGTCCAATGAAACCACAACCCATTTCTCAAATGAGAAATGTCTTTTTCCGTTTTACTTCGCTAGTGGAAACTCACCACACTCGTGAGTTGATTCCGAAGCGAGCAGTCCTCGAAGAGTCAGTTTGCATCCACCGTAGAGAGCACACGCGCCGAGGGTCGAGTAATTTCCGCGAGCGGGTAAAGTGGGTAAAGTGGAGTAACCCAGCCCTGTGAGTAGGGCGTTAGAATATACTCACAGCTAGGCCGGCTTGTCGTAAGAGGCGACTAAAGGCCGAGTGGTAGCCGGGGTCCCAACGCCCTGTGCGCCCGGTGAAATACCACCCCATCAAGCTTTAGGCTCCGTGAAATGGTCGGGAGAAATCCCTGGCCATCTTTCGGAGCTTGGCTGATGGACCGGTTCGAAAAAAGGTTGGTTAGGTGGTAGTCGGTCCCAAGGTGAGATACCACCCCGCCACACTGTACATTCCGCGATGTCGCCTAGAGAAACCTTCGACGGTGTTTCGGATGTGTGGCTGATGGCCCGGACTGACACGGAGATAAGTCATGATGGTGCCTTCTGATACAAAGAATTCCGGAGGTAAGCTAGTCTCCCATTCGGATCTCCGGGGGGACTATGTAAGGGGGAACATAATGCAGATACCATGATAAATGATGGAACTTTAAGAGGTTCGTCATCGCATAACCGGCTTCGCTCTTGAGGCTCTGCCCACGCTCGACTGGTGACGGCATTTTGTTACATCAGAGGCATCGGTTTCACCAATACCAATGTTAACGCCGTCCACCAATTATTGCCGTTACCGCTCCCCGAATGACGATCGACCGGCGACATTTTTCGAACATCTTTCACATACCGTCGACTGGATACAGATCAACCACTCATCTTCTGAAATTGTTACCCTTGGCGATTTTAATGTGCACAATTCCGGCTGGTTGTTATATTCTAATAGAACCGACGACGCTGGGAGGCTGGCGGAGATGTTTGCTGCTAGCCACAACTTGACTCAACTCGTCAAGGAACCCACGCTAGTGCTGGATACTCGAGGTGATTATGCGAACATCCTGGATCTGTTTTTGATATCTAAACCGAGTATTTACACCCTAGGGGTTTCTGTGCCACTGGGAAACTCAGATCACTGCTTGGTATCTGTCGCGCAGGCACTTGCATATCAAGCGAATAACCGACCTAGGGAGCTTTGCCGTGTATGAAGGTATGGGGCTGCTAACTGGGACGATTTGCGAGATATCTTCGCATCCTTTCCATGGTCCGAGGTGTACTTCGGAAACTCCGATGTTAACGCTTGCGCGGAGTCGGTATCAGGGATTATTATTCTAGGGATGGAGATCTACATTCCGCATTGCATCAAACGAAGTTCGTCTGATAAACCTTTGTTTGATAAAAAATGCGAGCTGATTACAGCGGCAAAAATAGAGCTTTTAAGCTATGGCGCTCCAATCCCACCGATGTTAACAGTACGAATTTTGTTAGAATCCGAATTTTGTTAGAAATCAGGCGATTGATACCGCGAAGAAGGCTCATAGCGACGGGATGATCAATAAGCTCCTTCGGTGCCCAACTGGTTCGCGCTCCTTCTGGTCACTGCCAAAAGCTGTTCGCGGTAACTTCGCAACCTCCTCTTTCCCCCCGTTGGTGACAGACAGTGGGACGTTAGTTACCAATTCAAAGGACAAAGCTAATGTTTTCGCGAATTTATTTTCCGCAAATTCAAACCTCGATCCCTGCCTTTTGGAGCCACCTGTGATCTCGCCGGTACGGTCTTCCATGCGGGATGTGAGATTTCGTCCGCGCACTATTCGACGCATTCTACGTGAACTGGATTGTAGGAACGCAACCGGCCCGGACGGAATATCAGCAATAGTTCTTAAGAACTGTGCTCCAGAACTATCGCCGGTTCTTGGCAGGCTCTTCCGCTTATTTTATGCACGGAGGACCTTTCCTGTCTGGTGGAAAATCGCTCGAGTTCAGCCAATCCCAAAGACGGGAAAAAAGTGTCTCCCACAAAATTACGGTCCGATAGCATTACTGTCTATTTTATTTAAGGTAATGGAAAAAGTCATCAATACAGAGTTAGTTAAGTATTTGGAGTGTAACGGACTTCTGAATGATCGTCAATACGGATTCCGTGGCAGGCGGTCCAAGGGAGACCTTTTGACACTTACAACCGATATATGGACATCTGCGATTGAACGGCATGGTGAGTCAAGGGCGGCCGCATTGGATATCTCCAAGGCACGGGGCGTTGCTGAGCAAACTTCGTTCATATGGACTTTCCCAACAGCTTTGCGACTGGACGAGGAGCTTCCTCGAGAATCGATCGATCCGGGTTGTTGTGGACGGCGAGTGTTCGGATCTGTATCCTGTTAATTCGGGGTGTCCCAAGGTTCTATTTGGCTTTAACCTTGTTTTTGCTTCACATAAATGATTTGTCCTGAGAAAGGTTGGCGCAAGGCTAATAACTTTGTTCGGAAAAACAACTTATTATGGACAATTTAACAAGTCGCGGATAAGGACCGGATACCGGCCGAGAGACTTGCTAAATTAGGCCAAGATCGGATCCCGGTTGTAGTACCGATGATGATGATGATGATAAATGATTTGTGGGAGACAACGGATAACAAAGTGTTCAGGTTTGCAGATGATAGTACGCTTGTTTCCTCCTATTCGAGTGTTCGGCCGATTGGTGCATCTGCGTCGCATCAGCTGAGATGTAGACAGATCGACTCTCTGAATCAGGATCTAGATAGGGTCCTGTAGTGGGGAAGGGCCAATCTCGTCGACTTCAATGCAATGAAGACACGATATACAACATTCACAAAGAAAAGTGGATCAACGGTTCCGCAGCTGATGATGAATGGCTGGCCCCTCGAGGCTGGGGCAAGTTTGAAATTGCTCGGCGTCACGGTCTGTGGGAATGTATCATGGCATAAACATGTGTCGAGTATCGCCAGGTCAGCCTCAGGAAAACTGAGTTATCTTTTTAGAGCCAAGAAAACGGCGCGAACATCCCTGCATCAGAATTCGTTCCGTTACAGAGCGGGGAGGCTATAGAACTCCCTTGCCACGCGAGTGTTCCCGGAGCGTTACAACCTGCAACTGTTCAAAAAGAATTGCAACAGTTATTTGATGGTATCTCGGAGCGCCCACTCGGCGCTATAGGTTCGCCTCTCCCGAGAGAAGTCTAATAAAAAAAAAGAAAAAAAAAGGTAAGACAGCTTCTCCGCTGCACAAAGTTCCAGTGGTGAGATTGTGATTTTCTTTGGTGGTGGTGGTGCTAGCTGGTTTTCGAGCTTAATAACCGAACGATTATCCTGCCATCCTTGTCCACTGATCCATATAGACGACGGCTCCGAATGCCTTTTCACTTGGGTCTGCAAATGCGTGTAGTTGATAATCGAGGGCGACACTACACCCAAATACGTGCCTGGGCACTTGAAGTCCATCCAAATGTGTTAAGTTGTTTCGAAAATGCAACCACCGTGATTGGAATTCGTCCAAATATAATTCTTGCTGGTGAATGGCCTGTTGTATCATGATTAACCGATCTATAACTCAGGAGAAAGGTTTGTACATACTTGTCCCAATCTCGTTGGTGATCACTAATGACCTTCGATAAGTGCTCTTTTATTGTTCGGTTGAACCTTTCGACCATTCCGTCTGACTGCGGATGTAAGGGTGTGGTCCTGGTTTTCCTTACGCCCAGTGCCGCACAGATGCCTTGAAATATCTGTGACTCGAAGTTTCGGCCTTGATCGGAATGAAGCTCACAGAGAACTCCATATCTGGTGATCCAATTATTGATAAGCTGCTCAATGGCGGTTGTTGCTTCTTGGTTTGGAATTGGAAGGACTTCCACCCACTTGCTGAAGTAATCCATGATGGCCAACATGTATTTGTTGTTGTTGGTTTTTGGGAATGGTTCTGAGATATCAATCGCAATTCGCTCGAAAGGGGCACCCACGTTGTACTGCTTCATAGCGCTCCTTGGGTTTGCTCTTGGTCCTTTGGTCCCAATGCAACTTGTGCACTTCCTACACCAAGACCCGACGTCAACTCTCATTTGAAGCCAGTAGAATCGAGGTCGTAATTTTGAAAGTGTCTTATTAAATCCCAGATGTCCACCGGAGGCCCCGTCGTGTATTTCTGTTAGAACATATTTCACTTTTGATGGTGGGATTAAAATCTGCATTCGATGGGATTTTTCGTCCGCGGCTTCCCATTTACGCTTAAGAATGCCATCTTCCACCAGCAAGAAATCCCATTGTGCCCAACATGCCTTAAATGTTCCACTCTTGTCGGAAATATTGTTCCAAGTTGGTCGCTCGTTCTTTTCTTTGTGTTCCAGGATTAGCGACATATCTTCATCCTGAAGTTGAGCTGCGCGTATAGCATCTCTCGTCCACCCATCTAGTACTTCTACTTGTACATTTCGAAGGTCGTACGCCTCTTGTTTTTCTTCCGCTCTATGACAATGTTTACAATCTGGCTTACATGGTCTTTTTGATAGTGCATCAGCGTTATTATGCACCTGTGGGGAGCGAAGTCGTGGTGCCGCGTACGGCACGGCGTTCTACTCCGCCCCCACGATAAAGTTCGCAGACGAAACACTGCACGTGGCCGAGGGAAGATTGAAAATCAGAACAAACGATCACCACAAGAGAAATCAAGAAAAGGCACTAGTCTTGTTTTTGTAATTTTATTTCTTAACTTTTATTGAATTTATTAAGGTTCTTTTTTATTCACAACAAATCTTACTACATTTAATTAGCTTACAGAAAACGGATTTTGATTACACTGACGATGAAACGGATATACCAAAAAAATATAAGACAGAGTACTCTACTTCAATGTCATTATACTCGGGGCACAAGAAAAAATACTTTTACGTGCAAATATTGTATTTAATTAACACGAGTCGATACGCGTTCGCGTTCTCGCGGGGCTACGGGGAGCGGGAGAAAAACCGACCGGCGCAGTCGGTGGATGGAATGAGACTCAGCGATGTGAATTCGCTAGCAAGGGAAATTCGGCCAGTGGTGCATGCTCTCTTGATTAAAGGATGCGTTTCCTATTACAAGAGAAACGTGAAGTCTCTCTTTGGGGGTAGGTTACCGGATCTCATAGAGACGATCATGGTGGTATGCATGTATGTGTGAACATTGGTTATTTTCATGGGACAAGGCCATGAGAACGAAGCTGAGAAATCAAAAGGGAATAATGGGCATCAATGAGATGTGAAAATATTCAAAGACATAAAGGAATTTATGAGCTGAGAGTTCAGCTAAATAAACAAGTTTCAACTCATTAGTTGCTAGATGCATTTGGGATACTTCAAACAATTGGGATTGTTTATCGTATCGCCAGAATGCCTGCGAAAGAACCGAATTCTATTGTTTGCACTGGCGCGTGCTGACGAATTTGGTTGTAGCATCTATTGCGCTAATTGTATGCAGCTGCGCCAATAAGCTGCTAGGAGTTGCTTTGTCGTTGGGTGAAAAGGTCGCCAACCAATGTGTATGTAGGGAAATTTATTGTATACATGGTGAGGCTGGGAATAGGCGACGCAATGATCATCATCCCTGGTTATGATGGTTACATGGTACGGTAACCGATATGTTTTCTTTCAGGGTTATGATGTTTGTTCCGTTGGGAAAATTTTGCCGATGCGTTGATGCATGGAAAAATTCCGTTGTTGGTGAAATTCTTTTTAGGAATTTAGGAAACGCGTTGTATGCATTAAATGGCCTTGGAAAAGGAAATGTTTTCAGGTGCAAATGCGATTGCATTGGCGGGAAACAATGGAAGTTGGGTTGTATTAATGGGGGGTTCTTCGGACAAGCTTAAAAGACGCCCACACAAGTCCCCTCGACGGTGGGAAATTTGGAAATCGTACGTTTGAATTCGTTCGATCCATCGAGCTATATGTCCTTCCGGATTCATAAAATTTAACAACCATTTCAGGGCGGCATGATCCGTCCGAAGGTGGAATCGACGTCCGTAGAGGTACTTATGGAAATTCTTAAGGGCTCTACGGCAGCCAGCAGTTCCTTTCTTGTGGCGCAGTAATATCTCTCTGGCTTAGATAGAACTCGACTATAATATGCCACACTTCTCTCTTTACCATCGACTTCCTGTGACAACACTGCTCCGATTCCTGTGTTACTTCCATCAGTATCCAATATAAATGGGCGATCCGATCTTGGGAATGCCAATGTTGGAGTCTTACATAACTCGGTCTTCAATGTGTTGAATGCTGCCTCACACTTTTCTGTCCAATTGAATCTCTTGTCTTTATCCGTTAGTTCGTGTGGGGTTTTAGCTACATTGGCGAAACCTTTAACAAACCGTCGGTAATATGTGGCTAATCCCATAAAGCTTCTTAACTGTTGCTTATCTTCTGGAGTAGGCCACTCTTGGACAGGTGCTATCTTATCATCATCATCATCATCATCATCGGCACTACAACCGGGAACCGGTCTTGGCCTTATTTAGCAAGTCCTGAGACTTGTTAAATTTTCCATAATGATTTGTTTTTTTTTTTCGGACGAGGTCATTAGTCTTGCGCCAGAGGTTCCCCGACGGGGGATCCGTTTAAAGTCCTGCAGATGAAACGATGTGTCCCAGGAATTTTACTCTCCTTTGGAAGAGTTCACATTTCTTCGAATTGAGCTTTAAGTTGGCCTGTCTTAGTCGTTCGAAGACGGAGCACAGATTATTGATGTGTTTTGGTAAATTCCTTCCAACAACGATTATATCGTCCAAGTACACAAGACACGTCTTCCATGTAAGTCCCCATAGAACACTTTCCATTAATCATTAAAATGTTGCTGGAGCATTACACAATCCAAAAGGCATCCCGTTGAATTGATAAAGTCCGTTTCCGGTAGTAAAGGCTGTCTTCTCCTTATCCTCCTCCTTCACTTCCACTTGCCAGTAACCACTTTTTAGGTCCAATGTTGAAAACCACTGAGCTCCAGAAAGGGTATCTAGTGTGTCGTCGATTCGAGGAAGTGGGTAACTGTGCTTCTTCGTAACGTCGTTTAACCGGCGGTAGTCGACACAACATCTAGTTGTCCCATCCTTCTTCTTGACGAGCACTACCGGCGAAGCCCATGTGCTCGATGATTTTTCGATGACAAAAATATCAGAAAAATCGTTCAGGAGTGATTTTACGCTTGCCTTTTCTCTGTCTGTTAATCCGATTTTCTGGGGCATCAACCTATTAACCACAGAGATGCACCAGCGGGCTGTTGAATTGAATGGTCCTCTCCCCTTGTCTGAATTGAGCTTATCATTGATACGGGTGCACATTCTGCGATTACCCCTCCTTTTCTTATTGCGACCGGCTCCTTGGACGTATTTAGTACTCTGATGGGTACAATGTGCTTCTCCATCTCAGGTTGATCCGTTGATAGTCTTCTCTTATGATTAGCCCATGAACAACAATTCTCACTTCATGTTTCTTTCATTCGTCGACGTTTCCTACAATCAACAGAGATGTGACCAACTCCGCCGCATGTCCAACACTTCATATCAGGTCTCGGGGTTCTCCGTTGTACATGCCCGATTCTTTGGCAGGAACATATGGTATATGTTACGTGGTGTGTCAACATAGGGAGCCACAGGGGCACAGGTTAACCACGTTTGCCCACTGGTTCCGTTCAGTATCTGACTCCACAAGAAATGAAACGCCTTCTTAACCGAACTTTATTTATCCAAATAATGTCAAACTAGGCTTAGGACGAATATGCTTACAAAACTCCGTAAGTCTCAATTAAATGTTCATTAATTTTATTTACAATTATTTATTAGTATTAATCACACTATAGAGATACAATATACGTTGTAGTTCTTATTGTTCAATTTAATGTATAACTCAAAAACATTCATTAAACAGAACACTGTAGATATTCAATATGCGTGATAGTTCTTTTTTTACACTATAAAGTATTATTAGGAAGAATAACATTAGTACGAGGGTTGCCTTTTATATTTCGGGATTAGAGAACAAAAACAAATATTGATCATCGAAAATCACTTTATTGTTCTTCAAAATATTCCCCATGAAGATCTATACACTTTTGCATGCGTTTGAACCAATTGTCGAAGCACTTTTGCCACTCTGATTGAGGTATCTCAACACATGCATTCTGAATGCAGCAACCGCTTCTTCAGGTGTCGAAAAACGTTGACCTCTCAGTTTGTTTTTTACGTACGGGAATAAAAAGAAGTCATTCGGTGCCAAGTCAGGACTATACGGCGGATGACCCACCAAATCGATGTTTTGGGTGCTCAAAAATGCAGTTGTCGCAGCCGATGTGTGAGAGCTCGCATTGTCGTGGTGAAGAGTGATCCGTCTTCGGCGGTTGGTTTTCCTGATTTCTTGGAAGACAACTGGCAAACAAATGGTTGTGTACCACTCAGAATTGACTGTTCTGCGTTGTTCTAGTGGTACGGTTGCGACATGTCCAGTTTTTCCGAAAAAACATGCGACCATTTGCTTGGAAGTGCTTCGTGCGCGAACAACTTTTGTTGGATTTGGCTCATCTTGAAACACCCAGACAGTCGCCTGCTGTTTACTTTCGGGCTCATACGCGTAAATCCACGATTCATCACCTGTCACGATGTCATAGACGTGTTTCGAAGCACCGCGACCGTATTTTTTGAGCATTTCTTTCGACCAATTGACACGAGCCTTTTTTTGGGCGAATGACAAATTGTGTGGTATCCAACGCGAACAAATTTTTTTGACAGTCTAATGTTTATGCAATATTGAATGTATGCTGGCCCCACTAACGCCTAAGGTTGTCTCAATCTCACGATAGGTCACATGACGATCTTCCAATACCAGTTCGCGCACAGCATCAATGGTTTTCGGAACAACAACTGATTTTGGACGACCTTCACGAAATTCATCTTGGAGTGAACTACGACCACGATTGAATTCACCATACCATCGATAAACACTGGTCCTTGATGGAGCTTCATCGCCAAAAATTGAATTAAGTTCATCCATGCACTGTTGCTGAGTTAATCCACGCCGAAAGTTGTAAAAAATAATCGCACGAAAATGTTGACGATTTAATTCCATTTTTGGGCCGAGATGAATCTTTTAAGTTACTGTAAACAACACAAATAGCGCTCGTATGTCAAAACGTTCTGAGTGCGTATAACCTCAAAAATGTCCAACTTTACGACAGAGCTGTCAATTGCCGGATTTCAACGCTAGGGTTGCCAAATCCCGAAACATAAGAGGCAACCCTCGTAAGAATCACACTATAGATGTACAATATACGTTGTAGTTCTTATTTTTCAATTTAATGTATAACTCAAAAAAAATCATTACGAAGAACACTGTAGATATTCATTTTAAAGTATATGGCGCACCACGACTGTTTTAGCTCAACCTTTCAATTTCTCTCCACGACTAATTGTTTAAATAAATCCCTTGGGACGGCCCAAGAGGGATGTAAATTAACGTGAGGGCGCGACTTGCCCTCACGGAATCCGAATCGAGATTGACCTCGGCCATCGAAACGACAGAACACTAAAATTCCATCCATCGCTTCGATGACCATATATGGTGCGATTAAGCTTTTTGGTTAAGCAAACAAGAAAAACGGTGAAATACACACACACGATAATCGCTTCCGCAACTTAACGTGTGTATCCCCTAGCATGTAGACATGGGATCATCTGTATCTACATGATTGCAAGTTCGCACAGGGGTTGAAATGTTTACACGATCAACGACTGCGTAAAGCATTATCGCTGATCGTGCACATCTCGCTGGCATATCCTCGCAGTCGAATTCTGATGGTAAATTTCCATTTGCGAACTCGACTGCCTGGGCGTCAGCCGGATGCCTCATGTCTCGGTCCGTCGCATGACCGATCGATATGGGCATGCTATGCAGAGGAAAGATACACATTCCTGCAGGTGTACGGCTGGCGTGTAAACGAATATCGTGCAGATATTGCACGGGCAATATTGGTTGCCAAGAGGCACACCAAGTTGCGCTTCAATGTAGAGGAATGCGACCCGAGACATGTACTGTGTATTTGATTGGGTTCATGTTGGTCGCGTGATGATGCGACCAAACTGCTTTCTAGATTTCTAGCATTGTTGCTGGTGGCATTTTATTTCCGCAATCATTGCTGTTTTACAGGGATTCCCTATGGGGTAAGTACACGCTTTTCATGATATAGGGCACGCGAGGGAGATTACCTGGTGGTAATGAATGGATACGCAGTGGCGTTCGCGAGAATCGTCACAGTACTCCCCCCCAGTGACGTAGTCACGATAAAAGGGTAGGGTGAAGCTCGCTCCGTTAGCGGTGCGCAAAAAAAAAAGGCACGCAAAAGTTATAAATGAAAACGTACTATATACTAGATGGGAAGTGCCATGGACCCGATTACGCCGCGGAACGCGTAGACCAATGGTTTGTGGTCTGTTAAAATAGAGAGCGAACGTCCTTCTATCATATGACGAAAGTATTTGACAGCGCTGTAGATCGTGAGTAATTCGCGGTCGTAAGCGCTGTAACGCCGCTCTGTTGGACTCAGTTTCCTTGAAAAGAAACCAAGTGGCTCCGGTCGGCCTTCAATGTCCTGTTCAAGAACGGCTCCGATTGCGGTATCCGATGCGTCGCATTGGATGGAAAGTGCCACTCCCTCGAGGGGGTATCGAAGTAAGGTGGCATTTGCCAATTGTTCTTTGGACAGTTGGAATGCTCGATCAGAGACTTCTGTCCAATTAATGGGGCGCTTATCATTGCGCTTAGCTCCTTTCAAGAATTCATTTAAGGGAGCTTGAATTTGGACAGCGTTCTTCAGCGATTTGCTCCTTGGCGTATTGACACTTATCTGGGTTGATGACAAGACCGAATTCGCGGAGGCGCTCTAGGACCTGACGTAAGTTACGTTTATGTTCGGCATGGTATTTGGAGGCGATGAGGATGTCATCAAGACATGCATGGCAGCAATTTAGACCAAGTAAAGCCGTGTCGATATAACGTTGGAATGTCTGTGCGGCATTCCTGAGGCCGAAAGTCATCACTTTAAACTCGAAGAGTCCGAAAGGTGTAATGACTGCGGTCTTGGGGATGTCTTCAGGTGCCACCGGAGTTTGGTGGTAAGCCCTGGTGAGATCCAGGGTGGTGTGCAATAGGGTATCTGTCTGGGACAGTTGCTGCGTTCAACAGCCTGTAATCGCCACATGGGCGCCACTCACCGGAACGTTTCTTCACTAAATGGAGTGGGCTTGCCTAGGGGCTGTCTGGCGGTTGGCAGATACCTAGTTCAATCATATGCTCGAATTCCGCGCGCCCCGCGCGTAATTTTTCAGGAGCCAGTGGACGTGGGCGCTGGCTCACCGGAGGACCAGGTGTTTCTATATGATGAAACACGGTGGCTTTGTGTCGACGCTGGTTAGGTAGAGGAATTGTTGTACTAACAAATTCCTGTACCATGGCTTGAAATGGGTCTGTGCACTTTGTGGCCCTTGAAGTTGCCGCTGAAGATGCCGACATGGGCAAGGGGGGTGCGGTTGGAGCCACTAGTCTGTTATGGGTCGTATCGACCAACAGATTATGTGCGCCTAATAGATCGGACCCTATCAGGAGTTCATTTACGTCCGCAATGACGAAACGCCAAGTGATCGGACGTCGAAGACCCAGCTGCAGTGTCAGCTTTTTCCGTCTGTACGTAAGTATCGGCGTATTGTTTGCAGCTGACAATTTAAGCGCGGCGAGCACGCGGTTGCGCGGAGCGAACGATCGCGGGAGGACTGAAATATCGGCGCCGGTATCGACAGTAAAAGCGATATTCAGTTTAGGATCCCGGATGGTTAGGCGACTTATGGTATGGGTGCCGGCAGATTGCGCGAGGGGGTCGGTCGGCAAAATTAGTTTAAAGAGCGCCTTTGGTTGGTGGCTGGTTGTGTCCAACCACAAGGCGCCTTGCAATTAAATGCGCGATCACCATATCGTTGGTGATTGGCGCACCAAGGGAGAGTAACGGCATTGTCAGATATATTCTGCCTATTGGTATTGCCGTTACGGGGAAGTCGAGGCGGTGCTCGCTGAGAATTGGCCCGCTGAGGGCCATTTTGAAAGGTATTGGCCCTCTGAGGGGCATTTTGAAAGGTATTGGCCCTCTGAGGGGCAGTTTGAAAGGAATTTTGCCGATTGAGAGGACGGCTCGGCATGGCTCGATTCTAGGCGCTTCGAGGATTGCTTCTCACCTCAGCGCGAAATTGACTTATCTCGCGGAGGAGTGAGGTTTGGAGCGCCCGAAGGTCAGCAGTAGTTACTTGAGGTGGCGAACTTCTTTGACTAAATACATTGGGCCTTGCCTCTGGATTCCGCTGTGGGAAATTGGTTGAGGTGGGCCTTCTGTGGGGTAATTGAGTTTGAGGAGGATGCTGCTCTGGAGCCAATTGAGGGGCTGTTAATGGCAGAAGAAAGTGCCGTGTAGGCGATGCGGCGTGTTGTGAAAAATCGCCGCTACCTGGTACGTGGGGGTTCAGAATACTGGTCTGAGCTTTCCATAATTGCGTCCGCAATTTTGGATAAATAACCCGAACTCTGGTTGGGTTGAGCTATAAGTGCCGAACGGGCATGTTGGGGGAGACACCTCAAAAAGTGAGGCCTTATTAGGTCGTCCCCGATCCTGGTCCCCGCTATAGAGCGTAAATGGGTCAGGAAAAGAGACGGTCTCATCCCTGAAAGGTTGGTTACAGCAGCTAAGCGCTCTTGCCGCAAACTTCCGGGCTCGTCCAAAGCGTCGAGCAGAGCTTGACGCATGTTGCTATACGCGTTGCAGTCGGCCGACCTAATGATGTGGGCAACATGCGTTCGCTGAGTGTGGTCAAGCACTTTTAACAGCTCGACTGCACGAAGTTGTTCGTCGTGCATGTCAGAGGCCAGGAAGATGCGGTCCGCTACTGCAAACCAAAGGTCCGGATCCTCCTCATCGAAGGGGGGAAGCCCTATATTTGAAGAATGAGTCCTATTCCCGAGGCTGGGAGCATCATGGAACTCTTGGGATTCGGTTTGCCTATGGGCTTGCTGTGAGGTGCCGGCACGAGTTGTGGGCATTATAATGCCAGATTCCACCAACTGGCCGGCATCAGGGGCGTTAGAGGAAGTCGGGAGCGCGTCAGAAGAAGCAGGTTGGGGTCGGTTAACGACACTAAGGGCAACCGGTGGGGGGTAGATCGTACAGGCAAGTCCTGGTCAGCATCGACTTGCTCAGCAGGGAAATCGACGCTAGAGGCGTCGTAGAATTCAAGGGGCTCGGATTGTTCCTGAGCCTTTTTGGCCGCGCTATTTCGCGTGCTGACCATTATAGAGTGAATGTGGTGAAACTGTTATCAAAGGCGTAAGAGGACGCGAAGAAATGAGTGAGGTCGCCAAAGAATATTACCGCGGTTTGTCTCTTAAAGAGATCTCGATTTAAAAAAAGAAAAAACTCAGTGAACTCCGGTAGTCGGAGTTCGAGCTAGAATCGCAAAGAATTGAAAGGAAGCCAAATGTGGATGACGTGAAGTCGTGTAAAGTCGAGGGACGTCGAAAAGAAGTCGAGCGAAGTCGGAAGTGGAGTCAAGTGGAGTCAAAATAATTGAATGTGGTGGAGATAAGGGGCTCACTAAGGTTAAGAGGGGCAAAATTGTGTAAATTAACTAGGAGGAATTTTTACCTAAGCAAACCGTAACAATAATCGGGTAGTACACGTATAAGGTAGTAGGGAAAGCTTTTTATAACTTCGTTGAAATTTTATCTTAATGTATTGAGTGCTGTATTTTTGATGACAAGGTTCAAAATATATTTTACTTGCAGTGTTGTTTCTGATTTGTACCCGGAAAGGGCTTACAATGGTTATGGTTTTTGCTTTTTATTAATAATATCGTTCATCCAGCTGAGTTTATTTATTAATACTGCGTTGCGTTCCAAAAAAAAAAATATACATATATTAAAATACTTCGACACTCAAATTCGGAGTGTTAGTCTTTAAGTAAAGGGAACAGCCGAAAAGAAGGAAAATTTATATTAATGATGAATTAAGACTCTCCTGAGGAGCGTGTTCGTCAATAATAGGACTGCGTTTACGAAAATCGTTGAAAATTTAGTAATGTACAACGTTCAAATGCTAATACGAACAGTGTTGTAGGAGTAAAACCGATCCTTTGTTCGCGGTTTACAAAAAGTTAACAATTCTCTAAGAAAACTACGGTGCCGTATGCGTGTTATTGGGTCACTTGTGTAATGAGCCTGTATTTAGCATAGTATATAAATAGGTAGCTTATACGAGGGTTGCCTTTTATATTTCGGGATTAGAGAACAAAAACATATATTAATCATCGAAAATCACTTTATTGTTTTTCAAAATATTCCCCATGAAGATCTATACACTTTTGCATGCGTTTGAACCAATTGTCGAAGCAATTTTACCACTCTGATTGAGGTATCTCCAACACATGCATTCTGAATGCAGCAACCGCTTCTTCAGGTGTCGAAAAACGTTGGCCTCAGTTTGTTTTTTACGTACGGGAATAAAAAGAAGTCATTCGGTGCCAAGACAGGACTATACGGCGGATGACCCATCAAATCGATGTTTTGGGTGCTCAAAAGTGCAGTTGTCGCAGCCGATGTGTGAGAGCTCGCATTGTCGTGGTGGAGAGTGATCCGTCTTCGGCGGTTGGTTTTCCTGATTTCTTGGAAGACAACTGGCAAACAAATGGTTGTGTACCACTCAGAATTGACTGTTCTGCGTTGTTCTAGTGGTACGGTTGCGACATGTCCAGTTTTTCCGAAAAAACAGGCGACCATTTGCTTGGAACTGTTTCGTGCGCGAACAACTTTTGTTGGATTTGGCTCATCTTGAAACACCCAGACAGTCGACTGCTGTTTGCTTTCGGGTTCATACGCGTAAATCCACGATTCATCACCTGTCACGATGTCATAGACGTGTTTCGAAGCACCGCGACCATATTTTTTGAGCATTTCTTTCGACCAATTGACACGAGCCTTTTTTTGGGCGATTGACAATTTGTGTGGGATCCAACGCGAACAAATTTTTTTGACAGTCAAATGTTTATGCAATATTGAATGTATGCTGGTCCCACTAACGCCTAAGGTCTCACGATAGGTCACATGACGATCTTCCAATATCAGTTCGCGCACAGCATCAATGGTTTTCGGAACAACAACTGATTTTGGACGACCTTCACGAAATTCATCTTGGAGTGAACTACGACCACGATTGAATTCACCATACCATCGATAAACACTGGTCCTTGATGGAGCTTCATCGCCAAAAATTGAATTAAGTTCATCCATGCACTGTTGCTGATTTAATCCACGCCGAAAGTTGTAAAAAATAATCGCACGAAAATGTTGACGATTTAATTCCATTTTTGGGCCAAGATGAATCTTTTAAGTTACTGTAAACAACACAAATAGCGCTCGGATGTCAAAACGTTCTGAGTGCGTATAACCTCAAAAATGTCCAACTTTACGACAGACCTGTCAATTGCCGGATTGCAACACTAGGGTTGCCAAATCCCGAAACCTAATAGGCAACCCTCGTACTAAGGTTACTCAGAAACTATTTCTTCTGGCGTATAAACTTAAATGAAGGCAACATTGCCGGTAATTGTAGCAAAATTACATTAAGGTTTGTTTGTGCAAGAATCTATATAGTTATGTGGTTTTTATTACATGCAGTTGATTTCTTATTTTGGAACCGTACATTATTTTTACTTATATATATAAAAAACAAATTGAAAGAAAGATGGAAATGTAAGAGACGGTTGAAGTAGTATACTTTTGATAATACTCGATTTGTGCTTTAGCTTGTACGTGACGATTTTTGAAATATTGAAAATTTCTAAAGTACTTAAAGGTTTAATATGTTTTATTAATTTTTGTTAAATTTTTCACAATTTATTAGGAACTGAAGAATAAAATACTCGTGAATTAGTTTCCTTTATTACAAATACAAAACCGGGAGGAAGCGCAAATTCATCCCTTCAGGCGCTGGAAAGGAACCTTAAATATATACAATCAAAGTTGTTTCTAAATAATATTTTGATTTTACTTTGAGCTTGACGTTAATTTGTTGCTTTTTTGTTCAAAAAATGGTTGTCTGGGCGCAAGGCGCTCGGACATTATATTCGTGACAACGTATCCTAAATATGTAACATTGAATATACAAGTTATTAAATCAAAATTAAAGTGTTTTTTTCGGAATGCCTCCAAGTGTAGGCATTAATTTTGGTTTGCTTAACGAAATTTTACAAGTAGTGCAAACTACTGTGTATTCGTAAGGACACAGTTGTCGATTTTCTTTTGTGTGCCAGTCCGAAATTACGTTCATCTGTTGCACTGTGATCGGTTTTAAATCGCCTTCAAACCAACGTCTATCGCAAACAGAGTAAGCATACCCAAAGTCATTGTCAAGAAACATCAATTTAAATCTTGATATCGATTTGTTCCATTTCATGTCCCATACATCTTGCGCCGATATAACTGGTTGTATTGTAAAATACACGGGTTTTGCTGCTGAAGTCTGTTGTAGGTTTACAACCTGTAGTTCTTGAACGTTGTTTGAACTTGCCGCTGCGAAATCACTATGAACAGACAATTTTCTCTTAGCTATATCCGATTTATTTAATGCTGCAAGGCGCTGCCTGTATTCGCGTTGTCTCTGTGCATTTTTTGTCTTTACACTTTCAACCTGTACAGCTGTTCTCGACAGTGCAAGGCTCTGTCTGTATTCCCGTTGTCTCTCTGCATTTGACTTAGGAGCAATTTAGAGAGTCGCGCTCTCGCTCACTACGGCTCGTGCGTTATCGGTTATCGTTATCGTAACGCTACAAACTTTTTTCCGAATGCCTCACAAGGTATACCGATTTATAAGACGTTGTCACGTCAAAAATTATTTGGTTAATTACGATCTTATGTCTGATGCCTCAGAAGGAGCTCATCGAAAGGAGTAGTAACACTTTGTAAGTAAATACTTGGAAAAAATACACAAAAGAAAGGAAAAGAAAGAAAAAAAACCCGTGTGAGGTCTATCCTGCTAACGGCTAGTTGGGGCGGCGTCTGTCCAGCGATTGCGGCAGGTGACTACAGGTGAGGTGAGCTTCCTTTTATTGGCACTTGGTCACTGGTACTCAATGTTTCGATGGTTGGGTGAATGTTCCGTCACAAAAAAAAGGTCATCACGTAGCACAAAAGTTTGAAAATTGCGTGTTCACGTTTTTATATGATATAAAAAAAAACGTCGCGTGTCACCAATTGTGGTGTTGACTAATACGCCTTCAGGGGCGTGGGTCCAGTAACACACCCACAAACGTCGCGAAAGAAAACCAAGTTCGCCAAGGAAAGTAGAAAATAAATGAAACGCACTGTTCTTTTTAATGCTTTTGTTACTTTTTATTGTTCCTTTAAAATTTTGCCTTATACGTTGGCAACTTAACATTCACTATGGTCTAATACGTAAAAAAAAGGTCTCCGTACAAAGTTAACACTTGATGTGGGTTACTATTGAATTTGAATTATTTAATTAACTCACAATGTTTCTATTCGCAATACAAAGGAAAGTCTCCGTACAAAGTTAACAGTTGGCGTGGGTTACTATTGAATTTGAATTATTTAATTAACTCACAATGTTTGTGGTTGCAATACAAAAGAAAGTCTCCGTACAAAGTTAACACTTGACCTGGGTTACTATTGAATTGAATTATTTAATTAACACACAATGTTTCTATTCGTAATACAAAGGAAAGTCTCCGTACAAAGTTAACACTTGGTGTGGGTTACTATTGAATTTGAATTATTTAATTAACTCACAATGTTTCTATTCGCAATACAAAAGAAAGACTCCGTACAGAGTTAACACTTGGTGTGGGTTACTATTGAATTTGAATTATTTAATTAACTCTCAATGTTTCTATTCGCAATACAAAAGAAAGTCTCCGTACAAAGTTAACACTTGACTTGTCGTATTCTCCCGACTCCTCCAACGCAACGACCCCGACACGTCTAGTGGTCTCCAGGTTAAAAATCTGACTAAAATCCATTCGTCAACATAAGAATGAACTGGTGACGAATAGCCTCAAAAGGAGAGGAGCGACACGATCAACCCGAGGCAGTCAATCGTGGTTGGGTTAGATAACATGGGGTGGATTTCCCATGTATGTGTCTCTGCTGCAGAAAACCAACAACGAACGAACATAGGTGGATGCGGGCGTTGTTATTGTAACCCATCGTAATGATCATTAGGTGAAGGAATAGGTCTCTGCGATCTAATGTCAACAGAAACGCTATTTCCATGATCGAACGATGGGGATGCAGACTATTTCAGTTCGCCGACATAGCATGGGCCGGCAGCTGTGTACACAATTGATTTGTGTAACACTTGCCGGCGGCAGACCCTTCTGGTGTGAAAACGCACCGAAGATCTGCTCGTACATAGGAGAAACCATAAATCAACGTTTAGTTGTTTGACATGCTGTTTTCCAGGTCCGCGGACGGTTGGCGGCCGATAATAGAAACTCTCGATGAAGATAAACAATCCCAAAGACATGGATGCACGTTGGGTTTTGCAAACGAACACAGAATACAACCGTTGCCGGTTGTTTAAAATAAACACATAACGGCCAGATACAATTTGATGCATGTTGTTTTAGGGTAATAACTCCCGTTGTGGTGCCATCAGGCAAGAGCATCGCTTGGGCGTTTACTTTGTGTAAGCGAAGACAGCTTCGATAGCCGGCGTGAGAAACGTGGCTACTCGTTGCTTAAATAAATATTGGTGGTCATGGCCGATGCTGACGATCGTTCCAAAATACGGCAACGGATCATAAAATCAGTCATGCTGATGGCCAAGCAAATATGCGCGCCCGCAAGGCCAATGTAAATTTGAACATCTCCTCCTTGGAAAAGATAGATCATAGATCATACCGATGAAAATCGATTGATGCTGGATCGATGTCATGGCAAGATGATAATCTTCCCATGAATTATGCTTCCAGGAATGACCGCCCGAAGAGCGCATGGAACAACCCTTGAAAAGGTAAGCTGCCTATGATGTATTTATGCCGGTTATCCGTGGAGATAACCTAATTGATTCCAGCGAATTGGTTGGCGGTTAATGACATAACAAGGTTCCATAACCTTGCCGAAGGTTCAACTTTGAAGTAAGTTGTATTTTCCGGTAATGGTGGGGTTCGAGCGATGCGTGGCTCTTCGGGCCCTGAAAAGCCCCCCAAGGCCAAGACCGGATCCCGGTTGTAGTGCCGATGATGATGATGATGATGATGATGATTGTCATATGCGTCACAATACATTCCTTCGCATTATCACGAATGCCTACCGTTTTGTGACAAATCAGGAAATTCATGATGACCTAGAGATGAATGGATTTATGAAGTTACACGTTTTACTTAATTAAACTAAATTAAGTACAATTTAAACCTAGTATTAAATTATATTGTTAAGATTGTACTATTCATATCCAATAAAGGATGTTATTGAAAAAATATATAGTAATTGTATTGTGTGTAAAGTTAATAATTGTTCCCAACGAGTAAAACCAAACTTTACAGGCATCCCAAGGATTCTCAAAGGTATATCAGGGCGAACAATGATTCCTTCAGCAAAAAATTCACTCCAAACGGTTACCATTTGTGGATGCATACCCTTTTCGACAATCGTCCGTGGACTTTCACCATCTTAAATACGACAATTCTGCTCTTTCACAGAGCCACTAAAGTGAAAATGAACCTCATCACTAAAAATTATGTTTTCTGAAAAAATAAATCAGTAGATTTTAGCGTTTAAAATAATCAGTACATTTCAGTTCTTGTGTTAGTTGAACTTTTTAAGCATGTAGAAGAAATCCTTCCCTAAATTTGCTCAGGGCTGAACTTATCAAATGGAAATTAGTACCAACGATCTGTTGATGGTTAAGCCCCATTCACATTAAACACCTTGCGTTCTCATGTTCTAATTGGAACACCGCTTATTAGATTTCAATTACCATATTATTTATCTACATAGGACCATAATTAATTAGAAATATATCAATATAATAATGTATAATAACTTAATGTAACTAGGGTCTTAGGTGTGTGCAACAACGTAAAAGCTTGTAACATTGTTCTAAATAAGTGTAGGAAAAGTTTTGCCAATTTGACGCTTGTGCCAACAGAAACAAACGTCATCATATCTTTCCTTTCACTTTTGACATTTGCTCATACTAAATTGTTCAACCCACAGAAATAAGTTATCGGGATTCAGCACATTGGTGTGGTTTGCCTGCTATTGTACTACCGAGAATTTCGATATTATACATTAAATTTCATTGTAAAACTTATTCAGTAACATCTTAAAAGTTTGGAATTTAAACGCAACAAAAATATTTATTTTTTTGACAGCGCTGCCGTTCTGATTAACAGTTCTTTCTTTCGATTTTGGAAAGTGCCTACGAGTATCAAGGCTACACCATACCAATAAATACACTTAAAAAAAGTTGTTCAAAAGAAGGAAAATGAGCGAATTGAATGTGACCAAGGCATCCGGACTGTCACCACCTACAACTGATAACGCTGATAACATTTGTGTGGTTTGTTTTAGAGATGTGGATATATATTCAATTGGAGAATGCGACCACCCCGTGTGTTACGAATGCTCTACCAGGATGCGAGTCCTTTGTAAGCAGTTTGAGTGCCCAATTTGCCGACAAGCACTGGGAAAGGTATGTGATCTTTTGTGGATGAATTTTGTTTGAAAGACACGGATTTAGGTAGTTCTTGTTACAATTTACCTCTAGTACCTGTGTATCTGAAGCTTTTTAAAGTACGCATGGAATTTATTTTTCATTGTGCAATTGCGGTGGATCAACCGGTGGTGGGTGCTCTGTGTGATTTAGATACTTTGAGAGTAATACATTGTGGTGTGAGGTAATGTTGATGGGGCGAAGATGGTAACTTATGGTAATGTGGATAGCGAATCACAGTCCTTGGTATAACACAAGCGTTAGGGATATTGGGAATGCAGTGTTTTGAATTGATGATCAGTTACTGTGCAAAGGTAATGATCATCTAGTGGATTATATTCCTTTAAGCCTGAGTGAACTTATAGCAGCTGCACAGTGGGTCCAGGGTTTCTTTCAAATCGATAAGATCTCACTAGCCTTGTAGAACCATTCTCCAAGTCAGGTAAATATGTGGATTAAAAAAATACGGTTCAAAAAGTTTCCAATTACAATCGCCATTCAACGGATGCAACAGTGTCTTAACTTAGAAAAACGCATTACATAATTGGTGATTCAAAACATCATACAAAGTACAAGTATACCAAATTAACGAAGAACGTTTTCAAACTAAAGATAAGTAAGAAACCGTTTCAAGGAAGAAATGGTGTAAACGACGGTCTTAAGAAGTTTCTTGTTTAGGAGGAGAATACTTAGAAAATGGTGTAAAATATTTATCTATTAGAATTAGTAGACCAAGGGCATTGTGTCCAAAGAGAGAGGATGTCGTTAAGGAAAATAAACATCCATATCTTAAGAATCAACAAGCGGCTAGATATTACATTTATCTGGCATTCTCATTTGTGAAGTTCAATTTTTTACTGGAACTGGGCGAAAAACCTGAAAGGTTATTGTGTAAGAGATATGAGGATACGTAGTGTAAGAAGAAGAAGAAGAAAAAGATCAATTAGTCGGCATTGTGGTCGGTCTTCCGGGGAATTTGTCCTTTGATGGTTGTGACATGTTCCGGGAATTTGTGGCGTTGTGGCGTCTTCCGGGAAATTTAATGATGTGTCACTGACACATCTTTGCAGTGTTACATTATTGCTGGAATAAAGACCATAACTTTTTGCGTCAATTTCGACAGTATCCCCCTTTGGTGTTTTATGTCCAGTACTCTGATTCTTCCATCTGGCCCCAGGCAGCCTACATATCTGCACTTCTCTCTAACGCCAAGTATTTCATGACGGTGAATTACCTACTAGCATGGCTATGTCCCAACCCCGAAAAAAAGGATTGGCGAGAGGCCGATTTAGGCGAGACAACGACAAATGTGTCCTTCATCTTGTCTCGGGCTTCTGGTCATCTTGCGTTAACCAGAATCACCCACATCCATAAGGATGTTCGGTTCGGTCTCAAGATATCTGAAAAAGAAAGGGGGGCGGTATCTAAGGATAGTGTGGACAGGATTAGTTCAATTGTTCTCTAACTACTTGGATGGAGGGATGGTGGGAAAGAAATCATACAAGACCGATAGGTCTTTAGTACGGTAGTAA
Organism: Microdon myrmicae; assembly: GCA_963931805.1. Classification (NCBI taxonomy): domain Eukaryota; kingdom Metazoa; phylum Arthropoda; class Insecta; order Diptera; family Syrphidae; genus Microdon; species Microdon myrmicae. The sequence continues at coordinate 119,221,376 of OZ007496.1, forward strand.
ACGCAGATCACGTCTTTGGCGTCTGATAATCTGCGCTTTGGTCGGTGTGTGTGTATATTTGTGCAGTCTTATATTCTGCGTGCGTGTGGGTAGTGTGTTATCAGTTGACCCTATGGGATGGGTCCAAGAATCCTCTATTATAGAGGGGAATGTTATTGGGAAGGGTGTATTCTTCAGTTTTGCACTGAAGAAGAAATTGTGGTGGTCTGATTCGAAGAGATCGAGAGAGAAAAGGGTGAAGAACGTAAGTCTCCCATCCAAGTAGGTTCCCGCTGTTCTGAGTCCTTTCGAGGTACTTGTATGCTAATTGTAGCAAGTATTCGTCGATAGGGGTAATGGAGGCACCTTCGTTTAGGTGAGAGTTGGGGTAATAGCGACCGTCAGGCATTCTAGAGTGCTTGGCGCATCTTCTTGGGAGTTTCCTTTCGAAAAATCGGAGCCTTTCCATTTGGGCCGAAGATATACAGCACCATATGGGAAAGGCGGACGATATTACAGATCGGATTAGCTGCTTTTTGCAGAGAAGTTTAACTTTGGTGTCAACTTTGTTGCTCCACTTCAAAATGTTGTGCAGTTGCTTAGACCGACCGAGGTAAGATTACCATGCGGGTGATTGGGCGTTGGGTGTGATCGTCAAGGTGATGAGAATGTTGGATTTGGGAATTGCAGAATTGCATTTTAGATATGGCAATAGGAAATGCATGCACTTTAAGGTGATTGGGGATTTAGTTTGGCATAAGTAGAATGTTGGAAATGCAAGATTGCAATTCTTAGTTTGGGAATTGGGAATGCGTTCAGCAAGAGGTAGACATGTGATAAGGTTTCCCAGCTACACCGAAAGGATTCCATGGTTTGTAGCAAGAAATTATTTGATGCTACACTGAGAGAATTCTTTCGGTTTTAACATTAATTAATGTTGTCCCATAAGCATAAGCATGCAATATTATTATTTTTTGCAGGGTCTTGCCTGTATTATATTTATATAATTTATATTTAAGTAATATATTTATGTCTATAACATTTATTGGCTATATTCGTGTATTATATAGCATGTATGGGTAATTTCCGTGCAGCGAAGTGTGTAGATATATACTATTTATTGGCCTGTAGGAACCCGGAAGTTCATGATCTCACCGACTCGACTCCGCCATCGTTCCCTGTCCTGTTTTTTTTTTTTTTTTTTTATTAGACTTCTCTCGGGAGAGGCGAACCTATAGCGTCGGGTGGGCGACCCGAGATGCCATCAAATAACAGTTGCAGTCCTTTTTGAACAGTTGCAGGTTGTAACGCTCCGGGAACACTCGCGTGGGAAGGGAGTTCCACAGCTTCCCCGCTCTGTAACGGAACGAGTTCTGATACAGGGATGTTCGCGCCGTCGGGAGATGAACCACAAACGGGTGCGATCCGTCGGATTGTCTTGTGGAGCGCATATAAACCGAATTGCGTGGAACAATGCCAAGAATCTCCGAAGAACAGCACCCGTGATAATATCTGTAAAACAGACAGAGGTCGGTGCACTCTCCTTCCACGCTTGACCACCCGATCCGATCCCCTCAAGGTCAAACCTAACCCTGTCCTCCCATCTCTGTCGCGGCCGCCCTGTCGGTCTCTTTCCCGTTGGTCTACCGCCAAGAATCTTCTTAATCTTCGCGACCTGATTACTCTTGTGGGGTTTTTCAGGGCCCAAAGAACCACGCATCGCTTTAGCCCCATATCCCACTGCAAATATCTGCAAATCTCTGTAATCAACTTACCAGCATAAGAGCATCCCTCTCCTGAAAACATAAGCCCACAGTGCATCATGTCCCTAAAATCTTACGGAAATTTTTTAGGTAACCGACATCGAGTTCGTACATGCAAATGCGTATCGCTGAGAAGCATTCGCACATACACATCCATGACATGTTCATCCTTATCATGGCTAAACCAACAGTTGATCGTTCCGTTGGTGCAGAGGTCTCGTCGACCAAGTGATGGTTGACACCATCTGCAAGCCAGATTTCCAATAATCCGGCAACACTTACCATACGATCGATCCCCTAATTTAAAGAACAAATAAATCTTTGTTAGCCTTACGATGGCGAGCGATCTTTGTTGATTTAACGTCACAAAGAACCCAATTCGGCCGCCTGCTATACTCACCATCGAATTTTTCTGTTTACCCAATGTGAACAGAAAGGAGATATTTTCGCCTTGACGGCAACACCTTCCATATCATGTTGTTTAAAATCAACCTGGTCCCATGCAGCCAAATTTCCCATTAACGGCTGCCAACCGGACCTAGAACGAACATATCCCTCATATAAATGTTGATTTACGACCTTCCCATAGGCGAGCAAATCTTCGGTGTGTTTTTCACATCAGAAAGGTCTATCGCCGGCAATTCATTACTCTACACAATTGTGTAAACAGCCGTCGACCCCATGCAACGTTGGTGAACTCGAACTATGAGTATCCCATCGTTTGATCATTGAAATAGCGTTTCTATTTATATAAGAATGCAGAGACCTATTTCTTCCTCTAATGATCATTACGATGGGTTACAACAACAACGCCTGCATCCCCCCCTTATGCTCGTTCGTTGCTGGTATTCAGTAACTGATATGATACATGGAAAATTCTTCCCATGTAATCTTACCCCGATCACGATCGGCTGCCGTCGAGTTGATCGCTTTGCTCCTCCTTTTCGATGCTATTCGCTGCCATGTCGATCTGATGGTTGTGAATGGCAAATGAGTCAGATTATATTCGCCCAACGAGTAGGAGTCGAGAGCCGTCGTAAGCGCGGAAAAGTTTATATTTTAAATAGTGTCTGTACCGCCATCATATCTGTAAATTCTAATTTAGATGCAAAGACAGTGTCACCAGTTTATATTTTTAATAAAAAATCATGTTCAACGTCACAATAAAATAAAATAAAACAGAGAAGAAACCATACCAGGGTGTTTGTCTTTGCTGTTCCGTGTCCGCTCAACCGCAGGAATCAACGGCTGTTCTGTTTTCTCAGGTGTGTCATCTAGTGAACTCTGATGGAGTTTTTGTTAAACCCGCATCCTTGTTGATGCCAAATAGAAGCTAACAACACTCTCACTATTGTAGGCTTACGGTATAGCTCTTCCAATTCCTGGTTGTGGAGTTTCCTCCATTGTCCTGTCTCCTCGTCAGATTTACCTCCAAAGATACCCCTTAGAACTTTATTCTCGAATACGCGGAATTTGTTTTCTTCCCGTTTTGTGAGAGCCCATGTTTCGCATCCGTATAGAGCAATCGGTATGATTATGGTTCTGTTATATTCCAGAATACTACCCTTATTAAATTTAACACTGAATCTCCTTACACATCCTTAAAAACTTCCTTTAACATATATTACATTCTCACGTAATACATACCATTCATAAACATTCACAATATTGCCAGTTACAGCACATTTAATAACTTGCCCCTTTTTATTTCAAAACAGAGCACTCCGATTTTTGTTCAAATTTTATTCAATTTAAAAGTCACAGAAACTAAAGGAATACTTTGAGAAAATTTGTTTTGTTCATATTATAATTTACAGTAAATTAGAACACAATGTTCTATAAGTAGAGAAAAAATTCATTTGTAAAATCAGTTTGAGAAATAGAGTTAAGTTGAAGCAGTTGAAGTGAATCAGCGGAATGTAGTCTTTTGTTAATTTCCTTCGACATTTCGTTACTGGCCGCCATTATCGTTCCCAGATATTTAAATTCTTTAACTTTTTCCAATATCTTGTCTCTCACGTTCATGTGTGTTCCCTGAGGTACACCTGCTATCGCCGTAATCATTTATTCTGTTTGCCTTCATTTATTTCTAGGCCCACCTCTTCTGCCGTTTGCATGATGATTTCGCTGTTTTTATATTCAGTTTCTAGATTATCGCCCAAAACGGCGATGTCATCGGCATATGCGAGCACTTGTGTGACCCCGTTCAGGGATGTTCTGGCCATGTTGTCATCTTGTACCTTTCTGATAACATACTCGAGGACAAGGTTAAAAAGGCATGGTGAGAGGCCATCCCCTTGTTTTAGTGCGTCCCGAATTTCAAATGGTTCTGAGAGGTGGTTTTCTATTCTAACTCGCCCTTTGTTTTCGTTCATGCAGATTTAAATGAGGGCGGCATATTTTTTCGAGATTCCCAGCTCAACTACAATATGGTAAAGTCTTTGACTTACGACTGAGTCGTGGGCTTTTTTGAAGTCAACGAACAGTTGGTGAACCGTCTCTCCGTATTCCCACTTCGTTTCCAGCAGTTGTCTTATTGTGAACATTTGGTCGCTTGTTGACCGGTTCCTACGGAGTCCGCACTGGTGGTATTCCAGTATTTCTTCTGCGCATGGCGTGATTCTTGCCAGAATGACATTTTTTGTTAATATTTTGTATGTATCCCATTCGCATTTTTTGCGTTTGAAGAGTCTCATTGTCTCTTTCCGAATTATCGCGTATCTTTCTGCGTTGATTTCATCATATCTTTCTAAGTGGATCACTCTGATGCGTTTACGTTCTTCGATCTTCGCCCTGCACTCATCATCAAATCAAGGTTTGGATTTAATTGTTTTCTTAAATCCTAATACCTTTTGGGCTGTTTGTTTGATTGTGTCTCTGATCGATGTCCATTTAGTGTGCACACTGTTGGATTCCTCTTCCTCACTGCTCCCATTCTCTAGAATGCTAAATCTATTCGTTAGTTCGTCTTGATATTCAGCTCTTTTGCGCAGGTCTTTCAGATTATCAATTTTTTTATTTTTTTTTATTAGACTTCTCTCGGGAGAGGCGAACTCATAGCGCCGAGTGGGCGCCCCGAGATGCCATCAAATAACTGTTGCTCGTCTCCCGTGACTGCCCATGTGGGTTTGCTGCCTGCGACTCCTGATTTTGCCCATCACTAGAAGATGATCGGAGTAGCAATCTGCTCCTCTATATGATCTTCATCATCATCATCATCATCATCGGCACTACAACCTAGAACCGGTCTTGGCCTTATTTAGCAAGTCCTGAGGCTTGTTGAATTTTCCATAATGATTTGTTTTTTTCCGGGCAAGGTCATTAGTGTTGCGCCAGAGGCTCCCCGACGAGGAATCGAACCCCCGTCTCCCGCGTGACAGGCGCTATATGATCTTAAGTCAGGTATATTCGAGTGGTGTCTTTTGTCTATGAGGAAGTGGTCTATTTGGTTACGCGTTACGCCGTAGGGTGATTTCCATGTGGTTTTATGGATTTGCTTGTGCTTGAACATCGTGCTTTTCACTACCAGATCTTTCAACGCTGCGAACGTGATAATTCGAATTCCATTATCATTTGAAACGTCGTGTAGGCTCTCTTTACCTATAGTTGGTTGGAAGATGTCTTCCTTTCCAAATTTCGCGACCTATAGTGGTGGTCCCCGGATTTCGACTCATCACGAATCCAAAAAAAAAAAAAAGAAGGGGTGGTGAGAGGCCGACTTTAGGGAGACAAGGACAAATGTGTCGTTCATCTTGTTTCTGGCTTCTGGTCATCTTGCGATAACAAGAATCACCCACATCTATGAAGATGCTGGGCTCGGTCTCAAGATATCTGAAAAGAAAGGGGAAGGAGGTATCTAAGGATAGTGTGAACGCGGTTAGTTCAATTGTTCTCTAACTACTTGGATGGGGGCTCATCACGAATCCAAAATGTGCCACCTTTTATACTCTGTGGCGACAGAGATTTGTTAAAAAAATGTACTTAAAAATTCCAAGAAGCACAAACAAGATTTGGTGTGTGCTTCCATTGAAATGGGGTTCTAGGAAGTGGAAGGGAATTTGGTTGAACAAATTCCCGCAAGAAACATTATGAATGTATTTCATCATCATCGGCACTACAGCCGGGAACCGGTCTTGGCCTTATTTAGCAAGTCCTGAGGGTTCTTAAATTTTCTATAATGATTTGTTTTTTCCGGGCAAGGTCATTAGTCTTGCGCAGAATGAATGTATTTAGGCATTTCATAATGTTAGGGTTATTGGGAATGAATCAATGTCAGACGAATGGTTTTTTTTGGTTTATTTTGTCGCTCATATGATTAATTTGGGGAAGATATTGGGATTTCGGTTGACGAATTTCACGGAAGGCACAACCATGAAATGCATTTTAAGATACGCATTTCATGATGTTATCATTCCAGCGAATTGCTCAACGCACACTATGAACTTAAGGTTCGTACTATGACGCATCGTTTAGGGAAAAGGAATTGGGTTGAGGGTTACTAGGAATTGGGTGAGGGTGGTTATTTAGGATCACTACAGGAGTGTTAACTACTCAGAATTATAGCTACTGCTTTGGATGCGTTAAGTCGAATTTTCCATCGACTGTAACATTGATACAGTTCGTCCAGGTGACGGTTGAGTCGATTTGTTGGGAGCTTAAGGCTTTTGGATGACGTGTACACTAGGACATCATCCGCAGAGTATATCCGGTTTATTCTCCCGTCCACAGGGTGAAGAATATCTGAGGTGTAGATATTAAATAAGATGGGGCCTAGAATGGAGCCTTGTGGTACGCCTGCAGTGGCGTTGAAAGTTCGGGAAAGCTTTCCATTCACTCGGGCTTGGAAGGTTCTGTTTAGAACGAACTGGTAGATGTTCTACTGAGGCCAGTATTCAATAATTTAAAAACGAGACCTACGATTCACGTTGTGTCAACGCCTTTTTAATGACCAGGCTCTGTTACGGACCTCGTGTCCATGCCTTCACTGAACACACTATAAGCCACGAATTGCCCCTCTCTACCGATAAATTGGGAATACGTTGGTTTCCCAACTTTTGCTATTGGACAAACAATAGCATGCTACCAAGCTTGGAGAAAGTACCCCGTGTTGTAGACATGGTTGAACAGAATGGTGAGCTTTATAAGAATAAAGCAGAAAGCCTTCGCAAGGAGTGGTAGGACATGTTGTCGATATCGAGTGACTTCTTGGGGTTTCAAGATTTAACTAGGCTCTGTAGGTTACTTGGTGTGACGAAACCGCTACTATTATTACGTGTGTCGACGATGTATGCACTGTTTTCTGAGTTGAAGACAACTATTGGCTCGTTAAAGTAGTCTAATTTACTGTGAACCTCTACACTAATTATTGCATTAATATCCGGGTCGCCATCCTGGAGAGTAAGCCAGTGATTATTTTCACAGGTCTCTCTGATGATATTTGCTTTATTGGTGTCATTATTAACAATAACACCGTTGTGTACGATCTGCCCAGTGATACAAGCAGTGTCACATACCATTTTAACATTTTTATAAACGTTCTGATCCATCTGAATACCCCTCAGTTTGTCTTCCAATTGTCGCGTACGATTGTTTTGGATTCTTTGTTGTATCAGTGTACCAATATTGTGAATGATGGATCGCAATAATGGCTCCTTTTACGCAAAGCGGTGAAGAATCTCATTCTGCAAAGCTTTTTGCGCTCCCGGATGAGACGAAGAGTGAAGTCGTCATGAGGAATCTGATGTCTTTTCAAGCTTTTACTTCGCGACATGAGTCTCTGAAGTTTCAACTAGAATCTCGTGAGGTCGTCTTGCAGCGTTATCTATCTCAACCGTCGTTAGGTCCCGGTCAGTGGGAAGAGAGAGGTGGTGGAGTTTTTCGTGCAATGTAATATGGAAGCTGTCCCAATTTGTTCGCCCATAATTGGGTATGTATCTGATACGATCCCGGGATGCTTGATAGCCGAAGAAGAACGTGCTGTCCCAACTCTGGGAGTTCGGATCCAAATATCGGGTTTTCCAATAGGGACTTGACAACTTTGAATTTAGTTTTTGAACGCACCCTTTCACTAATCATCGAACTGTCACTGTCAATTTATTTAGTAAACTCAACATTTTCATCATGGTTAAGTACACGAACGAACAACGTCTGCAAATTATAAAAATTTTCTACCGAAAAAAAGTTGTCAAGTCCCTATTGGATAACCCTATATATATGCGCAAATAGAAGCAAGTGCACGATATGTTCCATGTCGGTCATCAGGATGTGAAAAACCTATTCTGGTATGTATGACGATAAGTTAGGAATAAATTGCCATTAGCCTGCTCACCTAGTTTTTGCAGTGGTTTACTGACTCCGGTTAAGTTTGTTCCATTATCGTTACATATTGCCCTCGGGGTTCCTCTTTTGATTATCGGCATTCTCAAAGCCGTAATCATGGATCCGATGCAGAGTGAATTAGCCAGCCCTAAGTGCACTACTCTTGTAATCAGGCATGTAAACAGAGCTCCCCAGTGGTTTCCGTGTGTTCTTCATAAATACTTCCATTCTTTAAGTAATCTACTGCTGCCCTGGTAAGGAGGTGTTGACGGTGGTGCTGCTACTCGCATAAATACATCCAAGGCACTTCTTCACCTTGTGCTATAGACACCACTTCCTTTGTTGATATTCGTAGGCCCAAAATCCAGTATATTTGTCTGATATTCAACACGGCGACGTTGCCATGAAAAAAACTTTTTGTGATAATGATCAATTATAAGACTGAGCTTGTCTTCCACAGAATGGTGGGACTTGTCCTTCGACTGTCGAAGGGCATCTTTTCCAATCGAGCCTCCAATTTGATAATGCCATTTTCGTTGAGGTAAATGATCATTTTTCATAGACGACGGACCTTTTTAGCGGCTTTCAGTCCTACAGGTAGAAGTCATCGTTGGTGACGCCGTCTTGTTTCAGCCTTTACTATAGCCCTGGTTCAACTATTTCCTTCTATGAGCATGAACGTTTTTCTTGCTTCTTTTCCATTTGACGGCACTATATGAGGCCTATCCTTCCGTCTTCGGTTTTGGCATATTTAGAATGTATACGAACTGAACTATACCTGCCCTACCTCTCAATAGACTCAGCCGACTAGTAAGGTAACGCGAATGTACTTGGTCCAACTGAGCTAGCAGGGGCAGAGATTTCGATTTAAGGGCGGAGTCTGCGTCTTCGCGCGGTCCAATCTGGCTTGCCAGAGGATGGAGGCGTTGGAACCCAATAATATGGACATCATATGGTTGAGGGTCGTATTGAGGAATTCTGTTAAATTTCTTTGTTGTCTTTACCGCTCCCCGAATGACGATCGACCGGCGATATTTTTCGAACATCTTTCACATACCGTCGACTGGATACAGATCAACTATCCAGCTTCTGAAATTGTCGTCCTTGGTGATTTCAATGTGCACAATTCCGGCTGGTTGTTACATTCTAACAGAACGGACGAGGCTGGGAGGCTGGTGGAGATGCTTGCTGTAAGCCACAACTTGACTCAACTCGTGGGGGAGCCAACGCGAGTGCCGGACGCCCGAGGTGATTATGCGAACACCCTGGACCTGTTTTTGACATCCGAACCGAGTATTTATACCATAGAGGTTTCTGCGCCACGGGGAAACTCAGATCACTGCTTGGTATCTGTCGCGCAACCACTTGCATATCAAGCGAATAACGGGACTTGACAGCTTCGCCATGTATGGAAGCATGGGCCTACTAACTGGGACGATTTGCAAGATTTCTTCGCATCCTTTCCATGGTCCGAGGTGTGCTTCAGAAACTCCGATGTTAACGGAGAGATTATTCTTCTGGGGATGGAGATGTATATTCCACATTCCATCAAACGAAGTTCGTCTGATAAACCTTGGTTTGATAAAAAATGCGAGCTGATTACAGCGCAAAAAATAGAGCTTTTAAGCAATGGCGCTCCAATCCCACCGATGTTAACAGAACAAATTTTGTTATAATCAGAAACGCGTGCAACCAGGCGATTGATACCGCGAAGAAGGCTCGCAACGACATGGTGATCAATAAGCTCCTTCGGGGCCCAACTGGTTCGCGCTCCTTCTGGTCTATGGCAAAACCTCTCAGCGGTAACTTCGCATCCTCTTCTTTCCCTCCGTTGGTGACAGACAGCGGGACGTTAGTCACGAATTCAAAGGATAAAGCTAATGTGTTCGCGAATTTATTTTCCGCGAATTCAAACCTCGATCCCGGCCTTTTGGAGCCACCTGTGATCTCGCCGGTACGGTCTTGCATGTGGGAAGTGAGATTTCGTCCGCGCACTATTCAACGCATTCTACGTGAACTGGATTGTAGGAAGGCAGCCGCCCCGGACGGAATACCGGCAATAGTACTTGGGAACTGTGCTCCAGAACTATCGCCGGTTCTTGGGAGGCTATTCCGCTTATCTTATGCACGGAGGACCTTTCCTGCCTGCTGGAAAGTCGCTCGAGTTCACCCAATCCCAAAGACGGGAAAAAAGTGTCTCCCACAAAATTACCGTCCGATAGCATTACTGTCTATTTTATCTAAGGTAATAGAAAAAGTCATCAATACAGAGTTAGTTAAGTATTTGGAGTGCAACGGACTTCTGAATGATCGTCAATACGGATTCCGTGGCAGGCGGTCTACGGGAGACCTTTTGACACTTATAACCGATATATGGACATCTGTGATTGAACGGCATGGTCAGTCAAGGGCGGTCGCATTGGATATCTCCAAGGCTTTTGACCGCGTCTGGCACGGGGCATTGCTGAGCAAACTTCTTTCATATGGACTTTTCCAGCAGCTTTGCGACTGGACGAAGAGTTTCCTCGATAATCGATCGATCTGGGTTGTTGTGGACGGCGAGTGTTCGGATCTGTATCCTGTTAATTCGGGGATGCCCCAAGGTTCTATTTTGGCTCCAACCTTGTTCTTGCTTTACATAAATGATTTGTTGGAGACAACGGATAACATAGTGTTCAGTTTTGCGGATAATGGTACGCTTGTTTCCTCCTTTTCGAGTGTTCGGCCGATTGGTGCATCTGCGTTGCATCAGCTGAGATGAAGACAGATTGACTCTCTGAATCAGGATCTAGATAGGGTCCTCCAGTGGGGAAGGGCCAATCTCGTCGAATTCAATGCAGCGAAGACACAATATACAACATTCATAAGGAAAAGTGGATCATCGGTTCTACAGCTGATGATGAATGTCTGGGTCCTCGAGGCTGGGGAAAGTTTGAAATTGCTCGCCGTCACGGTCTGTGGGAATGTGTCATGGCATAAGCACGTGCCGAGTATCGCCAGGTCAGCCTCAGGAAAACCAAGCTATCTTTTTAGAGGCAAGAAATATTTTACTCCGGCCCAACTTCTTCTCCTGTATAAATCCCAAATTAGACCCGCGCTCGAATATTGCTCTCGTGTTTGGAGCTCGACTCCTAAAACTACCCTGGACATACTTGAGAGCATACAGAGACGAGCGATCCGCCTGATCGGGGACTCAGCGCTGACGTCGGAACTACAGTCGCTATCACATAGAAGGCGCGTAGCCGACCTCTGTCTGTTTTACAGATATTATCACGGGTGCTGTTCTTCGGAGATTCTTGGTATTGTTCCACGCAATTCGTCTTATATACGCTCCACAAGACAATCCGACGGATCGCACCCGTTTGTGGTTCATCTCCCGACGGCGCGAACATCCCTGCATCAGAACTCGTTCCGTTACCGAGCGGGGAAGCTGTGGAACTCCCCTCCCGCGTGAGTGTTCCCGGAGCGTTACAACCTGCAACTGTTCAAAAAGAACTGCAACAGTTATTTGGTGGCATCTCGGGGCGCCCACTCGGCGCTATAGGTTCGCCTCCACCGAGAGAAGTTTAATAAAAAAAAAGTGTGAATTAAAAAAAGAAAGTATTGTTTGATTTATACAACCGGAAGCTCAACTCTTTAGCCGTAATGGCTTCTCTGCACCCGGAATCGAGCCACATATTTCTCTTGGGTTTGATACTCTTTACTCTGTGTGGAATAAAGGTCCGCATGCCAAGTAGAATCGTGTCTATCAATCTGTCCGCAATAGAGTCAACATCGTTATTGAGGAAAAATAACGACCAACTTGATCTACCAAAAAAGTAGTTCGGACCTTCCCAGTTGGCGTTCTCGTAGAACCATACTGTTCTTTTGGGAGCTTTCTTATTAACATTACTGTTGGTTAGAGAAAATTTAGCTGACACGACACAGTGGTCTAAAGTGCCCAAAGTCGAAGAAACTTCAATTGTATATTTGTTTGGGTGGGGGGTGAGAAACAGGTCCAGTGTGTTGGCGAACTGACCATATATATCTGGTACCCATGTTGGCTCATTGACAAGTTGAGTTAATCTATTTGAATCAACAAAGAGTTGGACATATTGATCTTCAGGTATTGTGTGTCCGGAGTGACGAAGGCACTGAGAATTATGCACATTAAAACCACCCGCAATAACGATTTCAGTGTGCGGATATAGGTAACGGTATTCCTGAAATTGATAATATGGTTGCACAAATCGCGACACGGAGCTTTGGAATTCCACTTCCCTTGGAGCATCTGAAAAGAAAACTACGTGTCCTACCAATCTTCGCTATAAGATTAAAACCTTAAATTTAGAAGATCACCATGATTGATGTCGTACAACATTTTCGAAAATCCAAAGTCTAAAAGAAAATAATGACCAAAATGGCAATCTCATCTTAAGATTGGTAACGGACGCAAATCTTTTAGTTAAAGAATAACAAAATTATACCCAATGGAATATTAGACTAAAATTTAGCTAGGGTTCAGAACGCTTCAGTAAAAAATGAAATAACAATATAACAATCCACACTGTCCGCGGAAAACAGACAAATATAACATATAAAAGAAGTAATTTCCTCATTAATTCTAAAAATATGCAAAAAAAAAAAACATCTTATTAAGTGAAATAATTTTTCTTCTCTAGGTAGTTTTCACTCGTGACAAATTGACGTATCGGGAAGTCGAATCAAGGAATCGGTCAGAGTTATTCAATGCCAAGTACAAAATAAGTTTCTACTCTAGAGCCATCCAACAAGCTTTCTACCATCTCCTGGATCACCCGTGCCCTAGGTATATATTAAAAATAAATAAATTAAAAAACAAGTTTCAGCCTTTACGACCTGCTAACCTCTGCAGGTGTGATCGAGTAGTTTTTCGTCAATTTGCAGCACTACGTGATCATGTTCGGCGGGAACATGATCTTTATTATTGTGATTTGTGTACGGACAATTTAAAGATATTTTCCTTCGAACGTCGCTGTTATACAAAATCGGAGTTATCAATGCATCGTCGGATAGGAGATCCAGATAACACTTCCCATCGTGGCCACCCGTTGTGTGAATACTGTGATACGCGCTATTTAGATCGTGACGAATTATTTCGTCACTTGCGACGAGATCATTATTTTTGCCACTTTTGTGATGCCGATGGTTGCAACGAATTTTATAAGTAAGTTTCAGTTTGTTTCATTTAATTGTTTAGATCTAATCAACGGTAAATAAAATATTTAGAGACTATGCAGCACTACGTGAACACTTTCGGTCAGATCATTATCTGTGTGAAGAAGGAAGGTGTGCCTTAGAAGAATTTGTAGGAGCATTTCGAACGGATATAGACTTTAAGGCACATGTTGCCAACGTCCATGGAAAGACTCTGAACAAGCAGCAAGCAAAACAAACGAGGACTCTACAATTGGAAATAACTCTGGGCCCACGAGGACGTAATGGCCAAACGGAACCGCATATTGCTAATCTTCGTTCCAGAAGGTAGCTATTTTATTTACTTTAGTTTTACGAAAAAAAAAAAGAAAACGTGTTTGGGTATCTGGTAAGATTGTGTTGAGCCATTTTTTAATTGCTCTTGTGAAGGAGAAAGGGCTTGAACAAAATATCTTTTATTGATGTAATATATGATTCATTAGCTAGGATGATAACTATTAGAATTACGATATGTATGTGACTATGGGATGGCGTAAGGCTAATAACCTTGCCCGGAGAAACAAATTATTATGGAAAATTTAACAACCCTCAGACTTGTTAAATAAGCCTAAGACCGGATCCCGGTCGTAGTGCCGATGATGATGATGACGATGATGTGACTATGGGTACTTAGGTCCAATTGATGATGTTGTGGTGTTATCTGGGTTGGGCAATACAGAAGTTTTCAGTAATAACTAATGTTCTTTGTTCGAAATTGTCAGGGGAAACACATCACACTTTTTCAGACAAATGTGAAGAAGAAAACCGGAATTCAGAGTTTTAAATCTCATTGAGACGACGTGTGCCGTCCCATCTTAATATAAATTAATTTCGCCCGTGTAACCCGACATGGGTATCCTAAATGAATACTCAATATCTACACAAGTCTGAAATACTTGTATAGTGCATTGCGACTCAAATACAACAGGTGGTAGTGTGGCATTTCTAGCAGATGCACACATGACTAATGAAGAACAACACCACCAAAATGCACATCCATTAAAGCCGTATACCATAGCAGTAATATACCATTTCCACATTAGTCGAATGTATTTGAGTTTAGAAATCGAATTCACGTACGCGGCAGTGGCCTGATGGGTTGAGGTTTGGTTCTATATTTTAGTGATTCTAACCGTGATAGCGTCGGTTCGAATCACTCGCTCTTTACTATCGTCGCAAACGCTATAGTAGGATGGGCTCCAACTCCGTGGAGATAACACCTCATCAGGTTATAGGCTCCGTGAAATTGGTCCATCATCTGTTTGAAAAACTTTTATAGTGCAATGGGACTCAAATACAACAGGTGATAGGATGAGCCCCAACTCCATGGAGATAACACCTCATCATGTTATAGGCACCGTGAAATGGGTCTGTGGGGTTGATAGGGTATGCCGACGTACGGCAAGTATTCCTATAACTCCCCAACGATGTTGCTGCACGACAATGATCTCCGACACTGTTGTTCTTTACACAAGAATTGCTCCGCAGGAAGACAGGAAAAGAACCAAAAAAAAAAAAAACACTTTTTTTATTTATATAACTTAATTAATATTTAGTTTATTCTTTTGATTTTGATAACACTGGTATTTCCTTTGAATATCTTAGGCACATATGTATTTCCCATCAGTTGTCGTCCTCGAGATGTGCACTCTACGTGGGTTGAAATTCCCTTTTTTTATTACACCGACTATGTTAAAAGTTAAAATACCGCGCGACTCTTGTTGTGTGTATGAACACCTCGGTGGTTGAAAAACTAAACTTCTCCGGCAGCGTGACTGCAAGCAA
The DNA here is from genome assembly GCA_963931805.1 of Microdon myrmicae. Classification (NCBI taxonomy): domain Eukaryota; kingdom Metazoa; phylum Arthropoda; class Insecta; order Diptera; family Syrphidae; genus Microdon; species Microdon myrmicae. The sequence continues at coordinate 119,236,435 of OZ007496.1, forward strand.
TGAAAATTGAATAGCGACTGGTGTGAATTAGGGTTGAAAATTCATATTTCATTCACACAGGACAACCAAAAGAGACCACGCCTCTGCTCTCTCAAAGGCACGCTTGTCAAAGTGTGAGTAACTTTTGTTAATAGGGTAATTGACGGACATGAAGAATGAGAGAACAGAAAACATGATATGCTGCGATCTCGTGGTAGCTTTGGTTGTGTGTGTTGGTATCAGATGCAGCTATTGACACGACCTACTGACTCAGTGGTACGACTATGGTGTAGTTAGAGCGCATTGAACCGTGGAAAGAAATACGAATGCGAGGGAAACCTAGCTGATGTTACTCCCCTGCAAAAAGAGACCATTGATCCCAAGCGAATGGGTGATCTGAGGGAAAGTCGATAGGAAGCCGCTGATGCTTGGGAAATAATCCGCGTGAGAACCAGACTCAAAGACGCTGAAATAACCCCAGCTATTTTGCTATGATGCAACAGCGTCGTTCTTTTAGACTTGTTGTTGCTAACCGACATTATGAGATTTCCGATGGGAAACTCATGGCTAGCAAGAATGGAGTTGCCATATGACAAGAATGTAGCTAAAGTCAATTATGCATTATCTGCATAGGATAATGAGTTTAGCTATACGTCCGTTTGAAATGTTTTACAGGGGAATACATATAAAGGAAATTGGTAAGTATGACGCGCTCAAAGCGGTCGAAATTAGGTGGTTTGGTTCTCATGTAGAATAGAGAAACCCCCACAGGTCCTTCATCATCTTTCAGAGTCTGACTGATGTTGGAAGTTGGAAGAAGTGATAAGGATGCAACTTTCTTTCGTATTTGTGATTACTATTGAAGCACCAACGATACGGTCGGTAGAAATTTCTGATACGTTTTGGAACTTAGTGGATGGTGCGGTCTAAGGCTGTGACAACTGAACGGTGGTACGGTCTGAGACAATGAATTCCGGAGATAAAATATTTCAATTGGGAGTAAAGTTGGGGAATTTGTACATCATAGCTTTAGCTGTGAATCGTTTACGAGGATTCGTCACATCTTTATCGTTTCCCAAGCAAGCTTCACACATCGCTGACTAGATGCAAATCAACCACCCGATGTCTAATATTATTGTTTTTGGCGATGATAACTGGACAGTATTATGCGTGATTATTAGGTCAGCTAAATGAGAAAATAAAAGAAAATCGTCCTCATCTTCTAAAGACTTATTGAACTGTGCTCATACCATCATGGAGTGCACGAAGGTGGAGCCCGCGCTCGGGTCATGATACCTTAGCTGCCGCCTTATATTATTGAGGGGAAGGATGGCTAGCACGGTCGTTTATTGACCACGATTTTATTTATAGGGCTATCTTAAATTATTTGTTTACAACGATCTTCTCAGCAGCCCGCTTAACCTGAAGATATTCTTTCGTCAAATTATCGATATGCTGAAAAGAGTTGAATGACATTTCCGAGTGCGTTGAACACAATGTATTGACAATAATGGACAACATCTGCCTGATATCAGCTTTATAACAGTGTAAAGTATTGTAGCGAGTTTGGGGTTCGCTGGATTAATTATTTTTAATAAATAAGAGCCGTTAAATCGATTTTGAATGAATGTAACACTTTATTAGTCCGTTAATTACAACCCTTACTTTTACCGTACGCTTAACGATTTCTTGACTTATCGCTTCCTTACTTATTGCTTGCTACTCTGCTTACTTCTTTACTTCTTCTGCGTGCGACGTATTTATACCGTTTCCTCATTCTGATTCGGCGTTTCGTTTCCGTCCGTTCCGTAGCCTCGAACTTTCTATTGCTCATAGTCTCCAGTTTTCCAGTACTTTCTGGAATATTTTAGTACTTTGTTTTGGACTTTCTAGAATATTCTAGTACTGATTGCCATATGTGTCACAATATCATCAGTGTTGTTCGTGTTTCTTATTGAGTTAACTACCGCTGTCGGTGCAGGTGACATATTTTTCTCTGTGGTTGGTGGCGAATGTTACGGCTCGTAAGATCGCGAAGGCTGCTCCATTTCCTTGAAAATGGAGCAAAATTCGGATAATAGTCCGATTTTCTTTACTGCACCTTCTTCGGATGTAATCGCAAAGGAATTATAGTTGGTTGTTTTGGATCCATCTGTGTACAGAATGCGCCACCCGTTGGATTTATATTTTGAGGCGACTGACCAGAATAGTGCATCGTATATTTCCTTGTTTGTGTTTGGTTTTTTAAATGTTGAGAGGGTTGTAGTGATATTATTATTATTTAGAAGTTGCGGAGTATTTGAAAGTTCGTTTAATATCCAATTCCAATTGCTTGGCTTTATCTAAAATGTGGCTGATTGCAGATGGGATTCGGATGGTGTTTTTGTATCCTATTGTTAGTTTGATGTCTTTGTCGATTATGGAGTTTCGCGAAAATGCTAATTTAGCTATTAGTTTTAATGATAGGATTGCCATCCGGTCCTCGATTGTTGGAGCCCAGCTTCAGCCAGTATATTTTTTATTGGTATCGTTCTGAATGCAAAGGTGCTTCTTCTAGTGGCTTGGTGAAAGGTGGGTTTTATTATATTTAGAGTAGTTTTTGGACTATTGATATAGATCCCGTAGTTTATTTTACTTAAAATTAGAGCTTTAGTAATTTTACATAGAGTGTTAATGTGTACGTTACTTTTCATGTTGCTTAAGTATTTAATAATATTGAGCCTCGCTGCTAATGATACTTTGAGTTCTAAACAATGTTGTTTCCAGGTATACTTATTGTTAAATGTTATTTCTAGGATTTTGAGGTTGGGGACATTTTGGATTGCTTTGTTGTTTATGTTGGGGTGTATTTGGGGAAAAAGTCGTCGTCGGCACACATGAAATAATTTACATTTGTCTACTGAGAGCCTGGCACCTGAGGAATTTGACCATTCTAAGATATCTTTCACTGTTTTAGTTAAAATGTTTTTGCAGAGAGTTAGATATTGGAGTAAACGTGGTTGGCTTTACATTGGAATTTTCTATTGCTTAGAAATGTACCTATATATATATATTGTTGCCAATTCTCCATTTTAACAATTTATTAAGTACGGTGTGAGTGCCTATTCTGTCGAATGCTTTCTCAAAATCAAGAGAGAGTATTGTGACGTGATTTTTGGCGGATAGAGCCTTTGAGGTGTAGTGGCCAATGTGGAGTGAGGCGTCTTTGCAACCTCTGTTGGATTTGAAAGCTACTTGCTTGATGGATGTCAATTTCTTTGTTTCCATAAATCAGAGTCGACGTTTGGCTACGATTTTTTCTAATACCTTTGCGGGACAAGGAATTAAGAATATGGGGCGGTAGCCTTCCACAGTATCCTTATCTTTGTTTGGTTTGGGAATAGGTATTAGGACCGCGGTTTTCCATATTTGTGGGATGTGTGATGTTTCAAGTATTTTATTGTATAACTTTATAATTCTTTGTTTTGAATAATGTGAAAGGTTTTCAACATTGGGTAAGATATTCGATCTCTCCCTGGAGTTTTGCCCTTAGTTACACTAAGTGCTGACTCGAATTCGATAAATGAGATGGGTTGTTCAATGCGTTGAGCTGCAGAGTTAGGAGTTTGCAAAGATAGTGGAATGTTAAACGATTCAATTTTTCTGCGATTGAATTCGGGCTGAAAATTATTGTTGCCTGAGAATTGTGACCAGATTTTGGCGAAAAGTTGGCTTATTTTCACTGTGTCTGAGATTATAGTATTTTCGGAATTAAGAGAGGAGATAATTGTCGGATTGTGATTACCACTTATGCTGCGTATTTTATGCCATATTGTGGTTGTAGATGATGTTAGATTGATTGAGGAAGTGAATTAAAGGAAGCTTTTTGCTTTGCTTTCTTTCATCTTCCTGCGAAATAGTGCATTCGCTTTTTTGTATGCAACAAAATTAACCTGCGTAGGTCTTTTTTTAAATTCAGAGAGGGCTGACATTTTGCTTTTTCTGAGAAGCGTTGGGTCGGAGTTCCACCAAGGTACATGTTGTCTGGTTTCTGATTTAGTTGTGATATTTGTTTGGGGCATTGAGAGATTGGCAGCGGATCTGATTGCTTTACTGATTAGCGCAGCTTCGTGATTCGTGTCAGGTGTGGGGGAATAGCTTGAAAGAAATTCGTCAACTTTTCCGTCAAAAAGTTCCCAGATGGCGGAATCGGTTTTGTATTTTGAAGATCTGTTGTGATGGGTTATCGGTTGTTAATTATTTATTATGTATAAAACGGGGAAATGGTCGCTATTGTAGAGGTCATTTAGACCATGCCATGAAGTTTTCGGAACCAATTCTGGAGAGCAACAAGTGATGTCTATATGAGTGAGGGTATTGTGGGTAGAAAGGTGAGTAGGCGAACCTTCATTCAGTAGGATCAGATTGGAGGTGAGAAGGAGGTTTTCAATCACTTCCACTCTTTTGTTTATGGAAGGTGAACCCCAGAGTGTACTCCAATCATTCATGTCGCCTCCAAGTATTCTGGGCTCATTTGTTTAGTTGAGTATAGCCTGAAGATCATTTTTATTTAATGGCTGATTTGGGGGGAGATATAAGGCAATGTAGGTGAAATTTAAAGGGTGTTGTATTTCTACAACGAGAGTTTGGATATTTGTAATGATGGGGAGGATTTTGTGGGAAGTACCTTTCTTGATTAGTAATCCTACACCTTGCTTGTGTGATGTGTTTGCAGGTGAATTGTAGAAGTAGCCTATATAGGATTTAGGGATTAATGGTGTGGTGTTGACTGGACAATGCGTTTCTTGCAGTGATATTATATGTGGGTTATACTCTTTAATTAGAATGTTTAGTTTATTTGTTTAGTGTCAAACAATAATATATCTCACACTCCAACTATCCTAAAAGGTTTTATTTTTTCTTGTCCTTTCTCTTCCCTTCTTACATTAAGTGTAGTTAAATTATTTATGTTTTATCGTAATAAATGTAATTTATCTATATAAGCTTGTACTAAGTTAATAAATGGGACACTCACCCACTAAATCATTTAAATCAATTAAAAAAAAATCAAAATCTTGAACATTTTTTAAAGTATGTAATATTTAAATAATTCAGTACAAATATTAAATTGTAATACATTTTTAGACCGGAAGATAATGAAGAACAACATTTTGAGCCACCACCATCACCTCCGTACCAAAGAGTCCAACCTATTGATGCTTGTAATGAACAGGAATTTCCGTCCTTAGGGGGTGCCGCCCCAGCTCCCTTAAATCTCATGCGACCGCCACCACTTTCAATGAGATCTAGGTCAGTTAGTTTAGCCAGAACCAAAGAAAACTTTCCAGCTCTAGGCAGTAGCGGAGGAGCACATACAATGAATGGTGCTCATACTATTGCTTCTGCTGTTGCTGGTGCTGCTAATCCAACTGGTAAGATGACATTTCATTATTTTGCCAAATACACGGTTTAAAAGATCCATTTTTAGTATCTACTCCATCCTCGACCAAGCGCCCTAATCAAGCATCGATTAGCTCACTACTTAAAAAGAATACCTCTGCCAAACCAGAAGGCAGTATGCTTATTCATGTATCAAATCGTCCTGGACCAAGCACTGGTGTAGTCAAAAAAATCAATCCATCAAATAAGAATGATTTTCCGGCATTACCTGGCACATCAAAAAACCCAGCTCAAATGGCATTACAAGAGGATTTCATACCACCAGGCAGTAGTCAACAATTCAATATTGCCACAAAACATCGAACTTTAGTGGATGATTACGTTTCAGTTGCAAATCCCAGTAACTTCACAAAAATTAAACTTGTGCAAAAAGAAGCCGAAGATGCCAAAACTAAAAAGCCTCCGAACAACATAAACGCCCCTAAACTAGATCTATTAGATTTCCCTGCACTTTCAATAAAAAGCAAGCCATCAACATCAAATCCACCCAACTGGGGTAAATCACAGAAACAACGAGAGTTGGACAATCGGAAATCCAAAGTTGCAGCAGCGCCTGTTTTACAGGCTAATTCCAAACAGAAAAATTCTAAACCTACCAACGGGAGTAATAACAGTCTGGTGGTACATGAGAACAAAAAGGACAAAAAAATTAAAAACCTCGGGAACGAAGTGAAAAAACAAACAGAATCGGAAAAGCAGAATGAAAAGAAAAATAATCACAATGATAAGAAGTCAACGTCGAAAAAGGAAGCCGCCTTAACCAATGGAACTCTAATCCAATCAATCGACAATAACGAGAACGACTTTGTAAGTCGGATAATAAACCCACCACCGGGTTTTACGAGCAGAATTGTAAAGCCACCTCCTGGGTTTCAAGATGTGACACTTAATTCAATTGCAAAGTCTCCGAACAATTTGATTTTCACAAATTCCTTGGGCGAAAGTTATAATATCGTACCAACTCATAGTTACATCCAACCATCGGAGTCGTGCACAAGAAACCAGGTAATTTCCAAAGGATTTGATCCGGAGTAATGAAGTAACACGTTTCAAACCTTACAACGTGCAATGTTTCTAAATATACAAGTATAAAATTTCCGATTTATAAATTCGCCAAAAAAAATAAATCTTTTTACTGGGTAAATTTTGTTTAAACCGTCCTTCGCCCATTCGGGCTTATTTTATTACTTTAAAATGGGGGTCCGATTGTTTCTTTTTTTCTTTCTTTTTTTTGTTGTTGTTAAGTAGTTGGTATGATGTCCATTCTTATCGAAAAAACGCGCGTAATTACATAATTATATGTATGTAACAGTGCAGTTATTGATGTAGTTCTATAAAATAAATTATGATAAAATATATCGTGTATATCGGTTCCGTGGTGTGACCTAAATCGATTGGATTAATAGTTCGCTCACAAGTGATAGTGCTGCGAAGATATTGTCATAGGAAGCTGACCCTTTATCGTAGTACGGTTCGCTTCCGTGCTTCTCGATCAACGAGGAAGAGAAGCGGAATCCTTTGACATGATCGGTAATTAATTCTCTTCTATATCGACAACTATCTGTAATACTCCGCTGAAAGTCACTGGTTCGGTAGTTGTTCTTTTTTTGTTGTAAGGGATGATTCGACGTTCAAATCCCACGCGCTGCCACCATAATTTGTTATACTCCGCGCCGTGCTTTAACGGTAATCCCGAGAGAAGAGCGCGGAGAGTTGTGTACGTAAAATAAAAGAGCGGAAGGGTTTTTGTTAATTGCAAAGGAACGCTATTTTTATTTGGTTTTGGATCAGAGGTGTGGATACTCTTGGTGTATCTGGCCAGCGGTTCGGCCTCTGTAATGGTACTGATCCCGAAATTGAAATGCACTCCCCTTTTATAGTTTTTGGAGTTCACTTTTGTCAACTATTTTAATGTCAAAATTCCAAGAAGCGTACACAAGACTTGGCGTGCTTCGATTGGAATTTTGTTCCGAGAATTGTTTAAAGGTTTTGTTGGAAAAATTATGGGAAGGGGAATCATGAAATGTGTTTTGAATTTAGCATTTCATGATGTTAGGATTCTGGGAATTGAGTCAATGTATGATGAATTAACTTTTGGTTAAATTCGTTGTACATGTGACTCAATGTGGAATTTGGATGTGTTATGTGGAATTGAATCAATGTGCGACAATTGACTTTGGTTTAATTTATCGCTCATTGATTCGATATGAAATTTGGGATTGTTCGATGATATTGGGGATTTAGATAGAGATAGCGATTTAGGATCGCTACATATCAATGCGAAGTGCCCGAAACTAACGCAGTCATCGAGGAACTCTAAAAGCCATAGCCGTAGAAAAAAAAACAGACTGATAAATTTCAATTTATGGTGTCTTTACACCACTCGCACTACATACTGACTACTTTCTAACCTACTTTTCTTCTTCCTTGAAGTCTTGAACACATCGCCCCTTTTCGCAGATCCTTTTTGGGGTTTTTTGTTATCCATTAGCGTGTCTGGCTAATGCAAACAAGAGTTTATATTGGACTTTAAATGGAGTCAGGGTTCATGGGAAAGGGTGAGAATATGGATGGGAATTTGGGTCTATTTGTGCATATCATAAAACATCTGGTATGTGTTTGGATGTTTTATGATTGCAAGAATTGTGTGCCGGCGTATCGAATAGATATGCCTTTGTGCACTTTTAGGTTTTGGATGTTGTAGGTTTTTTAGGTGCTAATTGCTTTTAGCATACATGGGAAAATAATGCATTATGCTGTTGGATTTTAGGAAATAGAATCGAACAAATGCATTGAATTGAATAAATGAATTTGAATTCAATAAATGAGAATTTGAACGTTTAGTTCGATTTGGTTACAATGTTATGTTGGGAATATCAAATGGATTTTGTTATAGGTAGGATTTGTGTATATGTGGGAGGAAAATGTAATGTGGGAGAAAAATGGTAGGGCTTCTTGGAGCACTACACCTTAAGTGTTATCTCTGAACGTGACCAACGGCTTCTAATCATGGCGATAGGGTAGTAATTTCCAGAGTGCGCTGTACGTATGCAGGTTCAATTGACTCTGTGGCGTGCGTGGGAAAATAAATCCATTATTTTTTCGTTTGGTGTTGTGGTGATAAGGAGTTGATCGGACAAATTCAGACTTCTGCTCCTTGGAAAAGTGATATCCTGGTCCCAATAAAAAAAAAAAATTCTTGACAGTTTTTTAATTGTTCGATTCAGTTATCAGTTATGACTATACTTCGATTAATTTACAATTTTACTTCGATTAAGGCGATGCAAGTGTGTTACTAATATATTGTAATTATTAATAGACAATTAATTGAGAGACATACATGTAAATCGTCGAACCGCTTCCCGGTTGACGCTTCTGCTATTCTGGTTGTATTGGGTTGTTGGGGTATTGAGCTCCCCGTTTATTTCTTCTGCTCTTCTTGGTTAAATGTTCGACACACGCGGTTGGACGTTGGACGCGGCGAATGTTCAGCCCTAATTGTTATTTGTAAATAACATGCGGTTCACTCGCGGTGAATATTATACAACGCTCGACTCTCTTGACGGTGTCACAGAACCAACGCGACTGGCATGCGAATTATGATTGTCGTGGAATATCAAATTGTATTAGCCGTGTAATATAAGGTGGGCCATACATTTTTGCACTTTTGAAACATGAATAGAAATACCATAAAACTAACGGGTTTTCCAATAGGGACCTGACAACTTTGAATTTAATTCGTAAACGCACCCTTTCACTAATCATCAAACTGTCACTGTCAATTTATTCAGTAAACTTAACGTGTTCATCATGGTTAAGTACACGAACGAACAACGTCTGCAAATTATAAAAAATTACTACCGAAAAAATGTTGTCAAGTACCTATAAGTAAACCCTATACAAATGTTATTTTGTTGATCATTTATTTGACGTAATAAACGTTTATTGAAATTTATTTTTTTTAAATGAATTCGTCGAGATATGCCCCGTCTGTGAGTATATATTGAATGCCTGTTGAAGTTCGATCAAGAGGACCTACTATATCTAAATATACTTTCTCAAAAGGCCTCTTTGTAATGTCGGTTATTATCATGGGCATACGTAGGTACGGTGAAGATTTCATGGTTTGACACGTTTTACAAACTTTGATGTATTGTTTTATGTCGCGCATCATTTTCTTCCACCAAAAATTCCTACGAATTTTATTATACGTTTTACTCACTCCTTGGGGTCCACCCAAAGGGGGTTCACGGTATTTCCGAAGTAGGAACTGGATGTCGTCAGGGTTTGTAATTTCCATTCCCTTTTCTGTGCAGGCCGGAATGGGATCCTCGTGAAGAGAAGACTTGTCTTTTGGATATTCCTAAGTTCCTTCGATTGCCCGTAGATACATAGCTTGGGCGCGTGTTATTATTGGATTGTACCACATGAAATGTCCGATTTTATAGTAAAAAGTTAAAAGCCATTATATTTTTCCGGAAAATTTTATTAGTTAAAATAGCATCCGGTGGCATCTATGACATTCTTCCAACGTGATCATCATCATCGGGATCCGGTATTGGCCTTATTTAGCAAGTCTCTCCACCGGTATCCGGTCCATATCGGATACTTTTTAAATTGCTCATCATTTGTTTTTCCGGGCAAGGTTATTAGCCTTGCGCCAACCTTTCCAATGTGTTACAATGTCAAATATTCCGTTTTCGTAGAAGTGCTGACTTTTGGAGGCAATGAAATATTCAAAGGCTTGTATGACCTCTGCTCGGTTCCGGAAGACCTTCCCCGACAAAATGAATCCAGATTGCGGAAAAGATGGTAGTCCGTTGGGGAAATATCAGGAAAGTACGGTGGATACGGAAGAATTTCAAATCCCAACTGCAACAGTTTTTGCAGCGTTACTTGTGAGGTATGGGGTCTAGTATTATCATGCAAAAGGATCGCGACGTGCCCATTGACCAACGGAGGATGCTTTTCAGACAATTTGGCATGTAATATGTCGATTTTTTCACAATATTTGATAGCGTTTATCGTTTCTCGTGGTTGAAGAAATGAAAAGTGGTTTGGTCCTTTCGATGCCCACCAAATTGTCACCATACCTTTTTTGGGTGAAGATCGAGCTTGGGGGTGTGTTTTGATTTTTCACCTGCATCCGACCACTGCCCAGGTCTTTTACAGGTGACTATCCGGTGCAAAAACGGTTCACTTTGGTTTCTTAATCTAAGCGAGGCGTAGATTTCCAGGCGCCGTCGTTTTTGGGACTCGTTTAGTTCACGGGGTACCCACTTATCGAGTTTCTTTACCTTTCCTATGGGAGAAAGTTGTTGACTTATTGTAATTGGGGATACTTCCATGCTTTGTGCAATCTCCCGCACCGATTTCGTTGGATCCGCATCCACCGTTGCTCTTAAAACATCGTCGTCAACTAATGTTTCCGGATTCCCACGTGGTTCATTTTCGAGGCTGAAATTTCCCGAACGGAACTTTCCAAACAAACGTTGTATAGTGCGTTCGTTTACCGCTACATCCTCAAATGCGTAATTAATGTTTTTCATTGCCAATGAGGCATTATCATCATCATCGGCACTACAACCGGGGACCGGTCTTGGCCTTATTTAGCAAGTCCTAAGGCTTGTTAAATTTTCCATAATGATTCTTTTTTCTGGGCAAGGTCATTAGTCTTGCGCCAGAGTTGGGCATTATGTCCCATTTTAAATTTATAAAGGAGGAGGGTTCGAATTTGAACTGCCGACAGCATGTTAAACAATTCCCAGAAAAACAAACTGTACTTGTAACGAACCCTAAAATTCTCACACGTCAAGCAGACTTTACTTTATAAAAAAAGGAAAATTTAACGTTCTGGCACAGATGTTCACTCGAGAACTTCTTATTTCCGACTGAGAGAAAATCGTACATTTCATGTGGTGCAACCCAATACATTGCACATTTGTAGTGTGGGAGTCTCATCACAACTTTGCGGGATACGGCTCAAGGTATTCGCATTGGTGTTATATTTATGGCGCAAGGCTAATAACCTTGCCCGTAAAAATAAATTATTATGCAAAATTTAACAAGCCTCGAGACTTGCTAAATAAGGCCAAGACCGGATCCCGATTGTGGTGCCGATGATGATGATGATGTTATATTTACTGGGTTTGTATTCGTTTTGGTAATCAAACTCCGATAACTTGTGACGGAACCTTACTAAACGTGACATGGGATCTTTCACGTTAAATACTCCCTTTAGTCGTGTGTGGTTCGTGTTAACGGTGAACTTTTTCTCTTGTAAATAACAACGGATATTTTTAGCCGCTCACACAATTGCTAGTAACTTTCTCATTGGTAGAGCAATTTTTTTCCCCTTTATTCAAGGTTCGACTGGCATATGCGACTGGCTGGCCTTTACCGATTTCGCATTGTGACAGTACGGCTCCCAGTGCTTCATTACTCGCATCCGTGGTCAGATTAAAGGGTTTGGTAATATCTGGATAGATTAACAGTGGCGGCGAAACCAGCAATCCCTTTATTTTATCAAATGCCTGTTGACATTTGTCTGACCAGGTGAACTTAATTTCTTTCCTTAATAAGTTTGTTAAGGGGCGTACTATCTATCTGTTCTCGAAAAATTTGAACAAATTTCCGATAGCAATTCGTCAAGCCTAGAAACGATTTGACATTCTTTACCGCCTTGGGAATGGGAAAATCCCTGACACTAGCAGTCGTATCGCGATTTGGTATTGCTCCTTGTTCGGAACAAACATGTTCCAGATATACTACTTCCTTTTGTAGGAACTTGCACTTCTCCCGTTGTAGCTCGGGGTTGTTGTATCTCATTTGGTCGAATACTTTCCGGAGTTTGTCATTATGGTGTTCTAGGTTTTTCCCATATGTGACAACGTCGTCCAGATAAACATAGCATTCGATACCTTGCAACCTGGTTAGGACATAGTTCATGAGTCTCCGGAACGTAGCGGGTGCTTCCTTTAGACCGAATGGCATACGCTTGAACTCATAATGCCCGTAATTTGTGCTGAACACTGTCTTATCGCGATCCTTCTGATCCACTAAGACTTGGTGTTAGCCGCTGGCTAAATTGAACGGGGAAAAATAGCGTGAGTGACTGAGCTGGTCCAAAATGTCCTCTATTCGAGGAAGAGGGTACGCATCACCAATGGTTTTGTCGTTCAGTTTCCTGAAGTCGACCACAACTCTCCATCGGGGCCCACTTTCTTAGGAACCACCAAGAGGGATGAGTTCCACGGACTCTTGCTTGGTTGAATGATATCATTCTCTAGCATATCCTGTACTTGCTTATTTATCACCTGTTTCTTGCACTCAGGCAGACGGTACATTCTTTGGTTTATGGGTGCTTGGTCCTGTACCACCGGTATTTCGTGTGTTATGGCACTGGTATATGTCAGGAGGTCACCTTTGAGGTGGAAAATGTCGTTGCATTCCTCGCATATTTTCACTATGTATTGACAATCTTGAGGACTTAGGTTGTCTCCTAAGTGGAGTTCCTCATGTACTTGTATCAACCTCGAGTCTTTTGGTGATTCAATCGGTGATGCATCCTCCGTGAACAGATGGCGGATGTATTGGAGGTGTTCCCCCTCCGAAGGTTTTTTATCCGAATTAATGCCCGCTGACGTACTTCCTGATCCTTCGGTAAGAATGCTCTCCCAATTCTCCAACGGAAAGATGGAAAATTCTTTTGTTGGGTGCAACTCTATCTTGATTCGCTCGATGGTTTCTGGGTCTTTATTTGATCACTCTTCGCCTTTCCCAAAATACAATTAGGCAGGAATATGCCTGATTGTACTTCTTTAGGCCTCTTCTCGGATTTGTATGGGAAGGCTAATCATAGTTCGTGAACGTCCCGGTACTATGGCTGGTTCGTTCAGAAAAATTTCTGACTCCGATGGTTTTGATGGTAGGTATAGTGTCTTTAATAATTACTTTTTTGGTTATACATTTAAATATTTTCACTCACCTTCCGCTGTCTGTCTTACGTGGGTCGCTTGTCCTTTTGTCTTTGGCGACTTTCCCCGATCGAATCTTGGATTATTACGTTGTTTTTCTGTTGGGAAACCTGCCCTTACCAATGCTTCCTTCTCTTTGTCGTCTTTCGATTTTTGGTATATTATCTTTATGTTGGGGTAACTGGGGCCCGACAAGTTTTAGCAGCCATTCCCCTGTGTGGGTAAGGTTTCCGGTTGACTACCGGCCGCGGTCTGGATCTCTTTGGATCCCCTTGGGGCGGATTCCCGATCGGCTGCCTTATGCCCTGACATCCCCTTCCTATCATTTGCAAATGTAATGGAGAAACTTACCGAATTTTTGCTTGTTTGGGGAAATTCCAGTTTCCCGGCCCATTAACGTTGCAATGCCTAGTTCGAAAGTCGTTCCCCAACAAACCATCTGGAGACAACCCTGACAAGAAATTTACCACTTGGAAGCTACAGGGGATTTCCTGCTGTAATTTGAATATTCCCTGGCAGCTACCTCTAGACCTGCCCTTGCCAAAAAGCGTTTGGAGAGTAGTAGTTTTACTAACATCTGTTATATACTTGTGGGGTGCCTTAAACTTAAGTAGACTGGTCTCAACGCCCGTGTCCAATATTAGGCGTGTAGTGTTTCTACGGCCAATTCTAAAGGGAGCTGGACAACTGAGACTTTCGTTGGCGGACTCTGAGAGCAGGTTTAATATTTTGGGAGTTTAGTTCGGCCGCCCTCTGGGAGTTTTCCGACGTCTCGCTCTTCGTGCCTTGTCGACACCCTGCCGCCGTGTGGGTTTGTCGTCCGAAAGCTGTTTATCACACTTTTCAGATTGATTGGTAGAACCTGTATGGCTACGGTTGGCGGCGTCGTTGTCAGGGTTGCCGGTATTTCCACTCCGTAGTGTTCTGCTTTGAATTCTCACCGGGTTCAGTACTATTATAACTAGTACGGTGTTGGGTTGTGGTGGCCTTTAGTTGTTGCCCGCCCTTGTTGCGTGTATGCCCGTGGTTCAGTGAATTTTTCTTCGACCTTCCATTTTGTATTGACCGTGCAGGTCGGTGGGGTATGGTGGTGGTGTACAGTGTCACCACCTTGTCGGGTGTACAGGTTGGTGACTTTTGGGTGTTTTTCCCGCCTGCTCCTGTAATTACTTCCTCCCCACGTATGGCTCTTTCGTCCACCAAACTCACAACAACATCGAATGCTGTACCCTCTATGATTCGATGCTGTTGCTTGTTTTGAAGTAGAGGGTTGATATTGCCCTTGGTTTGATGTATTCGGGGGCACCCTCCGTTGGTACTGTGACCCTTGTCGCGGAGGTTCGGGATTGTGTGTACGTGGTTGTGCATCTTGTACACTATTACTACTATTTATTGGCCTGTAGGAACTCGGATATTCATGACTTTGCCGACTCGACTCCGCCATCGTTCCATGTCCTGTGTGCTCTCTTTCCACGTTTGACCATCCGATCCGATCTTCTCAAGGTTAAATCTTACATTGTCCTCTCATCTCCGTCGCGGCCGTCCTACCGGTCTCTTTTTCGTTGGGCTATCGTAGCCCATTCGCGCCGCATGTCCGGCCCATCTTAATCTCCGCGACCTGATTATTCTCACTATTGTAAGTTTGCGGTATAGTACTTCCAATTCGTGGTTATGGAGTTTCCTCCATTGTCCTACCTCTTCATCATATTTACCGCCAACTATACTCCTTAAAACTTTATTCTCAAATACGCGAAATTTGTTTTCCTCCCGTTTTGTGAGATCCCCATATTTCCCGTCCATATAGAACAATCGGCATGATTATGGTTCTATTAACACGGGGCTTTATATTACGTGATAGGAGTTTTGATTTCAGCAGTTTACTGACTGTGTGCCAATTAGCGTTTCCGGAATGCAATCTTTTGTCAATTTCCTTCGACATTTCGTCAGTGGCCGTCATTATTGTTTGCAGATATTTAAACTCTTTAACTTTTTCATATATCTTGCGCCTGGCGTTTATGTGTGTTCCCTGGGGGCGACCTGCTCTCGCCGTAATCATATATTTTGTTTTATCTTCATTTATTTCTAGGCCCATATCTTTTGCTGCTTGCATGATGATTTCACAGTTTTTACATCAGTTTCTAGATTATCGCCCAAAACAGCGATGACCTCCGCGCTTACGAGCACATGTGTGACCCCATTCAGGGATCATCCGGCAATGTTGTCGTCTTGTACCTTTCTGATGACATACTCGAGCACAAGGTTAAAGAGACAGAGGTGAGAGTCAAACCCCTTGTTTTAGTCCGTCCCGGATTTCAAATTGTTCTGAGAGGTGGTTTTCTATTCTAACTATGGGGACGACTATTGAGGTTTGCCACTCTTCCGGAGTGACTTCCTTAGCCCATATTGTTTTAATCAGTTGGTGGATCTTTCGAGTGGTTGCCTCTCTTCCACGCTTCATAGGCTCTATCGGTATTCAGTCGACTCCTCGAGCCTTGTTGCTTTTCAATCGATTTATTGCGTCTACAACTTCGTTGAAAGAGGGCTCAGGGGATCTGCGGGTCGGCTGTATGTATGTCTGGTGTGTTTATTTCCTGTTGATGGATGCGAACATTGAGCAGGTTTTCAAAGTACTGCTTCCATCTTGTCACGATATTGTTAGGTTCTGTGACCAGACAGCCGTTTGTGTCTCGGATTATTTTGGTTCTCCCTCTGTAGCCATTTCTAATTGAATTTATGCCGGCATACATACTTCTGATATTCTTTGCTCTGGCATTTTCTAGGATTTTTTCGATCCTAGTCTTCTCCCATTTGCATTTTTTGCGTTTGAAAAGTTTCGTTGTCTCTTTCCGAATTGTCGCGTATCTTTCTGCGTTGACTTCTTCATATCTTTCTAAGTGGATCAATCTGACGCGTTTACGTTGTTCGATCTTTCAACAATTAAGTCAAACCAAGGTTTGGACTTAATTGTCCAAACTCCTCTATATGATCTTACGTCAAGTATGGTCGAGTGGTGTCTTTTGTCTATGAGGAAGTGGTCTATTTGGTTACGCGTTACGTGGCTTTATGAATTTGCTTGTGCTTGAACATCGTGCTTTTCACTACCAGATCTTTTGACGCTGCGAACGTGATAATTCGAATTCCATTATCATTTGAAACGTCGTGTAGGCTTTCTTTACCTATAGTTGGTTGGAAGATATCTTCCTTTCCATTTTTGGCATTGAGATCCCCGAAGAGGATTTTAACATCGAATGATGAGATCCTATAAAGTACTTCCTCTAGGGTCTCGTAGAAGATGTCTTTCGTTTCGTCATCTGTGGATTCTGTTGGGGCGTGTAGGTTTATAAGTACATCATTGTACCACGGGCCCTGTATTTTTAGCACCGACATCCGGTTATTAATAGATCGCACGTCTTTTACACAGTGCGTAGTCTTATTGCTTATGATGAAGCCAGTTCCGAAGTTATGTGTATCGGTACCTCCATACGCCTGTGTGAACCCGTTGGTTTCGATTACTTGATGTGGGAGTCGGATTTCCTGAAGCGCAACGATGTCCATTTTATATTGTTTCGCGCTTCCTACGACTGTCTGCTCGATCTGGGTGAAGAAGTCCTGTACAGCCGAATCGGATCTACCGATGATGTCGATGTTATCTGCGTAGGCAATTATCTGGCAGGACTTGGTGACAATCGTCCCTCTAGTCGTAAGGCCAAAGTCACGGATTGCTTTCTCCAACGCCAAGTTGAGGAGGAGGCAGGCCAGACCGTCCCCTTGTCGGAGTCCATTAAAGATGTTTATTGGTTTGGACAGCAATCCCACTATTTTTACTTGACTAGTTACGTTGGTCATGGTCAACCTAGAAAGTCGTATCAATTTGTTTGGAATGCCGAACTCCCTCATGGCATTATATAGTTCTACCCTGGCTATGCTGTCGTAGGCGCCCTTAAAGTTTATAAATAGATGATATAATGTAGTTTTAAATTCCTGACATTTTTCGTCGCCTGCTTAAGGGCGAATATCTGATCAATTGCTGATTTGCCTGGGATGAAGACACACTGATATTGACCAATGATGGTATAGCGTTTGAAATGATACTGAAGAACGTGTGATTCGAACTGACGCTATGACAGTTAGAATCAACAAAAATTGAACCGAAGCGTAACACATCAGGCTACTGGCCGTGTTTAGAATTCGATTTTTTAAACTCAACTATACTCCACTGATGTGAATTGTTATGTTATCGCTATAGTATATGGCTCTGATGTATTTTCTTATTCGATTTTCGTTCGATGTTCTTCACTATTTGCGTGTATTGTGTGTGTATCTGTTAGAGACACCACAATGGCTTTAGCGTATGTGGCTATCCGATCTTGTAGGATCGAGGAGAGTATCTTATAGGCGGTACTCACCAATGTTATACCCCTATAGTTGGTGCACACTGTGATATCTCCCTTCTTATGTATGGGGCATATAATACTACGACTCCAATCTACCGGCACCTCCTCTTGCTTCCATAGGTGCACCACGATCTCATGAATTGCGTGATGTAACGCTGTCCTCCCTTGTTTGATCAGCTTAGCTGGTATGCCATCAGCTCCGGGGGCTTTATTTGATTTGAGCTGTCTTATGGCTTTTAATGTTTCCTCAATGCTTGGTGATGGCAGCATTTGGTCTTGATCTTGCATTGGTGGAGCCTCCAATTCTTCACTTAGCAATTCATTGAAGTGCACTTCCCATCGCTCCAGAATGCCTTCAGGATCGGTGATCAGATTACCCTCTTTATCCCTGCAGTAAGTGCAGCGTGGTGTGTACCGCGTCATACTGTTGATTATTTGGTAGTACTTCCGCGCCTGGTGCGGACCTCGCTCTCTACTTTTCTCTATTTTATAGACAAGGTTTTTTTCCCAGGCACTTTTCTTTTGTCTGTGAAGTTTTTTCTCAGATCTTCTGAGCTCTTTGTATTTCTCCTCGCGTACCCGTGGCCTATGAGACTGCTGCATTGTCCGGTATGCAGCATTCTTACGTTCAGTCGGTAGTTTACACTCTTCATCGAACCAGTCGTTCCGATCTCTACGACTGCTGTCTAAAATGGAGTTGGCAGTACTAATGACAATATTCTTAAGGTGGGTCCATTTCTCTTCTACGTCCGGCATTCTGGTCCCAGGACTTACTCTCCCTCCATCGAGCTCTTCGAGGGCGAGTCTTAACGCATGACCAAAGGTGTTGCTGGTGTTCTCATTGTGTAAGGCAGCCGTGTTGATCCGAACTTGATCTGCGGATGCAATACGTCTTCGTAAGGCCATCCGCGCTCGGAAAACTATACCAACAATATAGTAATCCGAGTTAACGTTGGCACCTCGGTACGTTCGTACCGTCATCAGGCTCGAGGAGTGGCGGCGACCTATCAATACGTGGTTTATTTGGTTGCGAGTGGCTCCATCAGGTGTGACCCAGGTGGTGTTGTGGATATCTTTACGCGAAAAGCTGGTACTCGCAACGACCAAGTTCCTTGATTCTGCCAGTTCGATGACTCGTAGTCCATTGTCATTAGTGTTTTCATGCAAACTATGGGAACCTGTGTAGTGCCCGAAAACCGGCTCCAGACTTCTTTTCGCATTCAAATCACCAAGAACGATTTTCACATCGTATCTTGGGCAAGCATTGAGGGCCCATTCGTTGTTCTCGTAGAATTGTTCTTTTTCGTCGTCAGGGGACTCCTCTGTAGGTCCGTGAACGTTTATGAGGCTCATGCTCTTAAACTTGCCTCGCACGCCCAGAGTGCATAGCCTTTCGTTTATTGCATTAAAGCCCATAATGGCAGGCCTCAGATTTTTGGTGACTAGAAAGCCTACACTGAGCACATGGTGTTTTGCATGACAACTCGGATGAGTTTATTACCTTTGCGCCAACCTTTCTTAGGATGTCGCTGCATGCATTGATTCACTACTTGGCGGGTGCCAAAGTAGCTATCCAGGGGTGTCACGTGAAGACTGCATGTTAACTTGGATTGAACAGGGACAAGGATCGTCCTGGCCTTCGCCGGATTGAAAGCAATCAGAGACTTTGCCCTGTATGTTCGCTCCCATCACCCCATACGATAACCATATGAACACACAAAACACCACGTTGAAGAACCAGCACGAAAAAGAAAATCGAAAAATAAAAAAGTGTCATATTAGGTGTACAACTTTGCTTCCGCCGTTTTTTTCCGAAATTCGAGGCTTTATTGTAAAAAAAACTGGTTATACATTTATGATTCAAAGTATTGTCCATCGCTGGCCACTACTTTCTCCCATCTTTCGGGCAGCATACGAATCCATTTCTTCATATTAAAGCAGAAAATTAAAACCTCCCGCAAATGACGAGAATTTGACTCGTAAGCTGACATGTTTAATCGAGGATGACTTTCTGACGCAGACACAAATCGACTAATATTTCGATGGCGTTATGTTTACAAATAGCTAAGCTTATTGTATGACATCTATGATCTATTTAATTCAACTACCACTTACCGCCACAGCCATCTATTGCAAAACGGCGGAAGCAAAGTTGTACACCTAATAGTTGTGTATCACAACAATTAGCGTAGTATCCCATATTATTAAAAAAAAGTCGAGAATAATATACCACCTCCTTCACGTGGGTCCTCAGTGTGATGAATTACTGCTACGTCTTTCATGAGTTTCTTCATGGCTCCGATTCCCCAACACTATATTGTCACACCTCTAGACATATTTTGGGGCTACGTAAAATCACAACTCTACACGGATGAGCTGGTTATGATTGAGAAGTTGGAAGCCAACATTATTCGCAACATTCACCGAATCTACTCGAAATGCTTCAGTGCATCGTCGAAGATTGAAACCCTAGAATAGACAATGTTGGAGGCAGTTACGACGAACGTTGGAAAGAAATGATGTTTATAAAAATGTATGATAATAAAAATTGCCCAATAAAAGGTTTTTTTTTTTTTTTTTTTGAAAAAAGTACCTGCTTATTAATGAATCACCTATTATGTATCCAGAATACGGTCCTATCATCGGTTTACTCGTTTTTAGAATTACCTTTAATAACTGAGTGTCTTACTTAATTTAAAATTATGCCACATGCGAGAAGCATCACCGCATGCATGAAATCAAATCTTTGGACATACTGAAACATTGTGTGGGCCAACTAAATGCCTAAATCAATATTAACATTCATTTAATCATAATACTCGTATTTTTTTGTTAATTTTAGAACTTAATAAGGATTTTTAAAGATGCGCTAGGCACTGCAGAAGCTTTAGAAGAGTTTCGTAAAATATCTCTAATATTTCGAGAGGGGGCTTATAAACCCCACGCCTACTATGATCATTGCCGAGCAGCACTCAAGGATCAATTCGATGTTGTATTTCCAGAACTATTATCCCTCTTACCAGACATTTCTAAACAACAGGTTTGTAAAAGAACTCCAACATATATTCTTTTCATCTTTAATCCAACCGAACAATTCGCTTTTAGTCCCTTTTTCTAGTACATTCACAACGTCTGAATTCCTTACCAAATGCTCAAAAAAAATTACTTCCTAAATTAGAAGTATGTTCGACTTGTAAACAAGTCCTCCTATCCAAAGATCTGGACAATCACCAAGAGTTGCATGCCATGCGTGATGCCTTCCCGACACTTGGAGACGACGAAACCAAGTCCAATGGCATTACCAATAAAAGAAAGTAAATGACAAAAAAATATGTATATGATTAATATACGAATTCAGTTGGTGCTACGCTATTCTTGAGACAGATACGAATATAAAAAGTCGGTACTTTTGTTTTTTAGTGCACGGAATTCAATTCTTGCGATTGAATATATATTATCTTTAAATGTGTTGCCATGGACAAAGTAAAGGTAGTATTTTATCTCGGAATAGACAAGTGCTATTAGCGTTTTTATTATCGGGTAAAATACGTCATATTTTAATCTGACTGTGAATCGAAACAAGTGATCTTCTAATAAAATTGTCTTATTTAAATGTACAATGTATAATATTTGTTAGAATAAAATAAACTTTGTACAAAATCTTTTCGTATTAAAATAAATGCTGTTCTTTGTTTTTGGTGTCTATATTTGTTTGATCGGAAAATAACTTGGTCAGGCATGGGGTACGTTTATTTCTTTTTATATATTATATTGTTTATAAATATCGAGGACAGGTATTACGGGAACAACATGTCAAATATACCCAACATGCAATATACTCGTCTGCTGCAACTCTTCTGGAGTAATGGAAAAACGATCAAAGCCTCTTATATTATCCTTCTGGACACTATCCCCAAAGGCAGCACTCAGATTTGGTGTGTAGTTGTTACAATATAAGTGTAACATTTAATTACACACTTAACACACACTTTATTAATAAAATGCACTATGTTTATGGCTTAAATTTAAACTTTATTTTAAACTTATATAAGCAGTTTAGCATACACGTGACTTGATCGGAACAGCCAACGACGACTCTTTTCATCCGTCTTTGTTGACGGTTGAATATGAAATTAAGATACTAGTAGACATTAAAAAGGTAAGCGAAAAAAACCACCACAAAACAACGGCAATAGAAAGAAGAGAATGGACCCCAGGTACAGCGGGGATAAGAAACAAAGGCCTTTTTTTTTTTTTTTTTTTTTTATTAGACTTCTCTCGGGAGAGGCGAACCTATAGCGTCGAGTGGGCGCCCCGAGATGCCATCAAATAACTGTTGTAGTTCTTTTTGAACAGTTGCAGGTTGTAACGCTCCGGGAACACTCGCGTGGGAAGGGAGTTCCACAGCTTCCCCGCTCTGTAACGGAACGAGTTCTGATACAGGGATGTTCGCGCCGTCGGGAGATGAACCACAAACGGGTGCGATCCGTCGGATTGTCTTGTGGAGCGCATATAGACCGAATTGCGTGGAACAATGCCAAGAATCTCCGAAGAACAGCACCCGTGATAATATCTGTAGAACAGACAGAGGTCGGCCACGCGCCTTCGATGTGATAGCGACTGTAGTCCCGACGTCAGCGCTGAGTTCCCGATCAGGCGGATCGCTCGTCTTTGTACGCTCTCAAGTAGGTCGAGAGTATGTTTAGGAGCCGAGCTCCAAACATGAGAGCAATATTCGAGCGCGGGTCTAATTTGAGATTTATATAGGAGAAGAAGTTGGGCCGGAGTAAAATATTTCTTGGCTCTAAAAAGATAACTCAGTTAGCCTGACAACATGAACAACAACAACAGCAACAAGGAGACATGGAGCAACAAATCAGAAAAAAGAGAAAGTGCCTCCCGTAGTTATTAGCTCAATGGAAACTAATAAAACTTAGTGAGTTAACTTTTTTTTTTTTATTTTTTTTTTTATTAGACTTCTCTCGGGAGAGGCGAACCTATAGCACCGAGTGGGCGCCCCTAGATGCCACCAAATAACTGTTGCAGTTCTTTTTGAGCAGTTGCAGGTTGTAACGCTCGGGGAACACGCGTGGGAAGGGAGTTCCACAGTTTCCCCGCTCTGTAACGGAACGAGTTCTGATGCAGGGATGTTCGCGCGGGAGATGAACCACAAACTGGTGCGATCCGTCGGATTGTCTTGTGGATCGCACATAACCCGAATTGCGTGGAACAATACCACGAATCTCCGAAGAACAGTACCCGTGATAATATCTGTAAAACAGACAGAAGTCGGCTACGCGCTTTCGATGTGATAACGGTTGTAGTTCCGACGTCAGCGCTGAGTCCCCGATCAGGGGGAAAGCTCGTCTCTGTATGCTCTCAAGTATGTGGGGGTATGTTTAGGAGCCGAGCTCCAAACATGAGAGCAATATTCGAGCGCGGGTCTAATTTGGGATTTATACAGGAGAAGAAGTTGGGCCGGAGTAAAATATTTCTTGGCTCTAAAAAGATAACTCAGTTTTCCTGAGGCTGACCTGGCGATGCTCGACACGTGTTTATGCCATGATACATTCCCACAGACCGTGACGCCGAGCAATTTCAAACTTTCCCCAGCTTCGAGGGCCCGGCCATTCATCATCAGCTGTAGAACCGATGATCCACTTTTCTTAGTAAATGTTGCATTGTGTCTTCGCCGCATTGAAGTCGACGAGATTGGCCCCTCCCCACTGCAGGACCTTATCTAGATCCTGATTCATAGAGTCAATCTATCTACATCTCAGCTGATGCGACGGAGATGCACCTGTGGGGGTTCTCTACACCACATGGAGAACCAACCCACAATGCCAACCAATCTTGACCGCTAACAGTGTGCCACCCGACCCTAACCTGTAAACATGCAAAAACAAATCCCAATATGCAAGCGCACCCACCCCGAACTTGCAAGAATTCATCTCCCAATCTGCAATGAAAGGCATTTCCCAAAACTCCCAACAGAATACAATTTAATAGAATATATTCTAAATCATCTCCCTCAATTACATCACCCCACATATGTAATTTTTCCCAAAATTTGCGTCGGTCAAGTCTCTACTTAATTCATATTCCCTCTTTGCGACCAAGCAATCTTAATTTCCCCGAAATTCATATGCTGTAACAAAACGCATATCCAAATCCACAGCGGAACATTAACCATCGCCACCAACTATACCGAGCCGCATACATTTCCCCGAAATTACGTCGGTTAATATCTTATCTAAACGATATTCCTTGCTTGCACCCAAGCAATTACAATTTCCACCGGAAACTACTTCGGTTCATTTCCTCCTTAAATCATACTTCTCGTCTGGGACCAAGCGACAGCTAATTTTCCACGAAACAATCACTACGATCAAGACCCTTGATCATATTTAGCTATGCCAATTTCTCGGTATCTATACACAACCAACGAATCCAACTCAGCTTATACGGCGAGGATTCGCTGGAACTAAATTCTTATGTAGGCATAGCAAAACTTCTCGAAATTCTTAGTAAGTGGCAGTGAGTTTATTCTAGCTATGCCTCCACTGCCACGACGCGATGAACTTTTTCTTTCATTAGTCAGTCGAGATTCAATCGCCACCGGGGCCAGACATAAAGTCGATCTCCAACCTCCGCTACTCACACACACTCCCAGCCGTTCATTCCACACTAACGCGCCGGTCACACCGCGTTACGGTCAGTCGTGTCCCATCTGCCAGTGAGTGCACGTCGAGTCGCCTCCGATCGTCAACCGGTCGTTCTTCAACAACTAGTGTCGTACCGCTTAGTACACGTTATTGCGAGTAGTTTAACCGCATCGGGCCGACTTTGTAACCAAGACCGCGATGGCAAGTAATTGCTCTAGTATCACACCCTAATAACGTTGCGTTGACGGGGTGCCTTTGCCCGAGGTTCAAGTGCTTAAAAACTAGAATGACAAAAATAAATGCGTGTACGCAACGACCTTTTACCTACGTAAACTCAATAGGTACCCAATAATTAAACTTTGACTTACTAAGCCATAGTTGTTAAGGTGAAAGGACAATAACAGAATTGCCCCAGTGCCTTTTATTTATTATTCTTCCTTGGTGCTCGGATTCCGGACGATAATTCTTACGAAGGATTAATTCGGTGGGAGTGTAGTGAATCCGTGCCATATGCTGGCACCAAACACGTCCCTCACACTCCAATCGGCCGAACACTCGAAAAAGGGGAAACACGCGTACTATCATCCGCGAAACTGAACACTGTTATCCGTTGTCTCCAACAAATTTATGTGAAGCAAAAACAAGGTTGGAGCCAAAATATAACCTTGAGGCACCCCCGAATTAACAGGATACAGATCCGAACACTCACCGTCCACAACAACCCGGATCGATAGATTTTCAAAGAAGCTCTTCGTCCAGTCGCCAAGCTGTTGGGAAAGTCCATATGAACGAAGTTTGTTCAGCAATGCCCCGTGCCAGACACGGTCAAAAGCCTTGGAGATATCCAATGCGACCGGCCTTGACTCACCATGATATACATATATAAGTACGTACGTGGTTACGTGTGCTGGCAAGGGCACTAGTTCACCACTAACCCACTAACGATTCACTGATGGTGTGGCGGTTTATTCTCGGAACGAAGCGGATACAGCACCAAATAATAAACACACTGATAAGTTTGAAATAAGTCTATTATTTTGCTCAATTGATTCTATAACACTAAACATTGTCTTTTTTTATTTTTGTAATAACGTTTAAGGATAGATACAGTTAATACAGGCGGATGAAAGGTTCCGATATTACATTCCTAAATATTGTTTTGTAGAAAATTGTTTAATTTGTTTGTACTGGTTTACTTTTGGATTTCCGTCACATGAGTTCTATCATATCGTACACCGAGAATATTGTTCCAAGGGTAAGTTCTTAATTAGTGGGAATATTCTGGTTATAGTGGCTATTTGTCACAAACGAACGGTTATAGTGGGGACATTTCACAAAACGAGCTATCGAAGAATGTCACTTTCTCTATATATCAACACGCGGATGTAAAACTGGCATATAATTTAAACGTGCACTCACGATCACGCTCGACTATGGCGGTTGATTTCCGCCCTCCACGGTGGTTGATTAAGACTCCCTTTAAATGACTCGTGCAGAGTCGGCCATCCGCTAAGGGTGGGTTTTCGTTTTTTTGCGAGAAACATGAAGTTTCTCTTGCGGTGACCAATCAGAGAGGATCTTCCCGAATTGATCACGGGCAGGAATTGTGGGTGAAATTGTGGTTAGGATTGTGGGGTGGTTCTCAGCGTGATATAGAGAACCCCCACAAGTTCATTCAACGAGGAATGTAATGGAATATCTACGAGTTATCCTGCTAATGGGTCAGGTGTGCATATAGACCAGATAGGTCTGGTGTGCTTATAGACCAGACTCATCATAGGAACACATGCGCCTCAAGTTGCAATAAATGGTTTGTAAATGTGGACAAGCTCATATCGCAATTCAATCACAGTCTGACGCAATATCTATTCCTCCATCTAGTTCTCCAGTATCGACAAAAATTATCGTCGTTGAAACATCCCGAATTATATCAATAGAACTGGAACATCTAGAAGATCAATCTCCCCCAGTGAAAAAGACAACGGAGGAATTGTAAATGAAATGAAATGTCTGCAGTACTCCAAAAACCATCGTTACTACAGTGGAAAGTTTACCCAAAGGCGTCTTAGTAGTTCTATCAATCCATCCGAAGTTGCCGAACAATTGAGCAACCTACTACCTGTGAATAGGAAAACCTCTCTAATATAGATGTATTCTTGGAATCTACACATAAACCCGAAGAATCATCATCTGAAACGAAAGAAATCTTCTAAGGATACCCAACCGGCATCCTACAAATATCGAAAATCTCAGCACGGATCTTTATCGGCAGCTTATGCGACTACTACCAGTTCATCACCTTTCACATCCGCTTCATCAATATCATCCTCCAAATAATCAGTTTCTCATCATCTACATCGGTTCAACCACATCATCGTTCCCGTACCGCCCAAATCGACAACACCTATACTGTTACCGACCACCCACGAATCGTCTCAGCGGTATCAATAAGCTCAAGACTAACCTACCTTTTGTCGAAATACCACCCCATCAAGCTTTAGGCTCCGTGAAATGGTCGGGAGAAATCCCTGGCCATCTTTCGGAGCTTGGCTGATGGACCGGTTCGAGAAAAGGTTGGTTAGGTGGTAGTCGGTCCCAAGGTGAGATACCACCCCGTCACGCTGTACATTCCGCGATATCGCCGAGAGAAATCCTCGAATGTGTTTCGGATGTGTGACTGATGGCCCGGGCTGACACGGAGATAAGTCAGGATGGTACCTTCTGATATAAAGAATTCCGGAGGTAAACTAGTCTCCCATTCGGTTGCCCGTGGGGAATATGTCAGGGGGAACATCATGCAAATATCATGATAAATAATGGAATTTTGAGAGGTTCGTCATCGCACAACCGGGATCGCTCTCGAGGCTCTGCCCACGCTTGACTGGTGACGGCATTTTGTAACATCGGGGGCATTGGTTTCACCAATACCAATGTAAACGCCGTCCACCAATATTTCCAAACAATGAATCCTGATATCCTTGCCCTAACTGAGGCCCAGGTCGATTCGTCAACTGATTCGACATATCTTCGTTGCTCAGGATACGGCTTACATTCGAGATTCCGTTTTAAGGGCAGAGTCTGCGTCTTCGTGGGGTCCGATCTGGCTTGCCAGAAGATGGAGGGGTTGGAACCCAATAATATGGACGTCATATGGTTGAGGGTCGTACTAAGGAATTCCGTTAAATTTCTTTGTTGTCTTTACCGCTCCCCGAATGACGAACGACCGGTGACATTTTCGAACATCTTTCACATACCGTCGACTGGATACAGATCAACCACCCAGCTTCCGAAATTGTTGTCCTTGGCGATTTTAATGTGCACAATTCCGGCTGGTTGTTATATTCTAACATAACCGACGACGCTGGGAGGCTGGCGGAGATGTTTGCTGCTAGCCGCAACTTGACTCAACTCGTCAAGGAACCCACGCTAGTACCGGATACTCGAGGTGATTATGCGAACATCCTGGATCTGTTTTTGATATCTAAACCGAGTATTTATACCCTAGGGGTTTCTGCGCCACTGGGAAACTCTGATCACTGCTTGGTATCTGTCGCGCAAGCACTTGCATATCAAGCGAATAACCGACCTAGGCAGCTTCGCCATGTATGGAAGTATGGGGCTGCCAACTGGGACGATTTGCGAGATTTCTTTGCATCCTTTCCATGGTCCGAGGTGTGCTTCGGAGACTTTCATGCGGATGCATGTGCGGAGTCGGTATCAGGGATTATTCTTCTGGGGATGGAGATGTATATTCCACATTCCATCAAACGAAGTTCGTCTGATAAACCTTGGTTTGATAAAAAATGCGAGCAAATTACAGCGGCAAAAAATAGAGCTTTTAAGCAATGGCGCTCCAATCCCACCGATGTTAACAGAACGAATTTTGTTAGAATCAGAAACGCATGCAACCAGACGATTGATACCGCGAAGAAAGCTCACAACGACAGGGTGATCAATGAACTCCTTCGGTGCCCAACCGGTTCGCGCTCCTTCTGGTCAATGGCAAAGGCTGTCAGCGGTAACTTCGCATCCCCCTCATTCCATCCGTTGGTGACAGACAGCGGGACGTTAGTGACGTATTAAAAGGACAAAGCTAATGTGTTCGCGAATTCAAACCTCGATCCCGGCATTTTGGAGCCACCTGTGATCTGGCCGGTACGGTCTTCGCTGCGGGATGTGAGATTTCGTCCGCGCACTATTCAACGTATTCTACGTGAAGTGGATTGTAGGAAGGCAACCGGCCCGGACGGAATACCAAAAATAGTCCTTAAGAACTGTGATTCAGAACTATCGCCAGTTCTTGGCAGGTTCTTCCGCTTATCTTATGCACGGAGGACCTTCCTGTCCGCTGGAAAGTCGCTCGAGTTCAGCCAATCCCAAAGACGGGAAAAAAGTGTCTCCCACAAAATTACCGTCCGATAGCATTACTGTCTATTTTATCTAAGGTAATGGAAAAAGTCATCAATACAGTTAGTTAAGTATTTGGAGTGCAACAGACTTCTGAATGATCGTCAATACGGACTCCGTGGCAGGCGGTCCACGTTAGACCTTTTGACACTTATAACCGATATATGGACATCTGAGATTGATCGGCATGGTGAGTCAAGGGCGGTCGCATTGGATATCTCCAAGGCTTTTGACCGCGTCTGGCACATAAATGATTTGTTGGAGGCAACGGATAATAAAGTGTTCAGTTTTGCGGGTGATAGTGTGGGGGTAAGAGGTATTGCACCAAGCACGGGCACACGGTTCACTTCTTCCCCACTGTACCGTCACTACGAAAAACAAATGTTCGCCCGAAGAAAATCCAGGAAAAGAAAACACTGTTTTTTTTATGTTCTTTATTTTGATTTAGGAGTTCTTTTTATTTTGGGCGATTATTTTTATTTGATTTGGTTTAACTTATATTTAACATAACTTATCACTAGATTTAAATTGAAGAACACTGTGTTTACACAGAAAAGGATCACAACTCAATGTAACTATCGAAGGGGTGCGCTTTGGCAAATAATACACAAAGAGCTAAAAGCATTATGAGGACTGCAGCGAGTATGTTGGATGGCGTTTAAGACAATGATTGGTACGTGTCTGTTCGCGATGGCCTTTGAATAAAACAAACCCGAAATCCTGATTAGCCTCGAGCGGCGGCCTGACGGGTTTAATGAACACGTATTTAAATTTTTCTTGAGCGGCAGCGTGACTGCATGCGATAATGGTTGGATAGTGACTGTTTTGAATTAGGGTGGAAATTGTGATTTCTGCTTTTACATATCAATCCGCCAATGGTAACCATGCTCTCTTGTGCATTCCTCAACTCACCGCACTCATCGAGGTAGAAACGTACTTGTATTCGTTCGACGTCGATGGGCGTAGCAAGGGTGGAGAAATCAAAAGGAAAGCACAATAACCCAGGGTTGATCTGGCTTAGTGTGTTTGTATCAGTGCCGCGTATGCGACTGGTCTACTGACCTAGTGATGATCTCATAGGTCATCGCACTATAGAAAAACAGAATTTCGGAGGAGAGGAAAATTTAGCTGATGGAATTCACCTGCAAAAAGAGATCATTGATCCCAAGCGAATAGATGATCTGATGAAAAGCCGAAGTGACGCCAAATTGGCTAGGGTAATTTATGATGAAAACTAATTAGATATTTTGATATAATCCCCAGCGGTTTCGCTATGATGCGACGGCGTCGTTTGCTTCGACTTGTTGTTGCTACCCGACATGATATGATTTCCGATTGAAATCTCATGGAGTTGCCGTATTGCAAAAGGTAGCTGAATTCAATTCCGCATTATCTGCATACAATAATGAATTCAGCTAAGCTCTTTTACAGGTAAAATAGCCGAACGGTGGGATAAGGGATAATATGACGCGCTGTTAGCGGTCGAAATAAGGTGGAAATTGTGGGTTGGTTTTCCATGTAGAATAGAGAAACCCCACAATAGTACGCTTGTTTCCTCCTTTTCGAGTGTTCGGCCGATTAGTGCATCTGCGTCGCATCAGCTGAGATGCAGACAGATTGACTCTCTGAATCAGGATCTAGATAGGGTCCTGCAGTGGGGAAGGGCCAATCTTGTCGACTTCAATGCAGCGGAGACACAATATACAACATTCACAAAGAAAAGTGGCCAGGCCCTCGAGGCTGGGGAAAGTTTGAAATTGCTCGGCGTCATGGTCTGTGGGAATGTATCATGGCATAAACACGTGTCGAACATCGCCAGGTCAGCCTCAGGAAAACTGAGCTATCATTTTAGAGCCAAGAAATATTTTACTCCGGCCCAACTTCTTCTCCTATATAAATCCCAAATTAGATCCGCGCTCGAATATTGCTCTCATGTTTGGAGCTCGGCTCCTAAACATACCCTCGACCTACTTGAGAGCATACAGAGACGAGCGATCCGCCTGATCGGGGACTCGGCGCTGACGTCGGGAGTACAGTCGCTATCTCATCGAAGGCGCGTAGCCGACCTCTGTCTGTTTTACAGATATTATCACGGGTACTGTTCTTCGGAGATTCGTGATATTGTTCCACGCAATTTGGCTTATATGCGCTCCACAAGACAATCCGACGGATTGCACCAGTTTGTGGTTCATCTCCCGCGCGAACATCCCTGCATCAAAACTCGTTCCTCTACAGAGCGGGGAAGCTGTGGAACTCCCCTCCCACGCGAATGTTCCCGGAGCGTTACAACCTGCAACTGTTCAAAAAGAACTGCAACAGTTATTTGATGGCATCTCGGGGCGCCCACTCGGCGCTATAGGTTCGCCTCTCTCGAGAGAAGTCTAATAAAAAAAAAAAAAAAAAAATAATAAAAAACGGTTGTTACGAGGGTTGCCTTTTATATTTCGGGATTAGAGAACAAAAACAAATACTGATGATCGAAAATCACTTTATTGTTTTTCAAAATATTCTCCATGAAGATCTATACACTTTTGCATGCGTTTGAACCAATTGTCGAAGCACTTTTGCCACTCTGATTGAGGTATCTCCAACACATGCATTCTGAATGCAGCAACCGCTTCTTCAGGTGTCGAAAAACGTTGACCTCTCAGTTTGTTTTTTACGTACGGGAATAAAAAGAACTCATTCGGTGCCAAGTCAGGACTATACGGCGGATGACCCATCAAATCGATGTTTTGGGTGCTCAAAAATTCAGTTGTCGCAGCCGATGTGTGAGAGCTCGCATTGTCGTGGTGAAGAGTAATCCGTCTTCGGCGGTTGGTTTTCCTGATTTTTTGGAAGACAACTGGCAAACAAATGGTTGTGTACCACTCAGAATTGACTGTTCTGCGTTGTTCTAGTGGTACGGTTGCGACATGTCCAGTTTTTCTGAAAAAACAGGCGACCATTTGCTTGGAAGTGCTTCGTGCGCGAACAACTTTTGTTGGATTTGGCTCATCTTGAAACACCCAGACAGTCGACTGCTGTTTACTTTCGGGCTCATACGCGTAAATCCACGATTCATCACCTGTCGCGATGTCATAGACGTGTTTCGAAGCACCGCGACCGTATTTTTTGAGCATTTCTTTCGACCAATTGACACGAGCCTTTTTTTGGGCGATTGACAAATTGTGTGGGATCCAACGCGAACAAATTTTTTTGACAGTCAAATGTTTATGCAATATTGAATGTATGCTGGTCCGACTAACGCCTAAGGTTGTCTCAATCTCACGATAGGTCACATGACGATCTTCCAATACCAGTTCGCGCACAGCATCAATGGTTTTCGGAACAACAACTGATTTTGGACGACCTTCACGAAATTCATCTTGGAGTGAACTACGACCACGATTGAATTCACCATACCATCGATAAACACTGGTCCTTGATGGAGCTTCATCGCCAAAAATTGAATTAAGTTCATCCATGCACTGTTGCTGAGTTAATCCACGCCGAAAGTTGTAAAAAATAATCGCACGAAAATGTTGACGATTTAATTCCATTTTTGGGCCGAGATGAATCTTTTAAGTTACTGTAAACAACACAAATAGCGCTCGTATGTCAAAACGTTCTGAGTGCGTATAACCTCAAAAATGTCCAACTTTACGACAGAGCTGTTAATTGCCGGATTGCAACACTAGTGTTGCCAAATCCCGAAACATAAGAGGCAACCCTCGTATTAACAGATTAATAAAGTGTTTGCAAAGAGGATCGATTTAACGGCTCTTATTTATTAAAAATAATTAATCCAGCGAACCCTAAGCTCGCAACAATTTGTGTCAGAAGTGGGATTAATTATTAGTGAAGTAAATAAGTCCGTGAAAGTGTGTTGTGACGATGTCAGATCGACATTTGGAGGATCTGCGCGTTCCTGAGTTGAAGAAGGAACTTCAGGGCCGGAATCTGGATAGCAGAGGGCAGAAGCAAATTCTTCGACAGCGTCTGCAAGCAGCAGTGGAGGAAGAGGGTATTGATGTCGACACATATGTTTTTACGATTGGACCGACTGTCCGGATGAAGAAGAAACAACGAGTCAAGATTGTGCCAATGTAACGGACAAGAGTTCGCCACAGTTGGACATTTTGGAGATGTTCAGGCTAATGATGACAAAATTCGACGCCCAAAATTCAAAATTCAACGCGCAAGCTGCTGACGTTAATGCAAAATTGGATGCCCAAACGCAGTGGATGAAATGTAATTTTCAACACTTTAAGGAAGAAATTCAGTCAAAAATTCGAAACAAAGTAGAAAATCTGGATCTAAAAACCGAAGCAGAATTTAAGAAAGTCACCGATGAAATAACGCGAATCGAAAAGAGACTTGAGTGTGTTGAGAGAAATGTTATGTTTTATGAAATAAGAAGACTTTATGATTCGTTTTGTATTTTCAGGTATGCTTTATATTTTAAGGTAACTTTTATTCTAACAACAAACGTGGGCAGCGCTAGCCATGAACTTCGTCCGAATGACGTAGATCGTTCTTCTGGGTGGCCTTCATGTATTATGACAGATACAATAGATTGTTCGCGCTAGGTGGCACTTCATATATCATGACAGATACCATAGAATGTTTACGCTAGGTGGCACTTCATGTATCATGACAAGAAATAGGACATCGCCTAGCAATCAACATGACTACAAAGATACAAGGATGCAACCGCCAACCTTCCATGGAACGGGACCCTTCCCCAGTTTGACGCCGCGGGCAATTATAATAAGTGGTCGGATGAGCAAAAGTAAACATCACTAATCTTGTCACTCTGCGGGGTGGAAGCAGAATTGCTACAAACCATACCAGCAGAGAAGCAAACAGAT
Organism: Microdon myrmicae; assembly: GCA_963931805.1. Taxonomy (NCBI): domain Eukaryota; kingdom Metazoa; phylum Arthropoda; class Insecta; order Diptera; family Syrphidae; genus Microdon; species Microdon myrmicae. The sequence goes on from OZ007496.1 coordinate 119,270,148, forward strand.
TTCCAAGCGGTAAGAGACGGCCTTGAAGCTAGGTATGGAGACAACCACATGCAGCAGGTCTACCGCACGCAACTGCGGAGCAGAACGCAGAAACCTAGAGAAAATCTTCAACAGTTGCAGGCAGACATTGAGCGATTGGCAAACTTGTCTTATTCAAATATGACTAAGGAATTTCTGAACGAGGTAGCAAGGGATGCATTTATAAATGCACTCCAAGATCGGGACTTGCAACAAGCCGTTCGTTTATCAGGAAAGAAGACGACTAATGAAATACTGGCGTTCGCATTGGCACATGGATCTACTAAACTGGCTACCAGGAGTACATATAGAGCCCGAGAATTGTCCGTCGAGGAATGTTCCTGCCAAAGAATCGGGCATGTACAACGGTGAACCCCGAGACCTGATACGAAGTGTTGCTCATGCGGTGAAGTCGGCCACATCTCTGTTCACTGTAGGAAACGTCGACGAATGAATGAAACATTAATTGAGAATTGTTGTTCATGTGCTCATCATAAGGGGAACATCTTTGTTGGGAAAGCCCTTATCGACGCGAAGAAGCACATCGTACCTGTCAGAGTACTAAATGCGTCCAAGGAGCCGGTCGCAATAAGAAAAGGAGAGGTAATCGCAGAATGTGCATCCGTATCAATGATAAGCTCAATTCAGACAAGGGGAGAGGACCATTCAATTCAACAGCCCTCTGGTGCGTCCTCCGTGGTTAATAGGCTGATGCCGCAGATAATCGGATTAACAGACAGAGAAAAGGCAAGCGTTGAATCACTCCTAAACGATTTTTCTGATATTTTTGTGACAGGAAATGATAAATTCGTACGCACCGGTACAGTTAAACATCGCATTGACACGGGTGAGTCAAGACCTATAAAACAGCCACCTCGTCGACTGCCGTTGGCCAAACATTCAGAAGTAGGCAACATGATTCGAGAGATGGAAGAGCAAGGAGTCATTGGAAAATCATCGAGCCCATGGGCTTCGCCGGTAGTGCTCATCAAGAAGAAGGATGGGACAACTAGATTTTGTGCCGACTACCCCCAGTCGAACGACGTTACGAAGAAAGACAGTTACCCACTTCCTCGAATCGACGACACACTAGATACCCTTTCTGGGGCTCAGTGGTTTTCAACATTGGACCTAAAAAGCGGTTACTGGCAAGTGGAAGTGAAGGACGAGGACAAGGAGAAGACAGCGTTTACTATCGGAAACGGACTTTATCAATTCAATGTGATGCCTTTTGGATTGTGTAATGCCCCAGCAACGTTTGAACGATTAATGGAAAGTGTTCTACGGGGACTTACATGGAAGACGTGTCTTGTGTACTTGGACGATATCACCGTTGTTGGAAGGAATTTACCAGAACACATCAATAACCTGCGCTCCGTCTTCGAACGACTAAGACAGGCCAACTTAAAGCTCAATTTGAAGAAATGTGAACTCTTCCAAAGGAGAGTAAAATTCCTGGGACACATCGTTTCATCCGCAGGAGTTCAAACGGATCCTGATAAGATAGTAGCCGTCCGAGAGCGGCCTACTCTAGAAGACAAGCAACAGTTGAGAAGTTTTATGGGATTAGCCTCATATTACCGACGGTTTGTTAAAGGTTTCGCCAATGTGGCTAAAACCCTACACGAACTAACGGGTAAAGACAAGAAATTTAATTGGACAGAAAAGTATGAGGCAGCATTCAACACATTGAAGGCCGAGTTATGTAAGACTCCAACATTGGCATTCCCAAGATCGGGTCGTCCATTTATATTGGATACTGATGGAAGTAACACAGGAATCGGAGCAGTGTTGTCACATGAAGTCGATGGTAAAGAGAGAATTGTCGCTTATTATAGTCGAGTTCTATCTAAGCCAGAGAGAAATCTCTGCGCAACAAGAAAGGAACTGCTGGTTGCCGTAGAAGCAGTTAATCATGCCGCCCTGAAATGGTTGTTAAATTTTAAGAATCCGGATGGTTCGAACGACTTCAAACGTACGATTTCCAAACTTCCCACCGTCAAGGGAAGGTGTATAATAACGCTGATGCTCTATCAAGAAGATCATGTAAGCCAGATTGTAAACATTGTCATACAGCGGAAGAGAAAGAAGAGGCGTATGACCTGCGAAATGTACAAGTAGAAGTACTAGATGGGTGGACGAGTGATGCTATAGGCGCAGCTCAACTTCAAGATGAAGATATGTTGCTAATCCTGGAACACAAAGAAAAGAACGAGCGGCCAACTTGGTTATTTCCGACAAGAGTGGAACATTTAAAGCATATTGGGCACAATGGAATTCCTTGCTGGTGGAAGATGGAATTACGGCGTTTGAAATAACAGTAAAGAAGAACGTGTGATTCGAGCTGACGCTATGACAGTTAGAATCACCAAAAATTGTACCTAAACGTTACCCATCAGGCTACTGGCCGTGTTTAGAATTTGGTTTTTAAGCTCGACTATACTCCACTGATGTGAATTGTTATGTTATCGCTATGGTATACGGCTCTGATGTATTTTCTTATTCGATTTTCGTTCGGTGTTCTTCACGATTTTGCTTGTGAATTGTGTGTCTGTTAGTGACGCCACAGAATTCTAAAGCGTAAATGGGAAGCCGCGGACGGAAAATCCCATCGAATGCAGATTCTAGTCCCACCATCAAAAGTGAAGGATGTGTGGCGGTTCCGCCAAATCCCACGGCCCAATTACCTAAAAATCCCCCATAACTGCTACCCAACTTCTTTAAGTTCGCAATCACATTAGCACCTCAAATGCTTTACGCATTAAATAGAGCAATTTATAATCTAAAAGCCCCTAGAAGAGAATTCTTACCCTTCATGCATCTCTTCGCATACAAATTCTCTATAAGAATTCCTTCCTAACTTATCATAAATTCCCTGAAAGAAAATTCATCGGTTTACATATAATACAACCGATAATCAGGGAATCTTAGCCTTGAGTTGGTTTTTCCCAGCTTCATCATGTGTACAACAAATCCCTTTTCATTCACATTGGCTGGCTACCTTTTCTCCGAACAATAAACAACCCAAGCAGCTGCATATAATTAGCGCGTCGACGCTGGAGCCAATTTCCCTAACTCGCACCAAGGGCAAACAAAAGAACGCTGTTCTTCCGCAGGCATTCTGGCGATACGATAAACAATCTATATCGTTTGAAGTATTCCAAATGCATCTCCCATCTAATGAGTTACAATTTGTTTACTCAGTTGAATTCACAGATCATAAATTCCCTTTATTCTACATATTCCTGGATCGGTTTACCATTGACCTTCTCACATAAGCAAACACAAACCCAATGAGATTCGGCTTGTTTGCTTAGCCGAACTCACATCTCATGTATGCATATTTTTTCCTTTCCTTGTTTTAGATTCGTTCCCATGGCTTTGATCCATAAAAGAACCACATACATGTGTACCGTGACGATCTTCTCTATGAGATCTGTTTGGTTACCCAAAGAGAGACTTTACGTCTCTTGGAATAGGAAAATGCACCCCTTAATTAAGAGAGGCAGTTTCACTGGCCGAATTTCTTTTCATAACGAATGAATATCGTTGAGTTTATTTCCATCCGCCGACCACGCCGGTCGCGCGGCGGAGAAGCGTAGATATATCGAAGTCGTGTCGAGAAAGAAGTGTCTCATCCTGTATTAAATTTATAAAAATCAATTTAATATTAATAATAAGTTTTAAGTGAAGTAATAAAAAGGCGGTGATCACCAATTAAATCTGTGCGTTTTATTTGTTGTTATTCCTCTTCCTGGTGATCGTTCGTTTGCAGGCAGCAGAACAATCGTGAGTGACATCAGAATTTTATAATCAACGGCGAGTGGGTTGATGGTAGAACTCTCGCCCATGCTGGCTTCGCAACCATTCGTACCCCACAGATGTACTAACATAAATGCACGACGGGGCCTCCGATGGACATTTGGGAGCTAATAAGACACTTTCAAAATTATGATCTCGATTCTACTGGCTTCACATGAGAGATGACGTCGAGTCTTGGCGTAGGAAGTGCACAACTTGCACTGCGACCAAAGGACCAACAGCAAAGCCAAGGAGCGCTATGAAGCAGTACAACGTAGGTGCCCCTTTCGAGCGAATTGCGATTGGTATCTCAGGACCATACCCAAAAAACAACGACAACAACAAATACATGTTGGTCATCATGGATTACTTCAGCAAGTGGATGGAAGTCCTTCCAATTCCAAACCAAAAAGCAACAATCTTAATTGAGCAGCTTATCAATAATTGGATCAGCAGATATGGAGTTCCCTGTGAGCTTCATTCCGATCAAGGCCGAAACTTCGAATCACAAATATGTCAAGGCATCTGTGCGGCACTGGGCGTAAGGAAAACCACGACCACACCCTTACAACCGCAGTCAGACATAATGGTCGAAAGGTTCAACCAAACAATAAAAGAGCATTTATCGAAGGTCGTTAGTGATCACCAACGAGATTGGGACAAATATGTACAAACCTTTCTCATGAGTTATAGATATTTGGACGAGAGATACGATTAACAGCCGATCTGCGATTCGCAATACCACCAGACGCCATAGATAAGACCGAAGACTACGTAGCCGAATGGAGAAACCGCCTCGATGAGATACATCATTTGGTTCGAAAGCAAATCAAGGTATCAAGTGACCGGATGAAAACAAGGTACGACGTTCGAGCCAACGCATCTGCATGTAATGCAGGCGATAACGTGTGGCTTAATAACCATCATCGGCGAAAAGGAAGGTCTCCGAAGTTGCAGCAACATTGGAAAGGACCGTATACGATTCTCACAAGAATTAACGACGTTGTCTATAGGATTCAGCGAAGACCGAACACCAAGATGAAAGTGGTACATCGTGACCGACTGGCGACTTAACCCAGAAGACCAGTGAACTTAGTTCGGGACGCACTTATCTATGCGGACGCATATGACAATCAGCTGTGATATCTGGCAGGTTTCCAAAACAAAGTACTAGAATATTCTAGAAAGTACTGGAAAAGTGGAGACTATGAGCAGTAGAAAATTCGAGGCTATGGAATGGACGAAAACGAAACGTCGAATCAGAATGAGGAAAAACGGTATAAATACGCCGCACACAGATCAAGCAAGTAAGTAAGTAGTAAGAAAGCGATAAGTAAAGATGCAGTAAGGAAGCGATGGGAATTAAACGATAAGTCTCGAGAGAAAGAAGTCACCGAAATATTAGCGAAATATCAAAGAACGGTTGTTGTTAACACACTAATGAAGTGTTTACAAAGAAAATCAATTTAACGGCTCTTATTTATTAAAAATAATTAATCCAGCGAACCCTAAGCTCGCTACAATATATATTGTATAATTTAGAGTGCTTGCAAAGAATCGGAAGTTAATATAATCACGTTAGTTGTAAAATAGGAGATGCATAAAGTCCTACATAAAAAAAAGTAACTTGATAGTTATATGCACAATTATTATCAGATTACCATTTATTTCGATCTTTGGAAAATTTTTCGGATGGTGAAACTTTCAATGATGGCGACATTGTGAAATCGCACTTGATTCAGTTGTTTGCCGATAAAGATTAGAACTTCTACGAATGTGGAAGTATGAGGTTGTTAGAGAGATGGCAAAAAGTCATCGAACAAAATGGAAAATATATCATTGATTACAATTTATTCGTTGTATTTAAATAAAAGTTTTATTTATCTGAAAAACTCGGCAATTACTTAGTTGCCAACCTTATATAACAATTCGCATTTATATTGAGAATGGCGATTCTAGTACATTCACGTTTGCCGACTAAGAACGACCAACGACCACGAGTCAATGACCAAAAAGAGTAGTTATTGTTTACAATTGAGGAAAGCCGCCAGATAGAAGATCCCTCGTGGAAGCCTTCACTTTTTCTCCGGATTTCAGTTTGTTGCGGATTGGCAATTAAATGTGCTGGAGTGTACTGGAGAAATCTAGTACATTCGCATGTATACCAGTTGCGCAGCAGCTGGCACCAACTGGCCGATTGTCACCACGATGATGTCATAGCGTCGCTTTTTGAATTGGCAGTTATGCCAATTCGTCAGTCTGCAATCAACCTTCATCGAATGAACACCATCGGTTCTCGTCCAATCAACAATAAAATCAATTAATAAAGCTACTCTCAACTACAGTTTTGCCTTTCTTGTGGTTCTGTCTCCTACGACAGAGTTTTATCGGCTTACACACGCACTACTTAGAGTTATCATCAACATTTTCTGATCCTTCGAAACGGATCCAGTGCTTAATTGGATTTGCATCATCGCCGCCCAGTTCGCGGCACATAGACACTGCAACCTGACTCGACACAAATCAAGGACGACTGAAATTACTAGGGATAACGACTGTGAAACATCCCTTCTTAATGAGGACATCAACATTGATCTAAACAACACATTAGAACCGGTTGACGGTACCAACAAACCCGGCTTATTAACAGTGAAAAAGTCGATGCAGCTATGGTCAAGAAGAATTCCAAGAATATTGCAGTTGACTTCTCAGCGAAGTGTTCCACTCCCACAAGCCAAGTAAGTCAAATAAAACGACGCTTAAACGCCAGTGCTATCCATGAGTTAGGTTTAAACTTAATATTTGATTCCGACGAACGCCAAAAGGCAAAAGACAAATTTGAATTTTCCGATGTAGTAGACGACAGCCGAGAGAGACCAGGTGCAGTGGTTGCTGGGTTTAATGATAATAATGACAAAGAAGCTTTGGTAGACAACCCGTCCGATGAGTTGCTTAACAGTGCCGAAATTACTCCGATCTTGTTAGAGGGGATTGCATGTGATCTTATTTTACAAGCTAACGACTCAACTTCATGTCTTCTCGATAATAAGGAAAATGTTCCCCCAGACCAAGAGGCGAAGTTGCTGGGCATAGACAAAACGCTTTATCCTTCATTCCATGCCAGCTATAGATCACCCCTTAAATATTTGTTTTCTGAATCACCTTTCTTAGGTGAATCGCTCAATGAGAATGAGGAGCCACTTGAACAAAGGAGTGCGGGGCAAGCGGCCGATCATGATCTTATATTAGAACCAAGGAATTGAACGCAGAATGCCGATAAAACAAAATACTGAGGAAAAAGCAAAGAAAGTGGAAACGGCTGGCGTGCCACCGGGCCCACCGACTAAACTAGTCGATATGTCGGATCTGGACACTGATGCAGAAGATGCCGCACCGCTACAACCAGCCGAAAGAACGAATCGCCGACCCGATCACTCTATAGTAAAGGGAGAAACCGATCTACCGAAGCTGCGCCCAGTGCAGAAGCGAATGCTGGCAAAGACATCGACGAAGCAACACAACGGCTCCCCGACGACATTCCTCGGTCGGCGGAACACCAAAGATCTCGACCGACGACATTCCTTGCTTGGAAGAGATCATACGCTGTTTGACGCTATGCGTAACGGTGACGACAATAGTGACGACAGTGGTGACGGCGGCGACGGCGACAACATTGACAACGGTTCCCCGACGACATTCCTCCGTCGGCAGAGATCATACACGTGTTCATCACCAACCTGAGTCGAGTACAAATGTAAGGGCATGCATAAAAGAAGATGACAGTTCCAAGGATTCCTTAAGTCGTGGATCGGAGGACAGCGGCCGCCAGATGATCATTGCAATTCAAACGCTAGGTGATTTGTTGGAGAAAAATTCACTGGAAACCGCTGTTGGTGCAAAACGAAAGCAGGATGACGAACTTTCTACAACGATAGTTTAAACCAACGTGCCTTTGACAGCTGCTCCAATACAACAACCGACCACGATTAAGGAACCCATCGCCGCTCAGTTCGCGGCACAGGCCACCATCTCTGGCACCTTCCTCAACATACAGGAAAGGGGAGAACCAAGTCCGACAGCAATCGAAGCAACCAAACGTGCACTCCGCGCCGAATGGGAAGCGGCACTACGACATCTTCGTCACGGCGACACCGGACCATCTACAACACGCATACCTTGCGGAGGATTGTTTCGGGGAAACCGAAGAAATATACCTGGAGGAACAGACGAAGCTCCTCGAGGTTCAGTACGCGCTCAAGTCAAGCCTCAGCAACCAGCGGTCTCCCGAACCTCAACAAGGAAGCACACCTCTCAGGGCATCAACAGAGGCTGCAGCCCAACGACTCCGGACGGCACTTGCCCCGTGACTGCCATTCCGCCAAGCCACGCGGACAGTGCCAGGGACGACATCGCACCACACTCCACGCGACAGCCTCACACGCTAGCGGCCGCACCCCGCCGGTTACTAACTTCGGACGGCGCCAACGGGCGCATCACCTTGCACCACCACTGGCCTCGACATAGCGAGACCCATCACCAGTCATCACGTGGTCATTGATCGTGGGTTGCGACCTTCCAACTCTAACCCAGATCAACTGGCCGGTCCCGCGACCACAAAAGGCAACGGACACCACCGATGGAAAAGAGGTTCCTGTCGCCATCGATCATACGGGCCATCCCAGACCCTCAAGCCTCCAGCCCTCCTCAGGGCGGGCGGCCCCCTCTCAATCGATCATCCACGTGAAAGTGGACAGCCGACCAAGACCAACCGCCACCAACAGACCGCACACTCCCGGCCCCTAGCCACCGCCCCCTGTGTTACGGACCGACATCGAGTCCAGGCCCCCCCAGAATCCACTAATCCCCCTTCGATTCCCCTCTTTACCTGTAAACGGAGAATAACGCCCCAAGTAGCTAATTTGTATAAACTACTTTATGCAAATTCTACTTGGCAGAGAACTTAATAAAAAACGACGTTGGCGTCAAATAAAATAAAAATATACGTCAACGGAAAAAAATTAATTAATGACAATTCGTCGTAAATCTTCGAATGTTTTGCACGAGTTCACAAAACCAGCTCTTCAATCGCAATTGATACTACTGTGATATAAGGAAGAATCCGAACCTCGCAATTGATGCTACTGTGATATAAATTAAGGAAGAATCTGCTTCCACATAAGAGATAATTCCTTAATTAACAAAGAATAGTTATACAACAAATCATAATTAACCAAGGAACAGACTAACAGGGGAGCAGCCTTCAACGCCCCCTGCAACCAGTCGCAGATACAAAACAAATCCAACGACCGCTCAACGGTACAAACCCAAGTAAGTCCTTCCTTACTATATGTTTAAAAATAAAATCAAATAAACTATATTAATTATATATAAAAACAAAATTATATTTACATTTAAATATATTTGTTATACAAACAATATAACACCTGGCACAAAATGATTCGCCAAAGATTGGCGAAGGCGGGCGGAATGTTGCGGATTGGCAATTAAATGTGCTGGAGTGTACTGGAGAAATCTAGTACATTCCCATGTATACCAGTTGCGCAGCAGCTGGCACCAACTGGCCGATTGTCACCACGATGATGTCATAGCGTCGCTTTTTGAATTAGCAGTTATACCAATTCGTCAGCCTGCAGTCAACCTCCAACGGGCTCGTTACATCGGAGCAAGCATCGTCATCACGAGTAATACGGACAAGAAGTTAATGTCGTTGTTGTTAACACATTTATTAAATGTTCAATAAACTAACTCAATCTCTTTAAAGGGTAAATTCCTCGAGTCGTTTTCTTCTTCCATCTGCCTTGTTCGTGCAAAGGCCAACCGAATTAAAATACGCAATCACTGGCGTAGTTGAATTGCATCACACTCAGGACAGTGGTTCGCGAGAATCACCATTATCACCCATCGGTGGACGCAGCCTTCATCCTAACGATTGCACCCATTACACAGTTCAATAGATTCAACATCGAGGATTTCCTAATGGTTATAACATCGTATCAATTAATAAAACTAAATTCAGTGACCTAACTGAATCAACAGGGTTTTTCCTTTCGGACTTCGCCTCCCTTCGCAATCCTTTGATAGTTTTTCGCAACAGCGACTCCAGCGGCTTTGAAAAAGAAGGTATTCACAGGAACCACGGACACTGGGCCACCTGCAGAGCTTACTACCACAGGTAAGCTTCTTTCCAATAAATGCTTATAAATCTAGATTTAATCACAGCGCTCTAGCGTACACATTGGTAAGTGAAATAAATGCGGAGCTTCAGTCAAATTAATAAAAACAGAGTACTTCTTAGCTTATATTCGTTACATCAAGTTCAATATTCCAAATATTTGGTTACATGTCGGAGAATATTTATCTAAAAATTTAGCCAAGTCTAATTGGCCACGATATCCCGAATATTGCGATGATTTGAAATAGCCTAAAACAAAGGCCAGCCCGGGTAGAAATAGATGATTCATCTGTAGTTCACTTTTGGGCACGAATTTCTTCAGGTCGATATTATCAATTCGCAGAAATTGACTAAATCTGCTCGTGGACCTCCTGAATTGATCCAATGGAACAGCGACCATATAATCCTTTATCAATTGCAGGATGTCACTCTTTTCTTCGTCCGTCAGTAGGTGCAGTAACTCTGTATCCTAAAAATAAGAGAAAAAGATTAAACAAATGATTTTCGGCGAAGTGGATACTAATATTATATAGATTTAGGTTAAATAGGCTAAATATCCAGTATACATGTTTGCTGCCGTACTTTACCAATAGTTGGCTTTAGCGGAAAGTGATCGCCAAACTAAATAGAGCACGGTTGTTATACAATAAACTTGGACATCTGTCAATGTAACGTCATGTATCTATGCCGATTTGTGTCTGTATAAGGAAGTTATTCTCGATTGAAAATGAAGGTATTGAGTTTCAATATAAAGAAACCGCGACTGAGGGTTATCGAGTGCTCTCAAAGACATGGCGAGGCGTCTATTAGTAAAAGAACATCTCATTACTACATTAGTAAAAGAACATCTGTTTTTTTTTTTTACACAAAGGCGCACACAAAGGTGAATTTTTGAGTACCTTTAAATGTCAGAAAATGTCAAACAAACAGCCCAAAAGGTATTAGGATCTAAGAAAACAATTAAGTCCAAACCTTGGTTTGACGATGACTGCAGGGCGAAGATCAAACAATGTCAATCCCTCAGAGTGAGCCGCTTACAGATATATGATGAAATCAACGCAGAAAGATACGCGACGATTCGGAAAAAGACGATGAGACTCTTCAAAAAAAAAAAACGCGGAAGGGAGAAGACTCGGACCGAAAAAATCCTAGAAAATGCCAGAACAAAGAGCGTCAGAGATATGTTTGCCGGCAGAAATTTTCCTTTTGAGACCGATCAATCAGAGGAGATCTCCGGTACATAGATCCTAACGAGGGTGTGTCCACTTACGCGCGGATCACTTTGTTTGCTCGTGACGCGAGCTGGCTGTAAGAACCGTGGGAATGAATATTCATATATGCAAGAGCATCTTTGAACGAAGTGTTTGTAGCTTTAAATATGGCGCTGGTGATTAGGATGCGTTTGGGATGATTACACAACGACGGTTGTGTTTACATCCACGTCGATTGTGTATTGCATCCATAGCAAGTCAAGGATCGAATTCCAGTGTGAATATTTACACTGGCAAAGAATTCGGCTCTTGGCAGCTAGGCGCGAGTTGCGCTATGCTTTGTAGGTTGAATAAAAGCCGCCCTGGGTATGGATACACTATAAAAATCTGTCGTGCACGTATGGGACAGCAAACGCAGGCAGACTGGGGTTCTGCTGATTGTTTCTATAATCCATTTCACTTATCTAGTATGGCAACCGAAATGTTTTCTGTTTAGAACAATGCTGAGACGCATTGATGTATCCGGTACTGGCGTGCCGATTTCTTCCAGGAAAAATGATATAACCCATTAATTGCGTGAATGTCCTTGATAGGAAAATGCTTGAAGGTGTTGGATGCGATTGCATAATCGAAGAACTATGGGGTCGGTGGGAGAATGCTTGAGGGTGTTAATGCGTTTGCATAGGCGAAAAACAATGAGGTCTCTAGAACTTTAGGGCAGGGAGATTTGGAGGTAAGTGGAAAAGGTAGCACTGGCGTCAGTAGAACCGCCACAATACTACTGAATGGGAATCTGAGATTGTTACTATTGAAACTTGAATTTCTAGGCCATAACCGATGCTCAGGATAAGCAGAGAGTTGAAACTTGCTTAAGAGGCATTGTTTACAACAATTGGGAACTAAGAGGACATCTCTATGAATAATACTGAATAGGGATCTAAGCTTGTTACTATTGAAACACGAATTTCGACGCCATAATTGATGCTCAGGATAAGCAGAGAGTTGAAACTTGTTCACAAACTTGTACCACAATTGGGAATTAAGAGGTCTTTTCTACGGATAACACTGAATAGCGATCTGAGGTTGTTATTATTGAAACTTGAATTTCGACGATTTTCTCGATAATTGATGCTCAATGTGTGCAGCCATCAACCACAAATAAATGCACCAGACGTACATACAGCAGACCCTCAGATCCCAGAGCCCTTTTTCGACGGAGTTGTAGACGCAATAAACAGATTCAAAAACAACAAGGCTCCTGGAGTCGACTGCATACCGGCAGAGCTTGTGAAGCATGGAGGAGAGGCAATCGCTCGAAAGATCCACCAACTCATTAAAACAATATGGGATAAGGAAGTCACACAGAATGGAAAACCTCAATAGTCGTCCCCATTTAAAAAAAAGGCGACAGATCTGACTGCGAAAACTACAGAGGAATATCATTGCTACCAACCACATACAAAATACTAACAAATGTCATACTGGCGAAAATCACACCGTACAGAGAAGAAATACTGGGAGCCTACTATGGGTGGCTAACCTTTTAGCCTGGTCTCGGTAGGGTGTCCGTCCGACACTGGTTCACCGAGACGTCCCAACTGCTTGCTCGGTCGTCGTGTTTCGGTGCTCAATATAAACAACTGCTGTTTTCTTAAGTATATTATCTTTATTGTTTCCTTACAAATTAAAGTAAACACACTTTACAGCCTTATCGTTAATACAGAAGAAAAAAAAGAACAGCGTACGACCAAAATGAACAAGGTGATATCAAATTAACACTGTATTAGAAATGAAGTTATTAACTTAGTTACAAAAATGTCGCTTAATTAGTTTTTATTTCTAGTATGAACAATTGTTGTAATTAACATTACATTATGTAGAACCGGTGAGTTATAATTCTTTCAATTCTGTACAATCGTAAAGTTACACTGCATGAACTGATCTTGTTAGTTTCATTAAAGAGTATAGAAATGTCGCGTAATTACAATACTTCAATCATGTAGAACGGGTGAGTTATAGTTCTTTCAATTTTGTACAATCGGAAAGTTACACTCGATTATGAACAATCGGCAAGTTACACTGCATGAACTGATCTTGTTAGTTTCATTAAAGAGTATAGAAATGTCGCGTAATTACAATACTTCAATCATGTAGAACCGGTGAGTTATAGTTCTTTCAATTTTGTACAATCGGAAAGTTACACTCGATTATGAACAATCGGCAAGTTACACTGCATGAACTGATCTTGTTAGTTTCATTAAAGAGTATAGAAATGTCGCGTAATTACAATACTTCAATCATGTAGAACCGGTGAGTTATAGTTCTTTCAATTTTGTACAATCGGAAAGTTACACTCGATTATGAACAATCGGCAAGTTACACTGCATGAACTGATCTTGTTAGTTTCATTAAAGAGTATAGAAATGTCGCGTAATTACAATACTTCAATCATGTAGAACCGGTGAGTTATAGTTCTTTCAATTTTGTACAATCGGAAAGTTACACTCGATTATGAACAATCGGCAAGTTACACTGCATGAACTGATCTTGTTAGTTTCATTAAAGAGTATAGAAATGTCGCGTAATTACAATACTTCGATTATGTAGAACCGGTGAGTTATATTTCTTTCAATTCTGTATAATCGGAAAGTCACACTCGATTAGGAACAATCGGAAAGTTACACTGTTTGAACTGATCTTGTTAGTTTCATTGAGGGGTATATAAATGTCGCGTAATTACAATACTTCGATTGTGTAGAACCGGTCAGTTATAATTCTTTCAATTCTGTACAATCGCAAAGTTACACTCGATTACGAACAATCGGAAAGTTACACTGCATGAACTGTGAACAATCGGAAAGTGACACTGTATGAACTGATCTTCGCTATATCCACAACGCTACTCCCATTGCTCTCGAAGCGACAGGATACCAAAAATCTATCTATCGCCTCGATGACCATATTTGGTCATTTTCCTTTTTACTTTTTCCCTACCATCGAAGGGTTGAACACACACCATGATCCCCTGTTGGTGCTCATCGCTTGTGTCGCCCAGCATGCGAACCATAGACATTGCATATACATGAAGAATAACACATTCGCAGCTGGGGCGAGTTGTTCTGAACAGATCATTGTATTTGCACGATCAGCGCCTACGTGTAGCATGATTGCTGATCGTGCGCATGTTGGATGTTGGCATTAATAAAGTCGAACCGGCGTACGTTTATTTACTCTGGCGAGTTCTTTATTGCCTGTTTGCGGTCAGATGCGAGTTTCCCTGTGTGTGGCTCGAGTTAGCGGCCGATGTGGGCATTTCGTGTACGAATCAAGAGAAATATAAACATCTCTTGTTGCATTGTCGCCGCTTCTTATGACCATTTTCTTGGTAGGAAGTAATGCAATGTTGGTTGCTAGATGTGCGACCAATTTTCCCTTCCTATGGCCATGCTTGTGTTTCTGATGGTGTTTAAACAGCGCAGTTAAGTATTGCAGCTGGTGGTTAGTCGTATGGGCAGGTAAGTCATACTTATCAGGTTTTAAAATGCCCATGTTATACTTTTAGATATTTTTAACATTTCTATTTTGGGGAATGCCTGTTATTGCTGATACACTTTTCGTATCAGCAGACATTGCGGTTATTCGAAATGCTAATGCAGGTAAGTACACGACTTATTGGCGCCGAACGCTTATAAAAAAGGGGGTTACCTGGTGGTAGGTAAGCAGGTAAGTAGTGGCGTTCGCACGAGCCGCCACACTACCATTGTGGATTCCGTAGGAACCGGTCAACGAGCGACCGAATGTTCACAATATGGCAACTGCTGGAAACGAAGTGGGAATACGGAGAGACGGTTCACCAACTGTTCGTTGACTTCAAAAAAGCCTACGACTCAGTCGCAAAACAAAGACTCTACCATATTGTGGTTGAGCTGGGAATCCAGAAAAAATATGCCGCCCTCGTTCAAATCTGCATGAACGAAAACAAAGGGCGAGTTAGAATAGACAAACCGCCTGTCAGAACAATTTGAAATCCGGGACGGACTAAAACAGGGGTATGGCCTCTCACCATGTCTTTTTAACCTTGTGCTCGAGTATGTTATCAGAAAGGTTAAAGACGACAACATGACCGGATCATCCCTGAACGGGGTCACATAAGTGCTCGCATATGCGGATGACATTGCCGTTCTGGGCGATGATCTAGAAACTGTACATAAAAACGGTGAAATCAATATGCAAGCGGCAGAAGAGGTGGGCCGAGATATAAATGAAGACAAAACAAAATATATAATTAGGGCGAGAGCAGGTGGACCTGAGAGAACACACATAAACGTCGAGGGCGAGATATTTGAAAAAGTGAAAAAGTTTAAATATCTGGGAACGATACTGACGGCCAGTAACGAAATGTCGAAGGTAATTAACAAAAGACTACACTCCGGCAACGTTAGTTGGCACGCAGTCAGTAAACTGCTGAAATCCAAACTACTATCACGTAATATAAAGCTCCGCGTTTATAGAACCATAATCATGCCGATTGCTCTATACGGATGTGAAACATGGGCTCTCACAAAACGGGAAGAAAATAAATTCCGCGTATTCGAGAATAAAGTTTGGAGGTAAATATGATGGGGAGGCAGGACAATGGAGGAAACTCCACAACCACGAATTTTTTATTTTTTTTTATTAGACGTCGGAACTCTCTCTGTAGAGGCGAATCTATAGGGCCTAGAGGGCGCCCCGAGATGCCATCAAATAACTTTTGCAGTTCTTTTTGAACAGTTGCAAGTTGTAACGCTCAGGGAACACTCGCGTGGGAAGGGAGTTCCACAGCTTCCCCGCTCTGTAACGGAACGAGTTCTGATGCAGGGATGTTCGCGCCGTCGGGAAATGAAGCACAAACTGGTGCGATCCATCGGATTGTCTTGTGGAGCGCATATAAGCCAAATTGCGCGGAACAATACCACGAATCTCTGAAGAACAGTACCCGTGATAATATCTGTAAAACAGACAGAGGCCTGCTACGCGCCTTCGATGTGATAGCGACTGTAGTCCCGTCGTCAACGCCGAGTCCCCGATCAGCCCGATGCACAAAACACCGGCGGAATCGCAGAGGCAACAGGCTCCATGTACTTTCTGCAGGGCCTCACACTACATCTACGCCTGTGAAGAGTTTCGGTCGCTCACAACTGCTCGGCGAAGGTCCCTTGGGAACAACAGGAGCCTGTGCTACAACTGTTTGGGTCGCCACCGGCTGCGCGACTGCCATTCCAGCAAGGTGTGCCGGCAATGTCAGCAAAGACATCAGACCTTGCTGCATGTCCGGACAACCACCATCAACAGGACGACCTCATCATCTCCGGGAGTGGGCACAGGACCCGCCCCTAGAATCGAATCCAATGAAGGAATCTGCCCACACACGACCAACATCGCCCCTCAGCAAACTTCACTGCTCGCAACCGCTCGAGTCATCGTCACGTCGGAACTCCAAGGGAAGGTTGAAGTTCGCGCTTTGGTGGACCCGTGTTCCAGTCCCACCTTTATTTCGGAAGCACTCGCTCAAAGGTTGCTCCTCCGGCGCCAAGCATCGCTCGTACCCACCTACGGTGTCGGAAGTACTCGCTGCCTTACCACAAAGACGCAAGCAACAATCGCCATCGCCCCCCCCCCCCACAGCTCCCAAAACTGGACGCTGAAGGCCTTCGTCTTGCCATGTCTCTTTTTGCACGTACCACCATCATAAACAATGGCACGGGATCTCTCGTTTGTGGTGGACCTGTGGGGGTTCTCTACACCACATGGAGAACCAACCCACAATTCTAATCAACCTGTAAACATCCAAAAACAAACCCCAATCTGCAAGCGCATCCATCCCGAACTTGCAAGAATTCATCTCTCAATCTGCAATAAAAGACATTTTCCAAAACTCCCAACAGAATACAATTCAACAGAATATATTCTAAATCATCCCCGCATTCATTTTCCCAAAATCGCTTCGGTCAATTCTTTACTGAATTCATATTCCCTCCTTGCGACCAAGCAATCTTAATTTCCCCGGAATTCATATGCCGTAACAAACGCATATTCAAATCCAAAACGGAACATCAACCATCGCCACCAACTATACCAAGCCACATACATTTCCCCGAAATTACGACGGTTAATATCTTATCCAAACGATATTCCTTGCTTGCACGCAAGCAACTTCAATTTCCCGGTATACATAACCAACGAATCCAACTCAGCTTGTACGGCGAGGATTCGCTGGAACTGAATTCTTATGCGAGCATGACAACTTTTCTCAAAATTCCTCGGAAGTGGCAGTAACTTTATTTCTGCTATGACTCAGCTCCCACGACGCGATGAACTTTTGCTTTCTTTAGTCAGCCGCTATGCATCCGCCAAGCCGTACACAGTCAGTGGAATATTAATTCATCGAGGAGTCAAGTCGAGGTTGTTGCGCTGTCATGGTCGGAAGAGTATTTCTAAATAACGCGTCATATTCAAGTGTTCGTACATCACCGTTGAGCATCCCGTCCTTGAAGATCCGTTCCTAAAGAACGTTCTCCCGTACGTTATTGTTCGCCGATTCACTTTTCATTGAACTCTTTTGGTTTTCTTCAAACGTGAATAAAACGTGGACCGACCGTGTAGCCGGTAAAGGAACATATATTGCAACAAACGTCTAGGGGAAAAACCAATCTCTCATCACGGACCAATCCATCCAAAGAACGATTAATACTAAACAGGGGAGACTGTCCCTTTACATCTATGTAGTGCTTAACCCTTTAGTTTGTATTCGCGTGGTGTTATTAATGTACAGAGACTCCCTCTCATAATGCAGAAGTCTATATCCTTAAAGGTGACCACTAGCGGAGCAAAAAGAACACTCAAATAACATTTATGTACAAAAATAAAATGAACACTCAAATAACATTTATACAAAAGGACATATTAAAAGAAACATCAACGAACAAAACAAGTGTTTTCATTTTCCCCTTGGTGCTCGAATCTCGGACGACGGTTTGCGACGAACTCTTTAGTGGGGTGGTAGTGAACTAGTGCCATACGCTGGCCAACCGCTATCACAGGCAGCCACAACAAAACACGAAGGAGCGGGCAATGCCCCGCTTGGCGACAGCGCCCCCCACTAACTAACGACCACCCGGACTCCAACCAGAGATCAGGCCTCTCAGCGCACACGGCCTCACTCCGTGCTCAGAATCTACAGCCCCCCTGCTCGTTTTACGGATCATCGCATTCCATCAGGTCGTGCGAGAGATTCAAAGCGCTCAGCCCAGACTAGGGGCGAATACACGCAACCCAACCAAAACGGTGCCTCAACTGCCTGGGGAAACATCGGTTCCGCGACTGCCGTTCCACCAATACATGCAGTCTCAGCGACGACCCCACACGCGATTCCACGCTGGTGTGGCCTCAAACACAACATTGCCTTGCCATCACAGCTCGGGAAGTCGGGCTACCAACGCCCTCATCCCACCCCACCTCTCGGATGACGTGTCACACCCGCGACTCCTGCCCGGAGATCCCACCCTCGTGGCAGGCTTGGAGTTTGTAGACCCAAACATCCCATCGACAGACCGAGTGGAAACCATAGTCGGGGCCGATCTTTTTCTAATTGAAAACTTATCTCAAGTTTTCTGACGTCTTTTATTTTTTTCGCCAACTTTTTCATTTGCTTATTGCCAAGTGGTTTTTGGGTAAATTTGTACAAAGTAGTTTATGCAGACTTACTACTTAGCGCAATTATAAATAGAGAAGCAGAGAGGGGAATTTTTGGGGATTTTGGGTGGGGCTTCGGACGTGTTGCCCGTAACACCCTTCCCTCATCCTGGAGGAGGTGAAGGAGTCCGAAACCCCAGACCACATCGCGGGGGCTATTTACTTGGGTGCTAACAGGCGTAGCACCCAGCAGGTCACCCAGTACCGGCGTAACGAGATCCCTCACCACCCATCACGTGGCCATTGATCGTGGGTTGCGACCTTACAACTCCAACCCAGATCAACTGGCTGGTTCTGTGACATGAACCCCAGCGAGTGGAGGAAAGGTCCCGCCGCCATCGGCCCTATGGCACTCCCAGAGATTCACGAAACATATAATCAGCGACCACCTGATACCCCCCTACCGCGGCAAGTGACCTTAAGGGCAAGGTGCGATCCCAGGCCATCAAGTACCGCACAAAATCGTCGGAGTCGACCACTATCGCACCAAAAACCAAGAAACAAAACCCAAGCCTTCAGCTCTGCCCGTGGGGGACGGCCTCCCAAGTAGCTACGCATGCCCCTCGTGGTGGGCGGTTTCCTCCCGTAACTTCCCGTCCACATCTTGGAAACGTCTTCATTTCACTTAAGCCAACAACTTCTTTCGAGAATCGCTAGCAGATCGCACCTCACCGACACCAAGCACAATCACGGCCTCGGGACCCCCTCCCTTTGACCAGGATAATTCGCCAATAATTGGCAAAGGCGGACGGAAATTGCGGATTCGCAAATAAATGTATTAGATGAATCTAGTACGTTCACTTCTGTTTGTCATATGACGACTGTCACCCACCAGCTGACCACGTGTCATTGGCAAAGGGACGCCACCGGATTTAAATAAGCCCAACGGCCGCCTTAGTCTTCATCGGTCCTTCATCGCGTGCACTCCGCCAAGTTATCGATAATCGGCTGTTATCTAAAAAAGGGAGCAAAGATTACAAAAACCACCATATAGTCAAATTATCATTAGTTCCATCTATTTCCTACTGATATAAAACTGATTTAAAAAAATAAAATTAATATCACAAACAACATGAAAAAAAATGTACACATTCGCGACTTACAGCTTATATACTGACAGGAAACGGCCCTGGAATGTTCCGAGAGTTTCTCTACATTCTGTGCTGTCAATCTTGTGGTGCGGATGGCTGATCGACCGAATGAACTGGGATGATTGAGACCAGTCGATTTGACAGTCGCTGTCATTTGTTCTCTATATTTTTGTTTACATTTCGATTCAAGTATTTTTTATATATTTTAATATCTTTCTAGATTTGAATATGTTATTTTTCCACTATTTTCCGTTTGCAGTGGACATCAATTATAAATAACCTATAAGCGTGCGTGACTTGACCTGCCAATTGCGGAAGATGGCGGAGTTTCAAACCTAATTTATTTAAAAATTAACTTTGTGCATAATTTTTTTTTCCGTGAAATTTTTCTGATAGTTATTCTGCTATTCGGAAGGGGGGGAGACGAATCCAACAAATCAGAGATCATTAAATCGGTCCAGCCGTTCTTGAGTTATAAATGGTGTAACTAACCCGACTTTGTTTTATATATATAGAAAAGTAAATATCTAAATAAATAAATAAATACACAATTAAATGAATACATTAAAATTGGTACAGTTTGAGTCAGGATAATAATTGTCAATCCCAGGAGTTTACTTATAGTAATTGTAATATGTTAAGAATAGAGCTAGTAATAGTGAATAGATACAATGCAGTGGTGTATAAATGTACCTGGATTAAAATTTTCCCAATCTCAAAGCGAATAAGCTCTTGTGCGTATTTATTATAACGTCCGAAAATAGCGCTTTTGTACGTGACCATTTCTTTTAAACTGAACGAAGAACACAACGTCGCAATCATCATTGCGAAAGCCTGAAAATGAAACGTTGATTAAAAAACTAAGTAGTAATGGGTAATTGAAATTAATTTAATATCTTATTTAAAATAAAGTTTATCTGGTACATTTACATCTGCTTGCCATGTGCCAACTGTCACCCGCCAGCTGACTACGCGTTAGTGAAAAAAGGGACGCCACTCAAGCGTCACAATTCTAAATCATCTCCAACGGCCCGTCAACACTTTTAATTCGTGCAGCCTTCTTCGTGCGACCACTAGACAACTCATCAGCAGTTCTCCCCTCGCGTTACGTAACAACTATATACAATAAACATAAGTTTCCAAACTCCTTTTAAAAACAAAACTTGACGAATCCTTACACGTAATTTGCCTGCTAAGTATGAACTAACAAGTGTGTTATGTGGAGTATATCAAAGAAGAAATACAGTTTATAAATACAAGATATTCACCAAGTCTAGGATATAAACATTCAACCACTGCTTTGTTATTTGTGCAGAAACACGTACATCAATGATTTTATAAATAAATAAACGTAACAATAGACGTGGCATACATTGAGACACAAAATGTTAAGGCTATCTTGGCAAATAAAATGTCTGCCAGTTTCATTTATTTATTTATTATTATATTTATTTATATTAACAAAAGATATTCTACGCATCCATATAAAGATAATCTATAAGTTTGTAGAATGATTATGTATCTTAATGAGAGAAATACGAAAATTGTTTATGATGGTCTTACACGATGCAACAAATTATGATGAGGGTGCGTAACATATAAACATATTTAAATAACTCTCTACCCTCGACACTAGAGGTGTTAGCTTGTGTCACAACGGATTAGCTGAGTTTTGATTACATGGAGTCGTGACACAAGAAATAATGGGGCGAATTCAAGAGAAAAGTGCAACAGTACTACTGAACACCATATAGGCCCTAGAGATAAGAGGAGCGATCATGTTGTGGGGAAATAACGAAGATCTGATGGGTCGATAAGGTCGAGCAAAGGAATCAATCATCATCATCGGCACTACAACCGGGAACCGGTCTTGGTCTTATTTAGCAAGTCCTGAGGCTTGTTAAATTTTCCATAATGATTTGGCAAGGTCATTGGTCTTGCGCTAAAGGAATCAATATTGTGATAAAAAAAGAAACAACGCGATAAGGAGAGGAGACGTACAAAAGAAAAACTTATAAACGGGAGAGTGATCGATTAAGACAAAAAGTAAACGAAAGAGTTCAGCGCGAACCATTTTTCGGTTATTCAACGCATGCCTCGAATTGCTTTAAATAACAACTTCCAATTCCACCCGTTGGATTCGTGTATCAATACAAGCGAATAAGAAGCGACACGAATAAAAACGGAGTTCGGAGAGAAAAAGAAAAGTAAGCGTTGACAGTGGCGAAGAAATTATTGAAAAGTGAGAAGATAGAGGATTATCGCAAAGAACAGACGAAAATAAAATCATCATCCTCCGCCGGTAGATTAATATCTCCGAGTAATATTTAATTCCATAACCATTACTGATCTTTCGGTGCATTGTAATGAGTTTCAAGTCTTTGCATTGAAAGAACACCGCATCGAAGATCAAGAGGTCAATTTAAGAAGGCGATAATACAATCGATCAAGATCGGCGAAGGGACGTAAAAAACAATAAATGATAACGTTGCATGCGTCACATGGCCAGACGTAACTAACCACAGACGAGTCGGCACGTGCGCCTCTGCCTCGTGATCCGTACCATCGGATCTATTGTGTAATCCGTTTAGGGTATCTTAAGTAAACACAAGATACCCTAATTGCACTATCGGTTTGCGCGTCAAGTATTCTGTGGGATCCGAAGTAAACAAACGGATCACCGCAAACGTGTCCGAGTGTAGTGCAGCGATATCTATGGGATTCGCGCTGTAGTGTGAAAATTGTGCGGAAGTGTACAGTGCGGGAAAACCTATACCCTTTCCTTTCTTTGTGTTTGTTTTTCCTCTTTTTTGCACCTCTGTTGCGTCCCGCAGGCATCGATACTCTCGATTGATTTATAATCTTTGGAGGGTTTTTGGTGTTTTGAGTGGCGTAATATTCGTCACGAAAGGGATGTGACCTGGATTTCAGCACGGATATAGTGGGGCACCCACGACAAGGGCATAACACCTGTAGTGGTTGCTTTCGCTTATCTATCGCCGGGTCCAACTAGCATCCTTTTCTGAGGCGGTATTGGTTTTTTGTGTCAGGCCATTTCACTGGAACAGGAATTTCACATCGATCTGTGTAACATTCGCGGCCTTAGATGCAATTTCTCCTCTGTGTCTGCCCACGTCGGTAACCAGAAACCAGTAATCCTTGCACTTAGCGAGACTCAGGTAATAACTAATGCAGATATTTCCGATTTTACTAGACTCCGTTATAACCTAGTGCCTTTGCTCTTTTCACATCGTGGTTTACCAGGTTTATCGGTATGAAGTGAGGGTTTTTTAAAAATAAAACACTAATTGTAAATGGGAAAGTAAAAAACATTTTATTCGAAGTATTGGCCATTGCTTTCTACACATTTCGACCACCTTTCTGGCAATTTGTGGATACCACGCCAATAAAACCGGTCATCTTTTGAGGCAAACCAATTGCAGACCCAATTTTCGACTTCTTCGTAGAAATTGAAATGCTGCTCAGCCAATGAGTGTCCCATCGATGAAAACGAATGGTAGTCGGAAGGAGGCAAGTCTGGTGAATACGGCGGGTGGGGTAACACTGCCCAGCTGAGAGCTTTTATTGTTTCTTTGACGGGTTTTGCTGTATGGCTCGGGGCATTATCATGCAACAAAATTGCCTTTCCGTGTCTTGTGGCCCATTCTGGTCGTTTTTCGATCAATACATGGTTCAAATTGATCATTTGTTGCCGGTAGCGTTGCGCATCAACAGTTTCGCCAGGTTTTAGAAGTTCATGATACACCACCCCCTTCTGGTCCCACTAAACACAGAGCATTGTCTTTTCCGAACCGATCAGGCTTTGCAGTCGATGTTGACGCTTCTCCTGGATGTACCCATGATTTTTTGCATTTAAGATTTTTAAAATAAATCTATTTTTCATCACCAGTCACAATTCGATGCAATACTAACTTCCTAACGTGTCGTAGAAGCAACGTTTCACATGTGGTGTTTCGCTTTTCCATCTGTCTGTCATTCAATTCATGTGGCACCCAGTTTCTACACTTTTGGACCTTTCCCATACCTTTTAAACGGCCAGAAAGTGTTTGTTGTGCAACATTCAACATTTGTGCCATTTTTTTTTTGACTTAAAGTGTCATCTTGATCCAATATTGCTTGCAATTCGGCGTCTTCAAACTTTTTTGGTGGTCTACCACGATATTCATTTCGCACTTTAAAATCATTATGTTTGAACCCCTTAAACCATATTTCGCATGTTGCTTCCGATAGAGCATGATCCCCATAAGCCCCGACAAGCATTCGATGCGACTCTGCAGCACTTTTCTTTAAATGAAAACAAAAAATGTATGCTTTCCGCAAATCATCATTTTCTGGTACAAAATTCGACATTTTGATGTGAATTCGACATTTTGAAGAGGGTGTGATTCGAACCGACACTAACGCGGCAAGAATCACTAAAATTAAACCCATGCTCAACACATCAGACCACTGCCGTGTGTACGAACTCGATTTCTAAACTCAAGTACACTCAACTGACGTGGAGTTGCTATGTTATTGTTTGGCATACGGCTGGTGCATTTTCTTATTCGTTGTTCTTTCGGTGCTCTTCACTATTTGCTTGTATATTGTGTGTGTATCTGTTAGAAACGCCACACTACTCCCTCCTCAGTAACCTTGTTACGTTCAACTTCGTGTGCGAACGACGGAGCGAGGAACTAGCGAGCGAGAGGACGTCGGAGCAGGCGAGTGTGGCGGTGCTCTATGCGGAAGTCGTAATTGAGTAGTAAAGTTCTGTTTACCTATGGGCGATTGTGTGTTGTGTGTATACACAAATCACGTCGGGGTCACAAATTATCGCGTATTGCGACGATAGTGAAGAACGTGTGATTCGAACCGACTCTATCACGATTAGAATCATTAAAAATGGAACCAATGCTCAACACAACAGGCCACTGCCGCGTGTACGAATTTGATTTCTCAACTCAAGTACACCCAACTGATGTGGAATTGTTATGTTATCGCTATGGTATACGGCTCTGATGCTTTTAGCGTATTCGAATTTAATTTCCGTGTTCTTCACTATTTGTTTGCATATTGCGTGTGTATCTGTTAGAAACGCCACAAAGGGATTGCTGGTTTCTGGTTACCGACGTGGGCAGACACAGAGGAGAAATTATATCTTAGGCCCCGAATGTTACACAGATCGACGTGAAATTCCCTTTCCATTGAAATGGCCTGGCACAGAAAACCAATATCGCCTCAGAAAAGGATGCTAGTTGGACCCGGTGATAGATAAGCAAAAGCAACCACTACAGGTGCTATGCCCTTGTAGTAGGTGCCCCACAAGTTCTGTGCCGAAGTCCAGGTCACATCCCTTTCGTGGTGAATATTACGCCACTCAAAACACCAAAAACCGTCCAAAGATTATAAACCAATCGAGAGTTTCGATGCCTGAGGGACGCAACAGAGGTGCGAAAATGAGGAAAGCAGACAAAAGGAAACGAAAGGGTATGAGTTTTCCCGCACTGTACACTTCCACACATTTTACACACTACAGCACGAATCCCATATATATTACTGCACTGCGTTCGGACGTGTTTGTGGTGATCCGTTTGTTGACTTCGGATCCTTCAGAAGACTTGACGCGCGAACCGATAGTCCAATTAGGGTATCTTGTGTTTACTTAAGATACCCTAAACCGATTACACAATTGATCCGATGGTACGGATCACGAGGCAGAAGCGCACGTGCTGACTCGTCGGCGGTTAGTTTTACACTCCCAATAAGATAATAGCTAAACAGTTTGTGGTGAAATGTGGAGATATAATATCTAACAAGACCTTTCACATCAAAAAAGGCTTACAGCAGGGAGCAGTGAATTCTCCCACTCTGTTTAACACTTACACTAGTGATCTAGTGGGTTCCCTCAACCATGCCATTGCATACGCCGACGATATTGGGATGTAAAGATCTGGAGAGAAGATTGATGTCATCAATGACTTCTGCAAGATGACATCAATAGAATCAAACGTTTTTACGGCGACTGGAAATTAAAAATAAATATCCAGAAAACAGAGACTATCCTTTTCAGAACGCGCCTGTCCAGTGCATCCAGGGCTACAAAATGGATTTTTTTTTTTTTTTTTTTTTTAATAGACTTCTCTCGGGAGAGGCGAACCTATAGCGGCGAGTGGGCGACCCGAGATGCCATCAAATAACTGTTGCAGTTCTTTTTGAACAGTTGCGGGTTGTAACGCTCCGGGAACACTCGCGTGGGAAGGCAGTTCAACAGTTTCCCCGCTCTGTAACGGAACGAGTTCTGATACAGGGATGTTCGCGCCGTCGGGAGATGAACCAGAAACGGGTGCGATCCGTCGGATTGTCTTGTGGAGCGCATATAAACCGAATTGCGTGGAACAATGCCAATTGGAAAACAATTTCCATTGCAGGAACTATAATAATAATATTTCCCTACAAGTAAAAACTGTAGTTAGATAACTTCGTATCTGGCTTGATCAGTATGTTTACTTTGATAAGCATGCAGCAGCTGCCCTTACAGCAGCTAAAACCGCATATGCAATGACACGAAGTCTTTTCCGTAGTAGTCTTCTGGACCTCAAGGTGAAAATAATTTCATACTCGGCATTCATCCGATCAGTGTTAGTGTACGGCTGTCCGGTATGGTATAACATATCCCCATTCTACATGGAGAAGGTTCGGGTGTTCGAGAGGCAGTGTCCCCGTTCCTGCCTCGGAATGTATAGAGCCCCAGAAACGCAATACAAGAAATACTATCCCAATAAAGTCCTGTATGACAAATCAAGACTAAACAGAATAGATAGCTTCATTATCAAGATTGTCCGTGGTTACACGACATGGGCAATGTGCACTGAAAGTGATTTCATTTCGCGAGCATTCTATTGTAATGATATGTATATGGAGAGTACTCTCCAGAATGGGTTCGTTCCTTATATATACGTTGGCCAGAAACAGACACTTATATATACACAGGTTTATTGGGATCATGATACGGACATTAAAACCAATAAGAAAGTGTCGGCGAACAAACATGATTCGCTGTGTAAACAGTCACCCGGGTAAACAAAAATATACTATGTACACGCGTCTTGAAGGATGTTTAAATTGTATCCATAGACAGTGTACTAACGATGAATATTTTTAACGCACTACATTAAACACACGCACGCGGTTGCGAGGATCTGGAAAAGTCCCATTGTTTACTTGGTAGCTTATTCAGAATTTCTTGCACCGACCGATAACTGTAACTGAATATCCTAATATTTATGTTTAGAGCATGATTTCGCAAAGGATTAGGTGACACTTTCTAGGGCTAGGATTTTTGTTGTTAATTGATATTTTGTCTTTCTAGCGAAATACAACTGTTTACCTTGTCATTAGTTGCGTAGACGACATTCCGACATGATTTCTGCAGCATATACAAACTTTGAATGCATACCGCGGTATGGCGAAAGGTATCGTCTTCTTCAATCAAATGACACATTTCAATCATTACAACAAAGTCTCGCAAGATCTTGTGGTCCACGGGAAAGTCTTCTATAGCCTCAGTCATTAATGTTATTATGTCACTTACTAAAAACTGTCGATTAATATCTACCGGTGGATTATAAAGCCACCTAAGCAGAAAATACAAATTGTTATTAGTAATAATTTTTTCAATACCCATATCGTGGTAGCCAATACATACGAATGAAGCGTCTCTTTGTCGCTAGGAGTTATCTCTTCTACACCCCATCCGTACTTTGCAGCATGAAGAATTTGAGATCTAATAAGATCCTCCATAACTTTAATAAGTGCTGCCTACGCATATATCGTGATATGTAATACGATAATATTGATGGCGCTTAGATGTAAAAACTTACTTCCTTTTTCAGGCACCCATACAAATATTCCATTGAGCACCACATTGAATACATTCCAGTAATTGGATTTAGGATATTCATGTCAAGTAGGCTGAACTGTACCATACCCATTTTATTCAATCCTTTTATTTCTCCCTGGATATATTTGCCTAATATTGTCAGGCTGAATTTTTTTCCAATGTGAGAACGATGAATGGGACCTGTGCCACCTTCGACCATGCCAAATGAAAAGGTTTCTTCTGCGTTAATTGCATCAACAAGTTCACCTTGCCTTTCAAAGAGTACAACTGCTGAAAAACTTCTTGTGGAATCACGAACCATGTTCTTTAAAAAAAATATAGACCATTATTTCTTTAAATATGTGCCTACATGTAAATACTATAGATGACGTTTCACACTCACTGCTATCTCATATGTAAAATAAAACGAAGCGTCTTCATCTCCTGTACCAATATTGGCGCCAACGAGTTTTTGAATTCCTAGAGTCAGATCATTCGATTTTGAATAATATATTACAATTTCATTTCGAATTATAGCTTCGGCACAATGTAGCAAAAGGAATTTACAGCTTTTCACCTCTTTCTGTAATGAAAATTAAAATATACAAAGCGTTTTATATAAAAATATATATCTCATTTAAAATGTAATAAGAAAAAGTTTAGTTTAGTGAGCTCAAAAAAGGTAGTATGAATAGTGGGGCTTCATTAACTTAAACCCCAGAAACAGGAATGTGCAATCAATTCTAAATTGATCCAACATTTTGCATTTCGTCATAATCATATTTATGGAAATGCAAAAATTACGTTCAGAGTTTATTAAACAACTTGCATTTCAACATATACACGGAAATGAAATTGCAAAGTAATTCAATATCATGAATTAATCGATATTAATGGAGACCTTGCATTTTAACGTATCATCATCATCATCGGCACTACAACCGGGATCCGGTCTTGGCCTCATTTAACAAATCTCTCCACCGGTCCTGATTTCGAACCGATGTCATCCAGTTTGGCACTCCCAGGCTCTGGGCGTCCTGGTATACGCCATTCCTCCATCATAGACAATGTCTGCCGCGCTGTCTCCTTCCATACATCCTGCCACAAAGGACTTTTCGGGCAGGCTCCTCTTCGCTCATTCGAGCTAGGTGTCCCGCCCACCGGAGTCTACCGAGCTTGGTTTTTCTTACAACATTAGCTTCAAGGTAGATTGCGAACAACTCATGGTTGTAGCGCCTCCGGAATCGTCCTCCCTCACAAACGGGGCCAACAATTCTCCTTAAGACCTCCCCCTCGAACGCGACTATGAGTTCAGAGTGAATTTTATTGAACACCCAGATCTCGGATCCATGCATGAGTACTGGTAAGACTGTAGCGTCCTACGAACGCACAATTCCGCCAGGTAAGGTTCCAAACCTTGAAGGAACTTACTTACCTTATCCATTACACGTGCCCACAGACACGTGTCCCCAAAGCTCTTAATCAGACCTGTAACAAGGGACACATAGGAAGCTGAAACAATGTTGAACCCGACATCAAAAAAACAAGGAACTTAACGTTCAAAAACTTTCAGTATCGGGTCAACGCATCCATTCATAGTATGCAAAAACAATTCCAGATTACAGGCCATAAATCTTCCATCCAAAACATCTGCACGATGTTCCCAAGGAATTATATCTTCGGTAAATTAACCGAACCAGGGAGGCATACTCGGGTAGCTAAAGGTAATTAGCACCCCTAATTCCGTGCAAGATCCCAAAAATCCAACAGCTAAAGCATCGCATACAGATCTCCCATCTTAAACATCTGCACGATGTTTACCAGGAATTACCATTTTCGGTAGATAGATAACAACGGATGCATACGCTGGCAGCTAAATGCAAGAAAGCATATCACCTATCCGCTGCCAAAATTGTAAACAACCGTAATTATCGCAACAAGATAATTCGGAAGATTTACAAGACCAACGCCAACAAAGGAAATACTCCGGTCCCACGATTCCTTTGTAAAAATTTCACACCCATTAGAGGGATCTAAAGGATTTCGGTTGTGTTTGCAAAAGGCAAGCAACCACGGGCTGTACGCCCGAACAATCATCTCCGTCCTGCGCGCCAGATGTTCTGTGCAAACAGAAGGCTGTGGAAAAGGAAATGCTATCACCAACGAATAATGTATGCAAGATGACTTTCCCTTTCTCAGGAACCTACGAAATATCCCTGGGGATGCGATAACATGCTACTAACAGATACAGATACGATCTGTATCAGGATATTTTTGAGGAGAATAGCGGGTCAGTCAGATTTTGATCGGCAGCAAGACGAGGAGTATAATTTTGAGAGTCAAAGGACCAGAGAGGGCATTCCGAGGTAGGAAGGTGAAAGTAACGTCGAGTGTTGAACGTACGTGCGGTGTAGCGAAGCGCTTTAAAAATCGAAACAGAAACAAAGAAAATCAAAGCGTCAACAAAACTTCAAATAAACATCAAACTTGTTAAAACAAAACAAAACATTTCTCGGAGTTTCATTTGTGTGCTGAACTAAGTTTTCGTGTGTCGCTATGAACAGTGTTCGGCGGAGCACTCTAACGTAAGTAGCCATTGACATTCCATACTAATAGGCCAACATTCGTCAAAGTCCTATCCGTTAAATATTATCCGCTAAAAGACCATGGTCTTGTAAAGTAGCAGCTCGGATGTTCTGAAAAAATTTCGGGATTTAAAGAGTCTTGATAGACCATAGTAGGCTTTGTTAGATTTGATCAGCGTATTTCTTCTTCCATATTGTTATCGTCTGATATTATTGACCCAAGGTAGTTAA
Organism: Microdon myrmicae; assembly: GCA_963931805.1. NCBI lineage: Eukaryota > Metazoa > Arthropoda > Insecta > Diptera > Syrphidae > Microdon > Microdon myrmicae. Next base: position 119,300,894 of record OZ007496.1, read on the forward strand.
AGGATTGCACTACTTCAAATTTGTGTTCCGCTACACTGATAGTCTGACCAACGTTAGGTCTTCTCTTCGCAGAAGTTGCCAACATGTACTTAGTTTTCCCCTCATTAATGTGCAGTCCCAGTTTTTGTGCCGCCTGCACGATCTGGGTGAAGGAGTTCTGTACAGCCGATGCGGATCTACCGATGATGTCGATGTCATCTGCGTGGACAGATAAGTAGAAAGACTTGCCTGGTAAGTGGGAGACAGGTAAAAGGGAATGGGTGGTTCATGGGAAATGGCTTAAAGAACCCCCACAACAGTTTGACCAATGTTGGGTCTTCTTTTCGCAGAAGTTGCCACCATATACTTAGTTTTCCCCTCTTTAATGTGCAGTCCCAGTTTTTGTGCCGCCTGCTCGATCTGGCTGAAGGAGTCCTGTACAGCCGAATTGGATCTACCGATGATGTCGATGTAGTCTGCGTAGACAGATATCTGGCTGAACTTGGTGACAATAGTTCCTCTAGTTGTAACGCCAGAGTCACAGTTTGCTTTCTCCAACGCCAGGTTGAAGAGGAGGCCGGCCAGACCGTCCCCTTGTCGGAGTCCATTAAAGATGTTTATTGGTTTGAACAGCAATCCCGCTATTTTTACTTGACTAGTTACGTTGGTCATGGTCAACCTACAAAGTCGTATCAATTTGTTTGCAATGCCGAGCTCTCTCATGGCATTATATAGTTCTACCCTGACTATGCTGTCGTAGGCGGACTTAAAGTATATAAATAGATGATACGAGGGTTGCCTCTTATGTTTCGGGATTTGGCAACCCTAGTGTTGCAATCCGGCAATTGACAGCTCTGTCGTAAAGTTGGACATTTTTGAGGTTATACGCACTCAGAACGTTTTGACATACGAGTGTTATTTGTGTTGTTTACAGTAACTTAAAAGATTCATCTCGGCCCAAAAATGAAATTAAATCGTCAACATTTTCGTGGGATTATTTTTTACAACTTTCGGCGTGGATTAACTCATCAACAGTGCATGGATGAACTTAATTCAATTTTTGGCGATGAAGCTTCATCAAGGACCAGTGTTTATCGATGGTATGGTGAATTCAATCGTGGTCGTAGTTCACTCCAAGATGAATTTCGTGAAGGTCGTCCAAAATCAGTTGTTGTTCCGAAAACCATTGATGCTGTGCGCGAACTGATATTGGAAGATCGTCATGTGACCTATCGTGAGATTGAGACAACCTTAGGCGTTAGTGGGACCAGCATACATTCAATATTGCATAAACATTTGACTGTCGAAAAAATTTGTTCGCGTTGGATCCCACACAATTTGTCAATCGCCCAAAAAAAGGCTCGTGTCGATTGGTCGAAAGAAATGCTCAAAAAATACGGTCGCGGTGCTTCGAAACACGTCTATGACACCGTGACAGGTGATGAATCGTGGATTTACGCGTATGAGCCCGAAAGTAAACAGCAGTCGACTGTCTGGGTGTTTTTAAGATCAGCCAAATCCAACAAAAGTTGTTCGCGCACGAAGCACTTCCAAGCAAATGGTCGCCTTTTTTTTCGGAAAAACTGGACATGTCGCAACCGTACCACTAGAACAACGCAGAACAGTCAATTCTGAGTGGTACACAACCATTTATTTGCCAGTTGTCTTCCAAGAAATCAGGAAAACCAACCGCCGAAGACGGATCACTCTTCACCACGACAATGCGAGCTCTCACACATCGGCTGCGACGACTGCATTTTTGAGCACCCAAAACATCGATTTGATGGGTCATCCGCCGTATAGTCCTGACTTGGCACCGAATGACTTCTTTTTATTCCCGTACGTAAAACACAAACTGAGAGGTCAACGTTTTTCGACACCTGAAGAAGCGGTTGCTGCATTCAGAATGCATGTGTTGGAGATACCTCAATCAGAGTGGCAAAAGTGCTTCGACAATTGGTTCAAACGCATGCAAAAGTGTATAGGTATTCATGGGGAATATTTTGAAAAACAATAAAGTGATTTTCGACGATCAATACTTGTTTTTGTTCTCTAATCCCGAAATATAAAAGACAACCCTCGTATAATGGAATCTTAAAATTGTGTTCCATCGCCTGCCTAAGGGTGAATATCAATCGCTGATTTGCCTGTAATGAAGCCACACTGATATTGACCAATAATGGATTTAACGTATGGGGCTATCCGATCTTGTAGGATAGTGGAGAGTATCTTATAAGCGATACTCAGCAATGTTATACCCCTATAGTTGCTGCACACTGTGATATCTCCCTTCTTATGTATGGGGCACATTATACCACGACGCCAATCTTCCGGCATCTCCTCTTGCTCCCATACGTGTACCACGATCTCATGAATTGCGTGATGGAACGCTTTCCCCCCTTGTTTGATCAGCTCAGCTGGTATGCCATCAGCTTCAGGGGCTTTATTTGATTTTAGCTGTCTAATGGCTTTTAATGTTTCCTCAATGCTTGGTGGCGGCAGCATTTGGTCTTGATTTAGCATTGGTGGAGCCTCCAATTCTTCTGTGAGCTGACCATTTAGCTATTCATTGAAGTGCACTTCCCATCGCTCCAGAATGCCTTCAGAATCGGTGATCAGATTACTCTCTGTATCCTTGCAGTAAGTGCAGCGATTACCCTAGAGGAAGTATTTGATGGGATCTCATTGTAGGGGTTTCTCTATCCTATAGGAGAAACAGCCCACAATTCCAACCACAATTCCTACCCATTTCCTCGATAAGTTATTTACCTGTAAAACATGTCAAAGGGACGCATAGCTAAACTCATTATTCTATGCAGATAATGCATAATTGAGTTTAGCTACAATCAACGACATACGGCAACACTATTGCGCTAAGCAGGGGATTTCCACCGGAAATTCCATTCGTATTGGTTAGCAACAACCAAGTCAAACCAAGCGACGCGGTTGCGTCATAGTCCATAGGCTTGGGTATTTATCGAACATTCCACAGAATGGTATTATATCCCCAGCCGATGTGGCGTCCTATTGACTTTTCCCAGATCACCCATTCGCTTGGGAACAATGATCTCTTTTTGCTGGTGAATAACCTTAGCTAGGTTTTCCTCTCTCTCGTATTTCTGTCTTGCTATAGTGCGTTGACCTAAGAGATTGTCACTAGGTCAGTAGACCAGCCGTATACACGGCATTGACGCACACACACCTAGCCAGATCAACCCTGGGTTATTGTGCTTTCCTTTTTGATTTCTCCATTCTGGCTACGCCCATCGACGTCGAACGAATACACAAGTACGTTTCGACCTGGATGAGTGTGGTGAGTTGGGGAACACACAAGAGAGCATGATTACCATTGGCAGATCAATGTGTAAAAAGCAGAAATTACGATTTCCACCCTAATTTAGTTAGTCGCTATTTGTATCTGAACCTGGTTGTATCTGCGGATGAGATAGTTCGTTTAGTTCACGGAACAAAAGGCCCAAAGAGTCGTTCGATAGAGTTGGTGCACACGTAAAGTTCTTTAGTTCCCGAGGCCTGTTTTGACGGTTCACCTATATTCGCGATTTGCGTATGACCGACCAGCTGAACGGTCTGGCGTTCCCGTCGCGTACTGCATTCCCTGCTTGACAGAAGTGAAATAGTAAATCATAGATATTCTGATTAATCCAGTGGGGCTGTGATTCATGTTGGCAAATCCAATTAAGAGCCAATTTTCAGCTGTGTAATTAAGTTCAATCGATATTGTGCCATTCACCACAATTTGCACGTGCCTTTATAAATTAATGTGCTAGAATTAACAGTGTGCGCACCCCATTAAAGAAAAATAAAATTAATTAATTTCCATCTGTACCAGTTGGTGTTTCTGTGTTTGTTTGCCCTCGGTGCCGCAGTTATACGTGGGAAGAATGTGAATCTGTGCCCATGATCGGCATCATACTTCTTACCCCCACATCATCATTCGATGTTAATATCCTGCTCGGCGACCTCAATGCGAAAATTGGAAAGGAAGATATCTTCCAACGAACAATAGGTAAAGAAAGCCTACATGACGTTTCAAATGATAATGGTATTCGAATTATCACGTTCGCAGCGTCAAAAGATCTGGTAGTGAAAAGCACGATGTTCAAGCACAAGCAAATCCATAAAGCCACATGGATATCACCCGACGCCGTAACGCGTAACCAAATAGACCACTTCCTCATAGACAAAAGACACCACTCGAATATCCTTGACGTAAGATCATATAGAGGAGCAGATTGCGACTCCGACCACCTTCTAGTGATGGGCAAAATTAGAAGTCGGCTTGCAGCAAACCCACATGGACAGTCACGGGAGACGAGCAAAAAGTTCGAGATTGATAAACTAAAAGACCTACGTAAAAGGGCGGAATATCAAGACGAACTAACGAATAGATTTAACATCCTAGAGACTGACAGTAGTGAGGAAGAGGTAGCCAATAGTGTGGACACTAAATGAGCATCGATCAGAGACATAATCAAACAAACAGCCCAAGAGGTATTAAGATTTAAGAAAACAACTAAGTCCAAACCTTGGTTTGACGATGAGTGCAGGGCAAAGATCGAAGAACGTAAACGCCTCAGAATGATCCACTTAGAAGCATATGATGAAGTCAACGCAGTAAGATACGCGACAATTCGGAAAGAAACAACTAGACTTTTCAAACGCAAAAAAACGCGAATGGGAGAAGACTTGGATCGAAAAAATCATAGAAAATGCCACAGCAAAGAACAGCAGAGGTATGTATGCCGGCATAAATACAATTAGAAATGGCTACCGAGGGAGATCCAAAATAATCCGAGACACAAACGGCTGTCTGGTGACACAAACAAAAAATATCGTGACAAGATGGAAGCAGTACTTTGAAAAACTGCTCAACGTGCGCACCCATCAACCACAAATAAACGCACCAGACGTACACACAGCCGAGCGCCAGATCCCAGAGCCCTCTTTCGACGAAGTTGTAGAGGCGATAAATCGACTGAAAAACAACAAGGCTCCCGGAATCGATTGCATACCGGCAGAGCTTGTGAAGCATGGAGGAGAGGCAACCGCTCGAAAGATCCTCCAACTGGTTAAAATAATATGGGACAAGGAACTCATTCCGGAAGAATGGAAAACCTCAATAGCCATCCCCATTTTCAAAAAAGGCGACAGATTTGACTGCGAAAATTACAGAGGAATATCATTGCTCCCAATCACATACAAAATATTAACAAATGTCATACTGGCGAAAATCACACCGTACGCAGAAGAAATATTGGGAGACTACCAATGCGGCTTCCGTCGGAACCGGTCAACAAGCGACCAGATGTTCACAATAAGGCAACTGCTGGAAAAGAAGTGGGAATACGGAGAGACGGTTCACCAACTGTTCGTGGACTTCAAAAAAGCCTACGACTCAGTCGCAAGGCAGAGACTCTACCATATTGTGGTTGAGCTGGGGATCCCGAAAAAATATGCCGCCCTCATTCACATCTGCATGAACGAAAACAGAGGGCGAGTTAGAATAGAAAACCACCTCTCAGAACCATTCGAAATCCGGGACGGACTAAAACAAGCGGATGGCCTATCACCATGCCTTTTTAACCTTGTCTTCGAGTATGTTATCAGAAAGGTACAAGACGACAACACGGCAGAATCATCCCTGAACGGGGTCACACAAGCGCTCGCGTATGCGGATGACATCGCCGTTTTGGGCGATAATCTCGAAACTATAAGTAAAAACAGTGAAATCATCATGCAAGCAGCAGAAGAGGTGGGCCTAGAAATAAACGAAGACAAAACGAAATACATGATTACGACGAGAGCAGGTGGACTTCAGAGAACACATATAAACGTCAGAGGCAAGACATTTGAAAATGTCAAAGAATTTAAATATTTGGGAACGATACTGGCGACCAGAAACGAAACGTCAAAGGAAATTAACAAAAGACTACATTCCGGCAACGCTAGTTGGCATGCAGCCAGTAAACTATTAAAATCCAAACTGCTATCACGTAATATAAAGCTCCGTGTCTATAGAACCATAATCATGCCGATTGCTCTATACGGATGCGAAACATGGGCTCTCACAAAACGGGAAGAGAACAAATTCCGCGTATTCGAGAATAAAGTTTTAAGGGGTATATTTGGCGGTAAATATGACGGAGTCAGGACAATGGAGGAAACTCCACAACCACAAATTGGAAGAGCTATACCGCAAACCTACAATAGTGAGAGTAATCAAGTCGCGAAGATTAAGATGGGCCTGACACGTAGCGCGAATGGACGATGATAAGACCGTGCATAGAATTCTTGACGGTAAACTAACGGGGAAGAGACCGACAGGACGGCCGCGACGGAGATGGGAGGACAATGTTAGATTGGACCTCGAGGAGATCAGATCGGATGATCGAACGTGGAAGGAGAGTGCACGGGACAGGGAACAATGGCGGAGCCGAGTCGGTGAGGTCATGAACTTCCGGGTTCCTACAGGGCAGTAAATAATAATAATAATAATAAAAGTAAGTGCAGCGTGGTGTATACCGCGTCATGTTGCGGATTATTTGGTAGAACTTCCGCGAGTTAATTAAAACAAATTTTGTATTTAAATCTATTTATTATTCAAAAAGTGAACGTGTATGTTCCTTCACGGCTGGGAAATCAATCGCTCGGTTCCTCTTCGGTGGCGGTATTTATGCCTCGAATTGTGATAAGGTTGAGTGGCGGATTCAGCCTATTTGTTGGTGGGTCTGTTGTGGAAAAGCTTGAGTTTTCTGTACTGGGGCCGTGTGTTGATTTATGATAGATTTGGATTGAATTGCTGTACTGGGCCGTGTGTTGATTTATGATAGATTGGATTTATTATCATCGGTATGCTTTTGGCGAGTTTGTATAATATTTATACAGTATTTATATTATAAAGATTGATAATAAAAATGGTACTAATGTGAATTACAATAAATATTTTAAAATACAAGGGTTAGTGTATATAGAGATTTGTTTGGGGTTTTAATTGTAGTAATAGGTATGCGGATGTATGATACATTATGTGGGAGGTGTTAACTCGCGCCTGGTCCGGACCTCGCTCTTTACTTTTCTCTATTTCACAGACAAGGTTTTTTTCCTAGGCACTTTTCTTTTATCTGTGGTCTTTTTTCAGTTCTTCTCAGCTCTTTGTATTTCTCCTCGCGCCCCCGCGTCCTATGAGACTGCTGCATTGCTCGGTATGCAGCATTCTTACGTTCAGTCGCTAGTTTGCACTCATCATCAAACCAGTCGCTACGATCTGTACGACTACTGCCTAAGATGGAGTTGGCAGTACTAATGACAGTATTCTTAGGGCGTGTCCATTTCTCTTCTACGCCCGGCAGTCTGGCCCCAGGACTTACTGTTCCTCCGTCGAGCTCTTCGAGGCCGAGTCTTAACGTATGACCAAAAGTGTTACTGGTATTCTTGTTGCGTAAGGCACCTGTGTTGATTCGAACCTGATCCGCGGATGCAATACGTCTCCATAAGGCAATCCGCACTCGGAGAACTGCACCAACAAGAGTGTGATCCGAGTCGACGTTGGCACCTCGGTATGTTCGTACCGTCATCAGGCTCGAGGAGTGGCGCCGATCTATCAATACGTGGTCAATTTGTTTGCGAGTGGCTCCATCAGTTGATACCAAGGTGACTTTGTGGATATCTTTTCGCGGAAACCTGGTACTTGCAACGACCAAGTTTTTCGATGCTGCCAGTTCGATGACTCGTAGTCCACTGTCATTACTGTTCTCATGCAAGCTATGGGAACCTGTGTAATGCCTGAAGACCGACCTATTTTTGCATTCAAATCAATTCACATCGTATCTTGGGCAGGCATTGAGGTCCCGTTCGACGTTCTCGTAGTACTCTTTTTTTTCGTCGTCAGGGGACTCCTCTGTAGCAACTTTTTATATGTCAGGTTTGTGCTGAAATTTAGGTTTTCATTTAGATTTCATTGGGTTTATCTTTTATCTTCCTGTTTCTTGTTCCTATCTTCTTTTCTCTGTTTTCTGCATTCCTATTTGTTTTTATTCACCTGCTTCTTATCTGTCTGTTTCTTGCTTTTTGTGTTTTCCCGTGTCTCTCAATTTTCTTTCATTTATCCTTTGCTAAACGGACTTTTCTTCTCTTCAGAGCTTGGGCCATGAACCAACCGCATCAGGATTTTATGACTCTGTTTGAGATATTGAGAAGCGAACTCGTCACCGCGGTAGTCAAGATTGCTGCTATCGAGAGGGAGAATGCAGCATTGAAAGTTATTACTTGATTAATCGATAGTATAGTGGTTAGTTAGCCTGGCACGCGGGAGACCGGGGTTCGATTCCCCATCGGGGAGCCTCTGGCGCAAGAGTAATGATCTTGCCCGGAAAAAACAAATCATTATGGAAAATTTAACAATCCTCAGGACTTGCTAAATAAGGCCAAGACTGGTTCCGATGATGATGATGAAACGTCAAAGTAAAACAAATAATGGACGGTAATGAAGGAGCTATTGAGACTCTGCCCACTTATTATATATCTAGTGTGGCACACTTGTAAAAACGGTTTTGGGTAATTTCCCAGTTTCCCTAGGGAACTCAGAATCACCAGACGTAATCAACAAATTCACTGCAAGCACATTTTACACTTTCTTTATTTTGTGCAATTAAACAATTTCCCCTTGAGCCAGGCTACAGTTCTTACGTGCTGTACGGCAACAACTAACAACGACCGGCAGAAGAATCACGGATGACAAAAACTATCCCCAAAGAAGAACCGATGTCATTCGCGACTAACCATCGACTGATCGCCTTGGAGAGGTCCTTTATGGTTGAATGCGATTGTTTACATACGATCGTATCCACAAAGCATTATCGCAAGAATCCAAATCACTGGCATAATATGAACAGTCAGCGCACACGTGCACAATTGAAGAACAAACCCTATTGTTACCCAATGTTCACACAATGTAATCTTGAATGATGATAGGAATATTAAATAAGCACCATACAGGACCGATTTTATGTAGATAAACAGGAGCAAAACATTTTTTGAATCCAAAGCAAGATCTAAGAATAAACTTTGTACCGTGGCTAGTTGTTACATGTCGCCATAACATAAATACTACATTATGAATACAGCTCGTCTCTTAAAGCTATTTGTAAAACCCAACATGTGTACGCTACATGTCGTCATAGCATTTTAAGTACCTTTTCTCTAATTGCATTTTTATATACCTTTTAAAATATACACAGATAAACATTTTGTGTATTTATCCTTTTTCTTGTAATTACGCGATGTACATTCTGTTGTTGTTCAAAATGTTAGATTTTAAGTGAATAAAAATATAAGTTAGTCTAAGAAAGTAACTCAAGAAGCAAAGGTGCTCTTAATAAAGGACTCTTGGCTAACGAAAGATCGTTGACCACAATCTGTTAAAACTAAAACTGGCACAGTCGGTAGGATACCTGAACGTAAAACAAAGAAAAAGTGCTAAAGAAAAAACTAACGACAATAAAACTATCAGCAAGTGCAACAACGAAATAAAGGTTGGCACATTTAAATAACATTATCATCGCACGTGAATTGATGTTGGAACAGGACCAGCAAATGGAGGAGGGCAGTGAGCGCTCCTCCCCATCCAACTATGATATACATGGGTGGACTGAAAAGTTTCCGACCTAACAAATTTTTATTTTTCTACACAGTCTCCTTGTAACTCTACATACTTTTCCCAGCGATGCTCCCATCTCTCTAACTCGTCCAAATAGTAATCGGCGTTTTTCTCTGCAAAATAACTATTCACGAAAGTAATTGCCTCCTCATTTGATGAAAATCTCTGTTCTCCGAGCACAATTTTTAGATTAGGGAACAAAAACAAGTCGCTTGGGGCTAGATCTAGTGAGTAAGGCGGATGGTCAAGCAGTTCAAAGTCATGTGAATTAATATGTAAAACGTTTTTGGACATTTTCATAGCCTCTGCTATTTCTCTCACTTTAATTGGGCGGTCGTCTAGCACCATTTGATGAACTTTAGTGATGTTATCGTCAGTTGTTGCAGTTTTTGGAGGTCCCGAACGTTCATCGTCTCCCAAGCTCTCACGGCCACGTTTAAATTGAGCTGCCCAAAATTTCACTATGGGAAATGATGGTGCAGAGCCCCCATACTCAGAGTTCAACTTATCGCGTTTTAAATAATAGTGAAGAACAACGTGTGATTCGAACTGAAGCTATGACAGTTTGAATCACCAAAAATTAGACCTAAGTGTTACCCATCAGGCTACTGGGCGATTTTAGAATTTGATTATTAAACTCGACTATACTCCACTGATGTGAATTGTTATGTTATCGCTATGGTATACGGCTCTGATGTATTTTTTTATTCGATTTTCGTTCGATGTTCTTCACTATTTTGCTTGTGAATTGTGTGTGTATCTGTTAGAGACGCCATAAACTCATCTTTGACTTGCGTAGGCGTATTGCCTTTCAAAAACAAAAATTTAATGACGGCTCAATACTCAATTTTGTCCATTGTCACAAAAACATTCACATCGACTCACTCAAACGACTGTCAAATAAACACTACGTGTCCAAAATGACTGACATTTTGGTGAGTAACTGTCAAAAGATGCACAACTACATTTGATAGCTTTTATTGACGAGTGCTGCTATCTTCACGTTGAGGTCGGACTCTTTTCAGGCCACCAATGTATATTATGTTGCGTTCTAACCATGGTCTTATCCACCAGCTCTCGAGTTTAGTACCGTGATGATAGTAGATAGATATTCTGGACTTTAGTATCATGACCGTAGATAATGTAAGGTTTACTCAGAAGAAAGATTTTTCTAGTAAATGCTTTTATACATCATAAGTACAAGCATGGCGAGGTTAATCTGGTTTCAAGAAGCAGTATTGTCTTACCTATCAAGTGGCCGCTCGCAAAGTTACCCCCATCGTTATTTTTCATGTTTTTCACAATGTAATATCTTCTGTTTCACTTTCTACTCATAGAAGAATTTGGCATGTCAAATACGAATGGCCCTCTTGAATGTCGTCCGGCTTTCCTCTTTACTACTTGACTTGTGCAACCAACTCCATAGCCCTAATATTTTCTATACAATCTGCATCTGTTGCAGCACAAGCAGCAACATTTAAAAACAAGGAATGGATCGATCTCTCAGCGATGCCACAAAAGGAGAACCGATTCCCTCCAATTTTTAAATAAGTCAATTCACCCACCATCGAAGCGACAAAATTCAACACGACAACTCCATCGCCGAAGGGTATACTCCGTTTCTTAGCTCAATTATTAATATCGACATTGCAACGGAAAAAGGCACTCGTACGATACAACCGTTTCTCACGATGATCTGCTGTTCGATAGCACGGGGCTTTTGATCGGATGACAGTAACGGGGAACTATGGATTACGAGGTATATTAACGGGCGCATGGAGACAATTCTTTTCCTTTCTTCGTTGTGCTTTGGTGCGATTAAAATCAGATTTTTTGTTGCTTTTTGAAGGGTTAAGCAAAGTGGCCGTTGAAGTGGCAAATTAAACTAAATGAATGTAAAGTTTTGAAAATGTATTTAAATTAAGTGAATTTAAAGTTTTGTAAAGATTGGTACACGAAGTGTAAATAAATATGTATAAAAATAGCTGCAACAAAACCTCTTTTTTTGGATTAAATGAAATTTGGCTGTCCTGGTCGAGGGAATAACGACCACGGATTATCATTGGTCCTTCGAGCCGGATTTCAAAATCCGAGGCAAGAAGTCAGCGCAACAACTAAAAACGGAGTCCAACATCCGAGGGACAACAGTGATCAACGTGAGCAGCGCTACAATCAAGGTAGGTGGTAATTTAATAATTTTTAATATTAATAAATTAAGGATCCGAAGCGATCATAATAAAAAGTGTTGTGTGGTGTGTTGGGTATATAAAGATACAGTGTTCAAATAAACGATGAACTAAAAATTTGTTTTTAACGTATTTTTAAAGTGGAAAGTTATCCTGAGTGCTGTATTGGAATTACAAAATCAAGAATAAAGAAGCGAAGAAAACAGTACTATTGAGAGTCCAGAACAAACTACTTTCATTTCCCTTCTTCATGTAAATAATTGTGTTGGTAATCGGCGGAAAATATAATAAATAAATATTTGTCTATTTTTCCATCTTCAAAATTCCAAAATGCAAACTAAACATTTCAAGGTAAAGCACAATTCAAACTACACACTAAAGTACATTTAGCAACTCCCAATACTGTTGTCGTTTCAATTGTCCATGGTTGTGCTTGTCTACACTCATTAATCTAGTGCAGGTAAACCTGTAGGAACCTCGCAGTACTTTCGGTGGTAGACATCATTTGGCTCCATTGTTTCACGGTGCTACGGGTACTGTCACAACCCACCAGTCAATTATAGAAAGCGCATCGTCAATGGGACAAGTTACGGCAACCCTCTACGCTTTTCATCCGGGCTACATCTCCACCAGACACCATGAGCAAGCAAAGAACGTCTAACTGGATAGACAGCTTCCAACACATCGCGAGCGAGTTAACGGCTGACCACAAGGCGTATTTAGCCTTGGATCAATCGGCCAAATCCATTCATATGAATGAGGTGCGTTTGTCTAACTTGGACCGATCTTTTGACGAAGCGCGAAGACTGCACCAGAAGATTGTCACGGCACCTAATGAAGATGCAAAGGTGAAGTACATGGACTCCTTAGTATTTCAAAATTTGAAGGAGTTATACTACATGTACTCATCTGACTTAAAATCCCAGTTGGCGGCCACCGAGGACCTACACCAGACTCTTAATAATTCAGCAGCGGTTTCGAGATCTCCAACAGTCGAATTGAAACTTCCGGCCATTAAAATTCCGACCTTTTCAGGCTCATACCAAATGTGGCCTGAATTTAAAAGCCTATTTGAAAGTCTGGTGATAAAAAATGCATCCATTTCTGATGCTCAAAGGCTTCATTACTTGAAGACCAAATTAAATGGTGAAGCGGAGCGATTACTAAGCAACACTGCCATCACCGATGGTCATTTTGAAAGCGCTTGGGCAACTCTGGTGAAGCGTTACCAGAACGTAAGATGGTTAAAGGATAACCAATTCAGATTGCTTTTCGACCAACCAAAGCTTGCGCAAGAATCGTCCGATGGCCTAAAACTTCTCTTAGACTGATATACCATACCGTGCAGAAACTACCACGGATTACGCGAGGACAATGGGAATCTAACATAGCTTCTTATGTGGATTATCCGACTTACAGCGTACTGGAAGACTTCTTGTTGATGAGGGCAAGAACCTTGGAGGTGATGGGCCCATCCGCAACAGAGTCATCGCAACCAGGACCAAAGAGGCACACACTAGGCACAGTTAGCGCCTTTAATGCAACCATCGGAAAATGTCCCATGTGCCAGGAGTCGCATCCCATCAGACAATACCACAAATTCAAGGCATTGAATCCGAACAAAAGACGAGAGGTCGTTCGGAGAAACAACTTGTGTTTCAACTGCCTGTCTGAGGCACATACGGCGTAAAACTGCACTAGCAGGTTCACATGTTGGACATGTAAGAGGAAACACCATTCAATGCTGCACCAAACTGACTCTGCCAACCAAATGCTGGCGAGTGAACCCCGTTCAAGGGTGGCTAGCCAGACACCATCTCCATCCAGTTCTTCTTCCACTCAACACGCAACAACGAACCAGGCTCCGCATCGTACATCCCCCTCCAGGACTACTTCGGCACATAATACGTACGTAGCCGAAAACCATAAGGTACAATCAGTCCTTCTGGTTACTGCATTAGTGAAGGTCTTCCCAACTGGTGGGCAACCTGTGCTGCTGCGAGCATTACTAGATCCTGGAGCAGAAGCTTTGTTCATTTCTGAGCCTGCCGTACAATTTTTAAGGCTCAAAATGGAGAAAATTCACACTAACATCCGAGGCGTTGGAGAACACAATACGAGTGTATCCAAGCATGCGGTGTCAGTAACGATACATTCGAATGTGAGTAAAGATTTCAACATTCAGCTGAGGGCTTTGGCCTTACCCAAACTTACGGCTATGCTCCCGACGCAAGATATATCCTGTGATAACTGGACTCATATCCAAGACATTCGACTTGCGGATCCATCATTTGGTAAACCAGGTAAGGTCGACATGTTACTTGGTAGCGATGTGTATCCAGCCATTCTATAAGAAGGGATTATTAAGGGACCACCAGGAACCCGCATGGCCCAGCAGACAGAACTTGGCTGGGTGCTTTCGGGCGGCGTCAATTTCAAGGTCCCGACAACAGTAACATCGCTTCATACAACCTTTGAAAACCAACATGGAAAACATTTCGATAGAACTCATCCAGCAGTGCAATATTCAGCCGTTGCTCCTACTGGCCAGCGAATGGTTCGTTCTACTAGAAACCTAACTACGCAACCTGTCTTCCTCAATCAAACGCTGTGACAGTTTTTACCTTTGCCACAAATAATTAATTGTAATTTAATTTTACCTGTAATCTTGGTGAATTAGATCAGCAGCTAGTCAAATCATAGACCTCGGTCCATTGTCGATAATGTCAGGAATGCACAGTGTTCCGGCTCTCGGCCAGATTAGTCCTTTCAATGGTGAATGATTTAGTTAGAATCTATAGATCATATATTGAAGCTCCTCCATTTCCATGGGCACCATTGAAACAATTTTGTATTTTATAAACAGCTCTCCAGGACAGTGATCAGCATTTAATTACAAATATATGTTCGTGACACTGTACAAAAAATATAGTTTGCTGTTTTTGCACGTTCACACTCGGGTCATATCTGAGTTAGGATTTATATGAAGGGTAAATTTTCTGAACCGAATCATTTGAAAGAACCTGACACTGAGAATTGTAATTAATTATGAGATATATTTAATATGTAACAACAATTTCAACACTTTTGGGAATCTAGTGTATTTTTGAAAATACTCTTATTACTTTTCAATTTCCTTATCTTTTCTTTTAATCTCAAACAAAAAAAAGGCACGGGCTTCTTTCTTTTCTTTCCTCCAAAAAAAATCTCTATCCATCGGGCCACGAACAACCGTATTTTTTCTCTGCCTTTTACAATCAACCGAAAAACGGAATTTCAAAACCGTACATCTCAAAAACATTAACCCGTTCTCTCTCTCGCTCCCCATCAACGTCCACCTCGAAAACCGAATTCGAACTCGAAGAGCTGCACGATCTACACCCGAATCGGGGCCTGTTCGAAAACTCACTTGTGGATCGCGCAACTCCTCCACTACCTTACCATCATACCATTTTAAAACAAATTATATTAAAATTACAAATTATCGAATGATGGTGGTGGCGGAAACCGTACGTAACAACGCCATTTCTAGTTCAACCAAATCTAAACCACAATCCAATTGCTGATGGGCACCAGGCACCGTCACCGCATATGCAGCATCAAGTGCGGTCTACTAAAAATCATCATGGAAATAATGTTGTCTCACAAATAATGACTGCACCTCATGGCCGTAGTATACGATCATCAAATAGACGTCGACAGCGGAATTACGAATCAGGTGATGGAACCTATATTTCGAATTCTAGAGTGATGACTAATACTGGAGGACGAATTTCCACGAACCAGTATCAAGGGAATAAGACGACTAACTCTGGACGAAAAGGAAATTCAGCGAACTCTAGCAATTCGAGAAACGCAGGGGCTTCGTCTGGTCCTCAAGGGCAGCAGGTCATCCCTATGGTTGCCATCATAATAAAAACCGAAATGATCTTTCTCGACACCATCATTCAACTAACGGATCGAATCCACCATCAGGCAATGCTGGCCACACAAATGTCAGTTTCCATAGAGAAATTCCCCCAAGGCCAGCCAATGGCATTAGCGCTGTATATCGAATTCATCCCCAACCACAACGGCACCAGCCACAGCAATCACGTTTGATTCTGAACGCAGACGGTGCTCCGCAGCTGGCGACTACTTCAACATGTCGGGCTTCAACACAGGCTAATCGTCCGCAGAAGATGGCGAGCGTACAAGCGGTCAATAACAATATTACACGACCGGCTGTAACCCAACTAAGTGGACGTCACGCTGAATCAGCAGCCTTATCTGGGGCATCTCGATCTCAGCAATTTATAAACGGCAACATTCCAAGGCACGGTGTGGCTGCACAACTACAAGGTTTTCAACCTAACGGCAACTACATCGCTCGAAAACAAAGGTCAAATAGTTTCAATGGTCCGATCAGTTCGCAACTAACAACGCAGTTCCATCAGAGCTTAACAGACATCAACCTAATCAAGCAGACGATGAATGTTAACCATTGGAACAGGACAAATATTCATCAAAGACCTGCCGCGGCTAATGCGGCAGGTAAAGCCTTACAGGCACCTCCTCCACAAAATGTCGGAGATATACAACGGTCGATAATCTCAGCTGTTAACCCAGCCCAGACTCTCCGACTGTCTGGCATGGCCTCGTCAGCAGGCTCCCTGCAAACCCAAATGGTTCAGTCAGTAACCCCTGAACCGGTTACAATTGCTACGCCATTTAGTCTACGAAGGGTGAAGCCAAGTTCACAACACACCAGCAATGGCAACCCAGCGAAGGTGTTCCACAATTGCAAACAACGATATACGAGAACCCCATACACGAGGTTAGATGGTGGAATCCTTAACAGCGTGAATGGAAGAGGAAACCAACTCCTCCTACTGTAGCTGTATCAACAGTTTATCAAAGTGAGGCCCTCAACAACAACGACGACAGCATACCTCGAACCACAGCGTATGCCAATTCTGTTGATGATTTAACAGCCATCACACATTTAGTCAACATTAGCTACAACGTTAGCACTCAATGGCCAATGGGGCCTCCTGTCACACACTCTGTCATACACACACACACACACACACACACACACTAACGCTAATAATCGATTATGAATTACGGTAAATATAACTGATAAACAATAATGGATTACAATTAAAATCATACCCCAATAACACTAATAATTGCCACCCCTCTGCCCATCCAACCCTCACGCTGATGAACAGCATAAGTGATGGCGGGGACCTTGGATAACACCTAATGATGTTTTGATACACAGAAAGTTGAAGCCTAGGTCGAGCATCCCCGTGCTGATCTCATCGCAGGAACCATAGCAACAACGCTTTGACTAAGTATCTTCGCCGGCCCGGCAAGATGTTGCAGCGCAAGCAGCAACATTTAAAAACAAGGAATGAATCGATCTCTCAGCGATGCCACAAAAGGAGAACCGATTCACTACAATTTTTAAATAAGTCAATTCAGCCACCATCGAAGCGACAAAATTCAACACGACAACTCCATCGCCGAAGGGTATACTCCGTTTCTTTGCGCAATTATTAATATCGACATTGTAACGGAAAAAGGCACTCGTACGATACAACCGTTTCTCACGATGATCTGCTGTTCGATAGCACGGGGCTTTTGATCGGGTGACAATTACGAGGTATATTAACGGGCGCATGGAGACAATCCTTTTCCTTTCTTCGTTTTGCTTTGGTGCCATAAAAATCAGATTTTTTGTTGCTTTTTGAAGGGTTAAGCAAAGTGGCCGTTGAAGTGGCAATGAAACTAAATGAATGTAAAGTTTTGAAAATGTATTTAAATTAAGTGAATTTAAAGTTTTGTAAAGATTGGTACGAAGTGTAAATAAATATATATAAGAATAGCTGCAACAAAACCTCTTTTTTTGGTTTAAATGAAATTTGGCTGTGGGCTCCTCGGTAGTATAGTGGTTAGTATACCCGCCTGTCACCCGGGAGACCGGGGTTCGATTCCCCGACGGGGAGCCTCTGGCGCAAGACTAATGACCTTGCCCAGAAAAAATAAATCATTATGGAAAATTTAACAAGCCTCAGGACTTACTAAATAAGGCCAAGACCGGTTCCCGGTTGTAGGGCCGATGATGATGATGAAATTTGGCTGTCCTGGTCGAGGAAATAACGACCACGGATTATCAGCATCGAATCGACATGTTTGGTTTAAGTTGGATGCTTTTTAATTTGTGTGAAATGGAGTATCTCAACCTTTCAGATCTTAAGAAAAATGTTACATTCAAATGTCAAGTTGTATTGAATGCATTGAAATATATTTCCTAAACATTTTATTAAACTAAACAACTTGCAGATTGATTTATATTCGTTCTTTATATGGTAAAAGTATATTTATGCAACCATTGAAGATATCTGTTTTTTCTGTTAAATAATTTCAAGTTCATTAAAGATAAAACTTACCGGAATGTATTTATTATTGGATATGCGATAGAATTCACATACACCAAATATTCGTCTGTTCCGAGCTAAAATTGGAAGGCTCAAGATATGTCTAGGAAATATGCATGAAATATCTTGAAGGTAAGGATAATCCAATGATACTGATTCATATGCATCGACTGTTAGCGAAACTTTGTTCTTCACAACATAAGTTGCTATCGTTTTTCCTTCGTCTGTTTTATTCATAAAATGATAAAATATATAAAAGTAAATATATGTGTTATTCCATTACATATCGCTGAATTGATTTTAGAAGTTTTACCAATGTTCCATTTGAATTCATCTGGTGGTAAATCATCTGTCTCGTCCCTGTTGATTAAAATTAATTCGTTACGTGCCTCATCATAATTGTATAATAAATATCCTGTAAGAAAAGTAAATTAAAAATATCAAGATCGTATAATATAAAATCGTATGTCCGACCGTCGCTGTTGGTATATTCCTTCAAAAATTCTGCTAACTTGTGCATTTCAAGGTAAACATAATTTCCGTTAGGAAAGTATTTCATGTTAACTGTTAACGCCACATCGTTTTCTCTGAAATTGCATTCATTCGAATCACAAGAAACTATGCCTCTGATAAATATACCTGGGTTCATCGGGAATAAATACGTCTCTGAATTCCATTGAGTTACCAATTTTGAACTAAAAAAAAAAAAAAGGAAAAATTGACGCTATTTACCCGTAAAAGTCGAAGTCTTCGACAGAACTATAAAAACAATCAATGAGTAATGTGATCATTTCAATTAAATCGATGACATGTCATTATTTATTATTAGCAAGTATTTCGACCAATTTGGCTTAGGTAAAACCAGCTTAAATAAAATGATGGTTGATTGCGGTTTGATTTGATCACATTTATTTATTTTTTCTTGGTTACATAAAAATCTCGCTTAATGTTCTGCAATAAATATCTGAATTGAATATTAACGAGTTAGTGTCACCTTATTAGATACTCCCTGTGAAGACCGATTTTTCCTTTACCAGCGGTTGCAGCAGCAGATCTTGGCTGCGAAGCTCCGTCATCGAACTGGAATTCCTGGGCTGACAAACAGGACCAGCAGAATCACCACTTCATCATTCGCCGTTGCCTGAGACAACACCTTAGGTCGAGTGCCCTGGAAAGCTAGCATGATCAACTCAGTCTGGGCAGCAACATCGATAAACCAGCTCATCGTCGCATACCTACCGGCGCTGGTGTCATCGATTGTAGTTTGCTTTGTGTTTGTGAGTCAATGCTTTTTCAGTGGCTGTGTTGTTGCGCTGCAACATCTTCCGGGGCCGGCGACGATGCATCAGCAGGCGTGTGGGGGTTTAAGAAGTTGTGTGCCTACAGGGGCACAGGTTCACTTAAATCGCCAACGTTGTTCCGACGAAAATTGTTCACCCAAGAAGAATGGATAAATAAAAAACATTGGAGGTTTTTTGTTGTTTAAATGTTTTCTTTATTGTTTTATTTCACTTATTTTCCTATCTATTTTTTTTATTAATCACAGAGTCAAACTTTGTATAATGACAGCAGATTGGAATGCCAATTCTAAAGCACACTTTTGATATCACCACCAAACTTTTAAGCAACAATATGTAACTTCTTTTACAAAACCACAAGTATTTTAATTACACTGGAATATCCTTTAAATAAGATAGATGTATACATATTTTGAATTAGTTGATCGTTCTCTCTTTCTTTTTTTTTTTGTTCCGGTCATAGACTTCAAATACTCGACTGATTCGTTACGCTTGACGATGCGCACTAGACGAGGGTTGAAATTCGTTTTTTTTAAACAAAAACCCGACGGACTCGCACTTAACAATTGCGTGTGCACCCACTCCAGTGGATATATCTCGACTGATCCCAATGAGGGATGAAAATTGACTTCTTGGCTATGCACAACGATCAACCAATCGTGATCATACTCTTATCTGTGCTCTCTCATTTTCCCCGCTCACCGAAGTGAATAAACCCATTGGTTAATTCAATAGTCGATAGACTAGAGAGAATGAGAGAACCGAAACGAAGAGCGCAATGATCCCGAGGATGATTTTGCTTTTTACATGCACCAACGCAAAATCAATGGTGACCGAGTGACCTAGTTTGGACATTGGATTCATCTCAGAGTGAAATGTACTCTGAGAAGGGGAAAATGAAATGGGATGAAAAGTATTTTGTGCTATTCACCTGACTAAAGAATTTATTGATCCCTAGCGAATAGCATGTCTGGGGGAAGTCGAAGGGACGCTGCAACGGCTTGGGAAATATTACCGTGAGACAAACTAAAAGAATTCGATAACCCAAGCCGTTGCACGATGACGTAACAGCATCGTTTGGTTAGACTTTGCTGTTGCTACCCAACATGAATTGTGATTTCCGGTGGAAATCTCATGAGGTTAATGCAATGGAGTTGCCATATGGCAAGAAAGAGCTGAATTCAATTATGCATTATCTGCATATAATAATGAATCCAGGCCATGCGTCCTTTTGGGATATAACTTTTTTACAGGTGAAATAGCCGACGGAAGGGATTGGGGTTGAGGTGATGCGCTGTTAGCAGGCAATTTCGGGTAGAAATTATGGGTTGATTCTCCGTGTAATATAGAGAACCCCCACAGGCATCTCTTCCTTCCCGTTGTCCAAGTGTGGTACATCAGCCCAGCGGTTAACTTGATCGCAATTAGTACGGAGATCATTATGGTTGGATATAAAATATGCTTCAATGCTTGTGTCGATTATGAACAGAGACACAGGGTAAAGGTAGGGTGGCAATAATTAATTACAATAGTTATAACTGATTCTATTAGTTGGTTTCAAGTTATACGATATAATTGGTTATGTTCGCAGTGATTCGTGTGGCTCCTCGATAGTATAGTGGTTAGTATACCCGTCTGTCACCCGGGAGACCGGGGTTCGATTCCCCGTCGGGGAGCCCCTGGCGCAAGACAAAATAAATCAATTTGGAAAATTTAACAAGCCTCAGGACTTGCTAAATAAGGCCAAGACTGGTTCCCGGTTGTAGTGCCGATGATGATGATGATGATGATGATTCGTGTGTTGAGGATTCGCAATTATATGCAGCGGGGAGGATCTAGTACGTCTATCGTCTAGTACTCTCCCCGACAAACATATTCACCACACCTGTTGAGGGTGTACGATCAACTGTCAACATTAATTGGGTTTTTAACTTGCGCAAAACACCATTTGCCTTTTTCTGTAAAATGTTCTGTGATAGTTGTAATTCAGATGATCGTTTTGAATTAAATTTATATAATTAACTAAAACAAGGACCGTTCTATTTGTTATCCTGGTTTAATTCGTTTTAATGCAACCCATCAACCAAAAGTCAAAGTGATCATCACTGCATACGGAGGGACAGGCAAGTTCATCAAATACATCCATTCAGTGCGGGACCTTCAAGCCGGAAGATTGTGACTTGAAGACGTAGAACGGCCACAACCAGGTTGCATTGTAGATTTCTACAAAAAAGGTATTGCTGTTCCTTTTTTAATCTAAACCTATTTGGTTTCGGGCATCGTTGTTTCGCACGCCACCATGTGGCTTTTGGACTTGTAAATAGTAATGATTTAATTGCTCCCTTTAATCTTTGGATATTCCCGACGACATACCTCGCACGACCACGAGTTATCGCACACGTGATTCATATTATCAGTGTATGTTTGTTTTTTGGTTTCGGTAAGAAGGTGGAAATCTTCAAAAGATACCTCTGGACCGGGTTTTTACCGACTAAAAGCTTCTCCCGACATGCTCATTTTCCCGTTGATCCCCGCGGAACTTTCTTTTAGATATTCCATCTCGGGTTGGGACGGAGTTTACCTGCTACTCCACTCGTCGCGTGGCAATTAGTGCATCATTTCACAGAAAATACCATTTGTTACGGACCATGCCTGTTTTGAACTAGGCATGTATTCTATTTGGCGCAAGACTAATGACCTTGCCCAGAAAAAAGAAATCATTATGGAAAATTTAACAAGCCTCAGGACTTGCTAAATAAGGCCAAGACCGGCTCCCGGTTGTAGTGCCGATGATGATGATGATGATGATGTATTCTATTACTCCTCCCGGAATAGCTGTCCGTTTCATATGTCTCTTCAAAATCGTTCGTGCGGTCTCGAATCTCACACACTCTGTGAGTACGTGTTCCGCATTTTCTATTTTGCCTTCGCAATACAAGCAGTATGGCTGATTCACATGCTTATACTTGTGCAAGTATTGCGGAAAGCATCCATGTCCTGATATTTGCTGAGTCAGGTGGCAATTCAGCTCGTCATGTTTGACCACAACGTTGTAACCACGTTCATTCGCAACTATCGAGCATCAGGGGTCATATTAGACACATATATAGCGTTTGCAAAGATAGTGAGGGACGTGTGCTTCGAATCGACCCTATTACGATTAGAATCACTAAAAACTTGAGCCAATGCTCAACACATCAGGCCACTGTCGCGTGGACGAATTCGATTTCTAAACTCAAGTACATTCAACTGATGTGGAATTATTATCTTATCGCAATGGTATACGGGTCTGACGCTTTGCTTATTCGAATTTCTTTCGGTGTTCTTCACTATTATATATTGTGTCTGTTAGAAACGCCACACATACCCGATTATGGACACACAAATTGGGACAACTCTAATATCACATTGAACGAAAAAGTCCACCAATTCTCACTGATAGGAGCTAAAGGAGGGTTGCGATAAATAATTCTGCAACTCAACTTCACGAGATTTTGGTTGAAACTTCGGAGACTTACGAGGGTGGGCTGAAAAGTTTCCGACCTAGCAAAGATACAAGACATTTTTTCTCAAAATTTATTTTTATTTTTCTACATAGTCTCCTTGTAACTCTACACACTTCTTCCAGCGATGCTCCCATCTCTCTAACCCGTCCAAATAGTACTCGGCGTTTTTCTCTGCAAAATAACTGTTCACGAAGGTAATTGCCTCTTCATTTGACGAAAATCTCTGTCCTCCGAGCGCAATTTTTAGATTATGGAACACAAACAAGTCGCTTGGGGCTAAATCTGGTGAGTAAGGCGGGTGGTCAAGCAGTTCAAACCGTAATTCGTGGGTTTTCGCCATGGCAACCGCAGAGGTGTGAGACGGGGCGCTGCCTTGGTGAAACAGTATTTTCTTTTTCTGCAAATGTGGCCGTTTTTTCACAATTTCTACCTTCAGTTGGCCAAGTAATGATGCGTAATATGCTCCTTGATTAGTTTTTCCTTTTTGTAGATAATCGATTAAGATAAGTCCATAACTATGCCTAAAAACAGCCGCCATCACTTTCCCATCCGAAAAAATAGTTTTTGCTTTTTTTGGAGCCGATTCCCTCTTTGCAGTCCACTGTTTTGACTGTATTTTTGTTTCGGGCGTATAATGGTGTATCCAAGTTTCATCGACAGTAATTAATCGGCGCCAAAACTCGGATATATTGCACCCAAACTGCGCCAATAGTGCGTCGGGAAAATTCATTCGCACACGTTTTTGGTCTAACGTGAGCAAACATGGCACCCAATGCGCGGACAGCTTTTTTATATCTAAATCTTAATTTAATATGTGACCAACACGTTTTTTTTTACATTTTCAGAACCTCTGCTATCTCTCTCAGGCGGTCGTCTAGGACCATTTGGTGAACTTTAGCGATGTTATCGTCAGTTGTTGCAGTTTTTGGACGACCCGAACGTTTAACGTATCCCAAGCTCTCACGGCCACGTTTAATTTCGCTGCCCAAAATTTCATTGTGGTAAATGATGGCGCAGAGTCCCCATACACACAGTCCAACTCATCTTTGATTGGCGTAGGCGTATTACCTTTCAAAAACAAAAATTAATGACAACTCGATACTCAATTTTGTCTATTTTCATAAAAACACTCACATCGACTCACTCAAACGACTGTCAAATTAGAACTAAATGTCCAAAGTGGCTGAGATTAAAGTGCCTAACTGTTAAAAGATGTACAACTACTACTAGCTACTAGCTTTTATTGGCGAGTGCTGCTATCTTCACGTTGAGGTCGGAAACTTTTTAGTCCTCCCTCGTACAATAGATCAAGGTCAGCGGAGGGACGTAAAAAAACAATAAATGTTAACGCCGCATGCGCCACATGGCCTTTAAGTAACAATTTCGGTACTGCTATGGAATCATCGTTAAAGAGGTAACAATCAACGGAACGTGCAAAGGAATATCCGCAATACAGTTTATGTACCTGTAACCGATAACAGTGAAGATAAAAGGAGCGAAGAAAAAATATATTAAAACCTGTCAAGCTCATACACATCCGATAAACATCAAGGTGTATTGCAAAATGTACAAGTGACATCGGCGTCTGGCGAGACTCAAGCAATTCGTGTGTCATTCGCTCCCACGACGAGGAGAATTTTGACGGATGATAGTCTTATAGTTGAAAGGAGTGTTCCGCCGAACACTGTCCAATACCTAACACAGAGCGAATACGAGGGTTGCCTCTTATGTTTCGGGATTTGGCAACCCTAGTGTTGCAATCCGGCAATTGACAGCTCTGTCGTAAAGTTGGGCATTTTTGAGGTTATACGCACTCAGAACGTTTTGACATACGAGCGCTATTTGTGTTGTTTACAGTAACTTAAAAGATTCATCTCGGCCCAAAAATGGAATTAAATCGTCAACATTTTCGTGCGATTATTTTTTACAACTTTCGGCGTGGATTAACTCAGCAGCAGTGCATGGATGAACTTAATTCAATTTCTGGCGATGAAGCTCCATCAAGGACCAGTGTTTATCGATGTTATGGTGAATTCAATCGTGGTCGTAGTTCACTCCAAGATGAATTTCATGTAGGTCGTCCAAAATCAGTTGTTGTTCCGAAAACCATTGATGCTGTGCGCGAACTGATATTGGAAGATCGTCATGTGACCTATCGTGAGATTGAGACAACCTTAGGCGTTAGTGGGACCAGCATACATTCAATATTGCATAAACATTTGACTGTCAAAAAAATTTGTTCGCGTTGGATCCCACACAATTTGTCAATCGCCCAAAAAAAGGCTCGTGTCGATTGGTCGAAAGAAATGCTCAAAAAATACGCTCGCGGTGCTTCGAAACACGTCTATGACATCGTGACAGGTGATGAATCGTGGATTTACGCGTATGAGCCCGAAAGTAAACAGCAGTCGACTGTCTGGGTATTTCAAGATGAGCCAAATCCAACAAAAGTTGTTCGCGCACGAAGCACTTCCAAGCAAATGGTCGCCTGTTTTTTCGGAAAAACTGGACATGTCGCAACCGTACCACTAGAACAACGCAGAACAGTCAATTCTGAGTGGTACACAACCATTTGTTTGCCAGTTGTCTTCCAAGAAATCAGGAAAACCAACCGCCGAAGACGGATCACTCTTCACCACGACAATGCGAGCTCTCACACATCGGCTGCGACAACTGCATTTTTGAGCACCCAAAACATCGATTTGATGGGTCATCCGCCGTATAGTCCTGACTTGGCACCGAATGACTTCTTTTTATTCCCGTACGTAAAAAACAAACTGAGAGGTCAACGTTTTTCGACACCTGAAGAAGCGGTTGCTGCATTCAGAATGCATGTGTTGGAGATACCTCAATCAGAGTGGCAAAAGTGCTTCGACAATTGGTTCAAACGCATGCAAAAGTGTATAGATCTTCATGGGGAATATTTTGAAAAACAATAAAGTGATTTTCAATGATCAATATCTGTTTTTGTTCTCTAATCCCGAAATATAAATGGCAACCCTCATACAGTACAAAAGTAAAACACGGAGTAATTCTTTCTTTAGATTTTTTTTTCAATTTTTTTATTGTTCCCTTTCTTTTCGTAGTACATAAATTAAAAACGGCTTTATGATTAGTTTATCCACTTATGGACCCACATAAGAGTCAAACACATAGATCGAACAGTCACACTTTTAAATAATATTTTTTTATAACATGCGGGTCCGCATCGGATTTCTTTCTTTTTTACACTTTTCTTCTATTGCATGCATAGGACGAACTTTTTGATAGCAAACTAATACGATCGAACCACGAACTTTTCGATAGCACATTAATTCGATTGCGACGTTGGATTGCACTCTAGTTTTTAGACACTCGTTGCGCGACCTTCCTCGTGAACACTTCCTGCGAATTCTCTAAATGGACTGTGGTAACTTCTCTAGGGATGATTCCATTCACCACACCGTTTTCTTCTCACTTTCTCTCAATCGAGGATCTCTCCACCAGGGACGATCGTGCTCACACATACAGACGCGTAGGTTATTGCCTGGTTCTGTGGATCATTCTGTGATCGTCAGAATTTCACACCTCTGATGCATCGGTTATGCACACAATCGAATGTGTGATTTACATTAGGCGATCGTGGGATAATGTTTACTTTGCCCTATGGGAACAGCATCTTCGTTTATTGCTATTGCTCCGCAATGGCCTTTGTTTAGGCGAAGTACATTGCGCCAGGGACAAAGGTTTTGTCGACGGATTGGTTTTCCGGCAATTCGCTTATCGCCGGCTTTTTTGATTTAGTGAGAGCAGAAACCTCGTTTATTTCACTTAGTACAAGCGATTAAAAAAAGAAATTAAAAGTAAAAAACTTGCAAACTAACTTAAGAACTAAGGATTACAAAAATAGATTAAGCATAAATAAGAAGGTAATAAGGTGGGAATGCGGCGGTGCACGTGATGGGGTGGCGAAGACTGGGTAGTAGGATAAAGGGGTGGGAGGATAGGAATGTGTACGGGTAGTAAGAGTGTAGATGGCGGGTGGGGCAAGGTCAGGAGGGGGAAGAGAGAAGACGACGTGTAGTGCAATAGAGGTGAGGTAGAAATCGAAGGAGGTGGGGTAAGAGTTTGCCCGCCTTAGCATTCGTGAAATTGGTTCATTACAGCCGTAGGAAGTGTGGTGGGAGGCAGATAGAAGAGACGAGGGTTTCGTGGGTACGGGTGTTGGTGTTGAGTGCAATGGCGGAAAGCAACCTAGGGCAGTTGATTGTGCGGGAGAGGAGACGGTGGATGATTAGGATATTAGCAAGAGTTCTGCGCTCCTCGAGTGTATTCAGGTTGATCAAATGGAGCCGGCTAGTGTATGGGGGAAGAATCCGAGGATTCTCCCAGTTCAGTCCACGGAGGGCAAAACGCAGAAAACGACGTTGCATGCTCTCGATTCTGCGGATATGGGACGAGCAGTGTGGAGACCAGACCTGACTGGCGTATTCAAGAAGGGGGCGGACGAAGGCTATGTAGAGGAAGCGGGAAACGTAGGGATTAGAGAATTCCTTAGACCAGCGTTTCACAAACCCTAGGGCGGAGTTGGCCTTAAGAATGATATCGTCGACATGTGGGATGAAGCTGAGCTCCCTGTCAAATAAGATTCCGAGGTCACGTATTAAGGATACGTATGAAATCTACTGGTTAAGCAGGAAGTAGGAGCGAGGAGGTGGGGGTGGACGTTTGTGGGAGAAGGTAATGGAGGAACATTTGGCAACATTGAGTTCCAGGCAGTTATCACGGCACCTGGTTGAGAAGCTGTCGAGGTCCTGTTGGAGAAGTGAGGAGTCGAGAGGAGAGATGATTGTTTTGTAGAGTTTGGCGTCGTCCGCATAGGGGGATATGGATGAGTGTTTAATAACGGAGTCGACATCATTGATGGTAAGGATAAAAAGGAGGGGGCCAAGATGACTTCCTTGCGGAAGCTTGAAAAGGATGAGATTATGGGAGATTTTGTCAAAGGCCTTGCTGAAATCAGTGGTGATAACATCGACTTCATTGCCATTCTCTAAAGCGCGGAGAGTATGGGATGAGAACTCAATCACATTGGTTGTGGTCGACCTACCCGAAAGGAAACCATGCTGGTTGGATGAGATGATGGATTTACAACCAAAAGATAACGCATTGTAAAGGAGCCCCTCGAACAGTTTGGGGATATGAGACAGTTTGGCGATGGGTCGGTAGTTGCTTATATCGTTTTTAGGTCCCTTTTTATGTATGGGGGTGACATAGGAGGATTTCCAGATACTAGGGAAGATACCTTGTGAAAGGGATAGATTGAATATTTTTGATATGGGGAGAGAAAAAGAAGAGGAACATTTCTTTAAAAATACAGCTGAGAGTCCATCAGGTCCAGGGCTGAACTCGTCTTTGAGTCGAACGCGTTGAAAGTGATGTGATGTTTGTCGACATCTGGCGCAGCTGTGCCAACCGTTTGTGTATATCCAGTTAATGGATCGATACATGATTTCTGTTGGCGAGTCATGCCCTAAGATCGTCGAAAAATTATTCAGGACTTGTGGCCCACGTATCTGTGGATACGTGGAGTTGTTGACACTAGGATGAATGTTACCTTTTATTTCAGGTGGAACGAGGAATTTTGAGGACACGTGTTTGTGAGCACGTGTAGTTTGGATATAGATGAGTATGTTCCTTGGTGGAATGACGACATCTCGACCTATAGTGGTTTGTGTGGTTCGTAGAACCGCCACAGAATCATACCAATCATTGACCTTCGGGAATTCCATGTGCGTTCTGGAGTGATTCTTGAATTTTTATTACTTTATAACATTTCTTCGCCCATTTTAAGCAGCAAAAGCACATGAGGATACGAAACATTTGGATAATAGTCTGATATGAATTGAATTGTTCCAATGAATACGAAACATTTGGATAATAGTTGATGAAACGTTAAACATACAATAAACTGTTAGTTAATAAATACCAATAACTTATCAAACAGTCAGATTGTTGTTTCATCAAACGTTCTTTTATTTACTATTTTATAAAAGTACTTCTCCCATCAGTAATCACAGTCATACAATAAATTTATTTCTGTCATTTCGTGTACGTCAAAAGGAGCAAATTTACTTACACTTATAACAGAGTTTTGACAGTTCCAAAATTTTAGGTAAATAGAAAATAATTAATCACAAGACTCCTCCTTAATTATTTTACAACGCTGATTTTCAAATACTTTTTGTGACAATGGTTTCGTGAATATGTTTGCAAGCTGGCTGGCACTTTCAACGTGTTCGAGTGCAACCGTCTTGTTGACATATTCTTGTATGAACCTTCTTGGAATTTCTATATGTTTCTTTCCCTTTGTAGTTTTACCTTCATGTGCGTTTAGCATCATCTGAATTGCAGCCTGGTTGTCGATCAGTAGTTTCACAGGTTCACCTTTCTTCAAAATTTTCAACTCGAGTCCAATTTTCTTGATCCAACAGACTTCATCAATTGCCGCAACAGCAGCGCGATACTCTGCCTCAGCTGTTGATGTTGCCACTAGTCGTTGCTTCTGGGTGTACCAAACTATCGGCCCTCCTCTCATCACAAATACTCCGGTGGTTGAGTGTTTCGTCTCAGGATCTCCGCCGTAGTCAGAATCCGAATAAGCGACGAGCTGATCTCCTTCATCAAAGTAAATGCCAAGGTTTGGTGTTCCCTTCAGATACTGAAAAACTCTTCTCACCATTTTCCAGTGACTCATTTTTACTCTTACGTTGAAGCGACTCAAAAAATTGACTGCAAAACAGATATCTGGTCGAGAGATGGTGACAAAATAAAGTAAACTTCCAATTGCTTCTCTGTACGGGATAGTTGGCGGTGTCGGCTGATCGTTCTGCTTGTCGTCATCGTCTGTTACCATACCTTTCTCGATGGGCGTGAAACTTGGCTTGCAACTGACTGACTTGAATCGTTTGATGATCCTGTTTGTGTACTTTGATTGGCCGACAAAGATACCTGCTTCTCCGACCTGAATTTCCATTCCAAGGTATCCAATTTTCTTCTGAATTTCTTTGCTGTAGGTTTTTTCAAACTTCCTATTTATGATGTTCAACTTTCGATCGATTTCAGCTTCATCACAGCTTGCAATGAGTCCGTCATCCACGAATAAGGTCATCATAATTCTCTTGTCTTTGTTGTAGTATAAGCAGGGATCATCATCACAGCATATCAGTCCAAGTTTCTCCTCAAGGAACGTTGATACAGTGTCGTACCAATTTCTCGGTGCCTGTTTCCGACCGTAAAGACTCTTGTTGAGTTCACAAACATCATCAGTGCCATCATCGAATCCTTCCGGTTGACGCATGTAAATTATCTCTTCCAGTTTTCCATGTAAGAAAGCTATCTTGACATCAAAGACTACCAGCTTCATCTTCTCGGTGGCTGCATGACTCAGTATCAAACGGATTGAAGCACAACGAGCGACTGGACTGAACGTTTCGGTGTAGTTGATTCCTTTTTCCTGTTCAAAACTTCTTGCCACCAGACGTGCTTTCAATCTTCCATTGGTCTTTTCACTTAACACCCATCTGCATGTCAAAGGTTTGACATTTTCAGGACATTTCACAATTTTCCAAGTTTTCATCTTCATCAAGGAATCAAACTCTTCTTGCATTGCACGCTTCCATCTTTCATCCTTCAGAGCTTTAGAAATTGGAATATCTTCTACTTCTCCTATCATTGCGGCGTTGGCTGACTTGTTGTCGTAGTTAAGGACGTAGTTCTTGAGTCTTCCTGGCTTCAGTATTTGGCTACGATCTCGCAGACCTTCCTTCTTCTGACATTGTTCATTCTCGTCTTTTTGCTTTGGAACTTCTTCATCTTCATCTTCAGTTATTTGGCTCTCAAAATTATTTTCAGTCTGATCTTTTGTCGTTTGAGTCTCATCAACCTCTTTAGTCTCCTCTCCAACTTCATTTTCTTCTTCATTCGGGCTTGCTTCTGACTCTTGAATTGACTTTATGGGGGTTAAGAAATGTATAGTTGCCAGCGTATGGAACAGGATTCACTTTTCTCCCCACACTTGTCCACGTACTTACTTCATCCAAAGGAAATTGTCCACCGGAAGAGGGCAATAAATGAAAGCACCGATTTCTTTAAAGTTCTTTATTATTTTTCTTGAATACAATACACAATATACTATTCAACACTCTACGGAAGGTTTTACATTAATAACTTTTCGTTTTATTTCGTTAAATTTTCATTGAAAGAACACGACGCGACCTTTCACTTGCACGATTGAGATCTGACTCTGGAGACGTGTACTCCGTTTGGATGATGTTTAGCGACTGCTGTGAATTAGTGTTGAAATTCATATTTCATTCCAGACACAGGCAACCAAAACGGACCACACCTCTGCTCTCTCAACCCCACGCCCGTCAAAGTGTGAGTAACGTTTCTTAATAGGGTAATTGACGGACATGAAGAATGAGAGAACAGAAAACATGATATGCTGTGATCTCGGGGTAGCTTTGGTTGTGTGTGTGTTGGTATCAGATGCAGCTACTGACATGACCCGGTGACCCAGTGGTACCGCTATGGTGTAGTCGGAGCACATTGAACCATGGACAGAAATACGAATGAGAGGGAAACCTAGCTGATGTTACTCCCCTGCAAACGGAGATCATTGATCCCAAGCGACTGGGTGATCTGAGGGAAAGTCGATAGGAAACCGCTGATGCTTGGGAAATAATCCGCGTAAGAACCAGACTCTAAGACGTTGAAATAACCCCAGCTATTTTGCTATGATGCAACAGCGTCGTTCTTTTAGACTTGTTGTTGCTAAACGACATTATGAGATTTCCGATGGGAAACTCATGGTTAGCAAGAATGGAGTTGCCATATGACAAGAATGTAGCTAAACTCAATTATGCATTATCTGCAAAGGATAATGAGTTTAGCTATACGTCCGTTTGAAATGTTTTACAGGGGAATACATATAAAAGAAATTGGTAAGTATGACGCGCTGAAAGTGGTCGAAATTAGGTGGACATTCTGGTTGAGATTGTGGGTTGGTTCTCATGTAGAATAGAGAAATCCCCACAACTTCACTGGCTTTCCTCCTGACTGGCTTTTCGTTCCACCTTCATCGAAGATAACATTGTCCGAACAAATCACTTCTCTGCTTCCAGGAATGTAAACTCTGTAACTTGACGATTGGAGATCATATCCAACGAAGATTGCCTTTCTTGACTTCTTATCCAATTTCTTTCTAGTCTGACTTGTGATTAATACATAACAATCGCATCCGAAGATTTTCAGTTTGTTAATATCAATGCGACGACCATACCACAAATCGGCTGGACTTTTTCCGACGACTGAGCTTGTTCCAGTTTGATTGATTGTAAACACAGGATAGTTTACAGCTTCTGCCCATAAAGTTTCCTTCAAGTTCTTCGCATGCATGGCTGACCTTGCTGATTCCACAATTGTTCTCATTTCTCGTTTGATTCTGCCATTTTGTTCTGGAGTGTGAACATTGGAGAAGGTGTGCCTGATTCCCAACTCCTCCAGAAGTTTGCGAGTAGTGAAATTGTCTATTTCCTTGCCATGATCAGATCTCAGGACCTTTACTCTTCTCTCGAATTGTGTTGCAGTTCCGCAACATACATACCAGCGTATACCAGTTGGAAAAACCTACCATATGGAACGCCACCTATTGCGGAATAGACAAAACCAAAATTGTCTATTCATGTGACGTTTTATATGTTACTGTTTGCACACAGTTGCTGTTTTACTGTTTTTGTAGACAGTATGGTTTTTAACGTTAAAGTTAAGTTGTTTTTTGGTTTACGGTGCCTTCAGCACCTGTGCTTTAATGTATTACGTTCGAGAATTCAGCACCTGTGCTTTACGATGTCAATTTTAAATTCGTGTAATAAAAGTTAAATTGTAGTGTTAAAATGTGTTTAATTCTGTCCAATGCGGCAGGCATTTTCTGAGTCAACACCATGATTTCATTTTGCTGTCACGTCGAGGAATCTTTCTCGACGCTGAACATTATGGTCCTTCGGAGCCGGATGTCCAACATCCGTGCAAGAAGTCGGCGCCACAACCAAGGGATTTTGCATCCGTATCAGGGACAAGTCAAGGCGCCACACATCGGATCACGTCCGACACATATCAACCCTCAACGGGGGAACGATCGAAACCAAGGAAAATTGGACTACGTCCATAGGATCACGTCCGACATACCAAAACCTCAACGAGGGAGCTACACGCCGAAACAAGGTAGGGTGCAATTTATAATTTAATATATAATTTAATTAAGAGATCCATGGATCTTAACTTAAAAAAGTGTTGTGTGGTGTGCGTGAAAATAAATGAATTTCGTCGACATTGTCTGTCGCCGGATTGTGATTGTCGTTTTTATATAAAGAAGACATATTTGTTCGGGACTATTCTAGTTTCTACCATGAATTGAGTTTCGACATTGATTTGAGACCAATAACGGCAATTCAGTGTTTACGGTTGATAGATTTCGAAAATGTCCGATCAAGTCAACAAGAAGTTCGTTAAATCCTTCATTGACTATGTAAAACAACCGAGTGAGGGCTAATCGCTGGGCACTGACGTCGTCGAAAGTCTGGATGTTGTTATACAATGTTTGCAAGCAGCGTTTAATCTGAGCGATGACGAGGATCTCGATAGCGAAGAAGCTACGTCTAACAGTGCAGGCACAACCTCACAAGCGGAACCACAAAGGTTAGATCTATTCGAAATGTTCCAGTCGATGTCTATCGAACGCAATCTACAATCACTTGGGGCAGCCGAACGGATTAAGATTGAAGGCAACCGCCTGATGAAGGAATGCAAACATCAAGAAGTGGTGCTTTAATCAACCGGGCCATCAGTTCGATCCGAAAAACCCAATATTCTACTGTAATCGGGCTGTAGCATATATCCGTGTAGCAGAAAATGATTGTGCGATTAAAGACTGCGACTCTGCGTTGTTCGACAATCCAGATTACAGCAAGCATATGGCCAAATGGGAGATGTATATCTCAATACAGGAAAGTACAATGAAGCCATAGACGCTTATACGAAGCTATTCAATTAGAACTTGACAACAACGATTAAAAATGAACCTGAACAAACGGAAGGAAGTGATACGTGCCACAATCGCTGTTGTTCCTGAACAACGAAAGTTCGCCGAAGAACAAATATTCCAGAGTCACCGAATTCTAGGAATTTCTCCAACTATTTTACAGGCTATGAAGAACAATGTTAAACTACCAGTTAGACAAGTTGGTGCTATCTTCCTCAAGAATTTCATTTCGTTTTACTGGTTCGATAAGGAGACAAAACCTGGCGAAGCAATTATCTTCTCAACTCTTGAACAGGATCGTGCACTGTTTCGGGGCAATATTGTGAATGCAATTGTGCATGCTCCCGACATAATGGTCCGCAGGTTTGAAAGACATGGACGTCCCAAAAACGTTAATGAGAAATACCTGAACTTACAGAATGGTACTTTCTGACGTTTACGTCGGGTGTTTTGGATATTTCAATCAAGGATTTCGACCAAACTCGTAACCGCGTTCCTGCGTCACCGCAAGTCCTAACACATATTCTAGTGTACCTGAGAAATGCGGTGATTCATGTATTCCTGGAAGTAATTAAACATCACATGGTTGTAATTATTCAAGATGTTATATTTCAGAGAATGTTGTTCGCGGAGTCTGATCAAGACCTCTGGGAAAACGACCCGCATGAACTTATTCGAATAGATTTCAGCCTTTTTGCAGATTTTAATTGTCCAGGTCCCGTAGCGCAAATATCTCAACATCAGGTAGAACGCAGAAAGGAATTCTACCTAAAATAATGGGAAGCATGATTCAGATTGTACATCACCAAGCGCTGATGATAAACCAAATGATGAAGCACTTCATGTGAATGGAACTCTGGCAGATATGCTTCTGAAAAACGAAGATACCGTGGTCAAGTGGAATATGCTTACCACATATCTATTTCCAGAGTTTTAAATCAGACTGACATATACCAGCCGTACTGGTTTGCAAAACAAACTAACACCTGCTTATTTATTTTAATAATTTTTCTATTGTAATCGACGGTAAATAGAATAAATAGATATTTCCTATTTTACCAATGTTATAAACCTCCAATATAAATAAAACAACATTTTTTGCGTTTCATTCGAGTGGAACGCGTATGGATTTACGATCCAAATTAGAACTACGTTCAAAGGTTAATCGATGACATAGAAGGATTCACGATCCAAAAGAGGACTACGTCCGAGAAGTCATCGATGACATAAATGGATTTACGAGCCATCAAACATCATTTCAACTTTAACACAGTTAAACAACAAGTTAAATAATAATCAACTTTACAAAGCCAAAATACAGTCCACTTATAATATCCGAGTTTGTTTCATTTCTCTTCATTCTGCAGAAGTCACCGCAGATAAATCAGGAAGTTTCTATTGGTCTCAGTATTTCGGTTGAGGACATCATTCGGATCCTCTTTTAAAGGAAGTTGCAGGTGCTTGGCACGGCCACGCTACAGAACTCAGATACGCCCCGCGTAAATTAAAGGAATCTCAAGAAGAGGACGATGGCCCATCGGGCAGAATAGTCGAGAGGACAAGTCAATGACACCTAAGCGTGTGAAATCAAGTACAACGACAGAGCAAGAAGCTCTCGCCGAAAAGCAAGTATTACCTGCAACAACATCAGGGAAACGGGAGAGTTTTGGAAACTTCCTTCCGGTAGAAAACTAAGCTTCAGCGTTTCAATCTAAACGGTCAGTACTAAGACAAAGTTCGTCAACGAAGACACTTCCGGTCCTATACCTGCAAGTATCATCTCAAACATCGAACTTGCAGATGAATAAGTCCAAGAACACCGGGAATTGCGATTTACCATCTCATTTACATCTGTTCCTGAGGCACCGCTTGTCGAAACCTGGGCCCATCGTTTACGCATCCAGGATTTGTCGCTTCTCGCCACCCAGGCACATCGCTGTTAAGTGTCTGGAGTTCTTCGCTTTCGCCGCCTGGACGAAATGCTCTGGGGGCACCCTCTTAATACCGCCCATTGCACGTAGCTGCCACGGGGCACCACTCCAACGGAGTCGGTGTTTAAGATAAACTTTCGGTTACAAGACTAAGGGACAAGAAAACGAGGAACAAGGAAAGATGCCGGCACCCTTCGGAAAAGCATGTTATCAGAAAGCTGTCGCGGATTTGGAGTTCACCGCTTCTCGTCGCAAGGATTCATCGTTCGAGCATCCTGATTTTGCCGCTCTCGCCACTCAGGCACATCGCTGTCACGTGTCTGGGGTTCTTCACCTTTCGCCGCCTGGACGAAATGCTTTGGGGGCACCCTCTTAACACCGCCAATTGCACATAGCTGCCACGGGGGCACCACTCCAACGGAGTCGGTGTCTAAGATAGACTTTCGGTGCAAAGATTAGGGAATATAGAAAGAGAAGAATAGGAAAGATGCCGGCACCCTTCGGGAAATCCAACCAACGGAAGGCGAATAGTGAACACATGGTCCAGCCACCAGTCAAAGAGGAAACTACCTGGCTTTAGGATGATTTCATCATGTGGCTCAATTGAACGTAAGCTTCTAATAATGAGCAGAGTAATCTTTCTAATAGCAACTTGGATGCGCATCCTCTCTGGCTCAATCAAGTGCCAGTTGTAAGTCAACAGGATATGCCGCAAGGTGTTCAACCACAACACCATCAAAACCTGAACAACTATGCTGTTCCAAAAGAGAATCATATGCGGTCACAGCACCCAGAACAACAATCGCAGCAGCAGCACATACATTTTGATGACAATTATTATGAAGATGATGGTGGTTCACAGACAATGACTGCACCTTATGACCGGCTGACGGTAACTACAGTTAAAATGCCAGAGCATCCACCAATACCGGAAAATCAATTCCACGAATTACCATCAAGGGAACAATACAATCCCTTCTGATATGATGGTATGTTCAGCGAAGTCTGGCAAAGCAAGCAGTATATCGTCTTCTTCAAGTCCTCAAGGCCGACAAGATTATTTCTATGGTGGCCATTATAACAATTACCGAAGCCATCATCATCAAACAATCACTCAACCAGTGGATCAAATACTCCGCCAGGTAATGTGGCCAACGACAATCTCAGCTCCCATCAAGAAATTCGCCCAACGCCGAGCATTGGTTTAGCGGCGTAGATGGGACATATCCCCAACTGCAACAGCATCAGCCAGAGCAATCAACTTGGATTCGAGTCGCAGATGATTCTATGCAGTTGGCGGTATACCTAAGATTTCTGGTAGCGGCACAGGCTGGACATACTGAGAAGATGGTGGAATTACAACCCATCACCTTCAACATATTGATGATCACATCGCTCAATTATCATTCATGGATCCACGATCCAACATAGGACTACGTCCAAAATATTCCCACTACGTACGGATTCACGATCCGACATGGGACTACGTCCAACACATATAATTCTACAAATGGATTCACGATCCAACGAGAGGACTACGTCCAAGAAGGTCATCGATGACACAGAGGGATTCACGATCCAAAGGAGGACTACGGCCAAGAAGATCATCGATGACACCAGGGATTTACGATCCAACCAACATTTAACATTAAACACAAGTCACATCGTTGCCGCAGCTGATGCGGCAAATATCGCCTGCCAGGCACTTCTCCACAACATGTCGGAGACTATCAACAATAAACAACGACCCACACACACACACACACACACACTGATACTATAATTAATACTACGGCCCCATAACCAAGTATACTCTATAACTTAATCAACTAATAGAATACATATATAGTATAACAATATAATTAATTTTGCCACCCTACCGTTTTGCCGTACCGGTGTATGAGCAATACGAGCATTAAGGGCTCTGAGCTCAACCAAACCCAACCGCCACTTCCCACGGCGCTGACCCCAGGTGGTGACGCCAACTAAGGAGGCCTACTGGCTCCATCGTCGCGGCCCGGGAAGATGTTGCAGTTCCGCAACATACATACCAGCGTATACCAGTTGGAAAAACCTACCACATGGAACGCCACCTATTGCGGAATAGACAAAACCAAAATTGTCTATTCATGTGACGTTTTATATGTTACTGTTTGCACACAGTTGCTGTTTTACTGTTTTTGTAGACAGTATGGTTTTTAACGTTAAAGTTAAGTTGTTTTTTGGTTTACGGTGGCTTCAGCACCTGTGCTTTAATGTATTACGTTCGAGAATTCAGCACCTGTGCTTTACGATGTCAATTTTAAATTCGTGTAATAAAAGTTAAATTGTAGTGTTAAAATGTGTTTAATTCTGTCCAATGCGGCAGGCATTTTCTGAGTCAACACCATGATTTCATTTTGCTGTCACGTCGAGGAATCTTTCTCGACGCTGAACAAATTGATTTTCGACTTCCTTCAAATAAATCTTCAACTTTTCTGCTGCTTGATCCTTAGACTTCAGATAATAGAACATCAAAAAATACTTCGCTCCTCCGATTGACCTGTCGTTCATTTCTCCAAGATCTACGTGAACTAAATGCAATGGTTGTTTGGCTACTTTCTCATTCCTGGGATGTGATACTCGTTGCTTCTTTCCATCGAAACATCCTGTACATACTCGGTTGTTCCAGTCATCTACAAACTTGATGTTGTTTTTCTTCAAAATGTTCACGTACTTCAGATTCTGATGTGCGAGCCTCTCATGCCAAGTGACAATCGAAGTTGCAATCAGACTGCTGTTCCGGGTTGCTTTGCGTAACATGACCTTGTACAAGTTTCCCTCACGCTGAGCCATCGACAAAACTTCTTGGTTGTCCTTTGCCTTGACAACTGACACATCTTTATCACATTCTGCAGTGTGACCTTGATCCATGATTTGACTGAGAGAAATCAGGTTGAAATTCAGAACAGGTACATAAAGTACATCTTCAAGTGTCGCCAACCGCCATTCATCACCGTTGTAGGCTTCCAGTTCTATGTCTCCTATTGATGTGGCCTTGAGTTGACGAGAGTCTCCCATAGTCACTCTGATTGGCTGCTTCAGTTCTCTCAGCTTGACAAACCAGTTTTTGTTCGATGTCATATGTTGTGTGGCACCACTGTCCTGATACCAATTTTCATTTGCACCTTGTTGATGGATTTTCAATTCAGCACTCGACAAACCAATGGCAACGAACAGTTTACCTGTCCGACCTCCTGTCCGACCTCCGTTTCTTCTATCACTCCTGTCTGGTCTTTCATTATCTGACTTGTCATCATTTTTCTTCAAGCAATCTCTGGCAAAATGTCCCTTTTGACCACAAACATAACAGGGATAATTCTCCCTGCAATAGGCTAAATACTTTGGACACGGTCTGTTTGTGCATTTCTTCTTCATGTGTCCTTTCTGTCCACATTTGTAGCAAGTTATTGCAGCGTCCCCACTCTGTTTATTTGGCTTCTGATTGCTTTGCTGTCTCGTCTTCTATCTTTGCTGCATCATCAAGGCGTTTCCGGATTGTGACTCACTTGACCCTTCTTGTGCCTTGATTCTGTCTTCTTCAAGTCTCAGCTTTTCAAGCAGATTTGGTATTGTAAGCTGACGTCCTACTACGTTGTCCCAAGATGTTCGAAAGTGATACAGATGAGATGGTAGAATTGATAACATTCGAGTCATTGCCCATTGTTTATAGTCATTTCCATCCAGAGAGGTTAAATCCTCGGCGAGTTGCAGAATATCATTGCAATTTGCAACAGCTGATTTAGAGCTGTCAAATGTGAAGCTGAAAAATTTTCGCTGCAAACCTTCTATTTCATAGTCTGACTTTTTACCATACAAGTTTTGCAATTTTTCATACATTTCTTTCGACGTTGCACAACTCAAAATCTTTTTCGAAATTGCTTTACTAACATTTATGCCAATGATGGTTTGAGCTTCAATGTCTTTTTCTAACCATTCAATTACTTTTGCATCATCAACTTTAGCCTCAGGTTTTGTTTTCACACCAGTTACATACTCATAGATTTTCTTTGACTTTAATGTTAAATCAATTTTAAATTGCCAAGCTACAAAATCTACTTCACCGTCTCGATCTTCAGACAACATTTCAATATTCGACTTTGTTGTTTCCATTTTGACTCAGGACAAAACAAATTTTAACAACCCAACCTCAAAAGTTGCTCTACAAATTGTTTTCGCAAGATTTTACAATTTCATTATTTGTCGCAATTATACTGACTTAATTTTACTTGCGCTTTGACATTTGGAGGTTATGTTGACACTGCTCACAGCTTGATGCTTCACTGGCGATGACTTAGCTGGACACATGGTTGATAGGTTGACTTGGCTGACACACGGCTGAACTGACTGGGATGATTTCGGCTTGGCTCGACAACTTGAGTAACACTCACTGTGACTTTGCTGGACTTCTCACTGCGACTTTGCAACAACAATTTCTGACCTGACTTGACTGACTTTTCTTTTGTTTGATAATTTGGCGTGTCTGACTTTTGGGCATGCGCTGGGCCCATAACCTGTTAGTTAATAAATACCAATAACTTATCAAACAGTCAGATTGTTGTTTCAACAAACGTTCTTTTATTAACTATTTTATAAAAGTACTTCTCCCTTCAGTAATCACAGTCATACTATAAATTTATTTCTGTCATTTCGTGTACGTCGAAAAGGGCCAATTTACTTACAGACTTTTGACAGTTCTAAAATTTTAGGTAAATAGAAAATAATTAATCACAACATAAACAAACGTAAACAATACTTCGAGTGCCTCGTTTATCACAATTCCTGATTCCATCCAAGCTAGTTCCTCTAATCGGTGGTGAACAGACGAATTCCTTCACATTAAGAAGTTGTTACAACGGTGCGAAGTTAAATATAGTCCACTTACACCACTTTTCAGACCACATTTCATTTCATTTTTAAAACATTTTTTTTTATTTTCTTTTGATATTCTTAGTTTCTAAATTAGATGCTAGACAAAAAATGCTTAAATTCTAGCTTAATTATCTTTTATTATAACTTACTGGTCCTACGCAGACGGTCTAAGCTAAACATTACATAACTATTGGATAACTTGCCTTTCGGCGACAGAACTTTGTTTGTGGCAGTACTTATTATTGGGGGGATGGGTGCGAACATACAGGGCAAAGTCTCTGATTGCCTTCAACCCGGCGAAGGCCAGGACGATCCTTGTCCCTGTTCAATCCAAGTTGACATGCAGTCTCCACGTGACACCCCTGGATAGCTACTTTGACACCCGCCAAGTAGTGAACCAATGCATGCAGCGACATCCTGAGAAAGGTTGGCGCAAGGCTAATAACCAGGCCCGTAAAAATGAATTATTATGGCAAATTTAACAAGCCTCGGATATGGACCGGATACACGACGACGACCACGGAAACGAAAACGGCTAAACGATTTAAGGATTTTTTCATGGAACATACGCTCACTATACAGATCTCGAGCTGCACAGCAACTAGCCGATGCCCTGTCCGAATATAAGGCTGACATAACAGCATTACAAGAAATAAGATGGACGGGGAGTGGTGTTTTTCAAAGAAAAGAGTATGACATTTATTACAGCTGTCACGCAAAACACCATGTGCTCGGGGTAGGCTTTCTAGTCAGCCAAAAACTGAAGCCTGCCATCATCGGCTTTAATGCAATAAATGAAAGGCTATGCACTCTTCGCGTGCGGGGCAAATTTAAGAACATAAGCCTCATAAACGTTCACGGACCTACAGAGGAGTCC
This sequence comes from Microdon myrmicae, assembly GCA_963931805.1. NCBI lineage: Eukaryota > Metazoa > Arthropoda > Insecta > Diptera > Syrphidae > Microdon > Microdon myrmicae. The sequence goes on from OZ007496.1 coordinate 119,342,763, forward strand.
CCTGACGACGAAAAAGAAGAATACTATGAGAACGTCGAACGGGCCCTCAATGCCTGCCCAAGATACGATGTGAAAATCGTTCTTGGGGATTTGAATGCGAAAATAGGTCGGGAGCCGGTTTTCAGGCACTACGCAGGTTCCCATAGTTTGCATGAGAACACTAATGACAATGGACTGCGAGTCATCGAACTGGCAGCATCGAAAAACTTGGTCGTTGCGAGTACCAGGTTTCCGCGTAAAGATATCCACAAAGCCACCTGGGTATCACCTGATGGAGCCACTTGCAACCAAATTGACCACGTGTTGATAGATCGCCGCCACTCTTCGAGCCTGATGACGGTACGAACGTACCGAGGTGCCAACGTAGACTCGAATCACTATCTTGTTGGTACAGTTTTCCGAGCGCGGATTGCCTTACGGAGACGTATTGCATCCACGGATCAGGTTCGAATCAACACGGCTGCCTTACGCAACGAGAACACCAGCAACACCTTTGGTCATGCGTTAAGACTCGCCCTCGAAGAGCTCGACGGAGGGAGAGTAAGTCCTGGGGCCAGAATGCCGGGCGTAGAAGAGAAATGGACACGCCTTAAGAATACTGTCATTAGTACTGCCAACTCCATCTTAGGCAGTAGTCGTAGAGATCGGAACGACTGGTTTAATGATGAGTGCAAACTAGCGACTGAACGTAAGAATGCTGCATACCGGGCAATGCAGCAGTCTCATAGGACGCGGGTACGCGAGGAGAAATACAAAGAGCTCAGAAGAACTGAAAAAAGACTTCACAGACAAAAGAAAAGTGCCTGGGAAAAAAATCTTGTCTGTGAAATAGAGAAAAGTAGAGAGCGAGGTCCGCACCAGGCGCGGAAGTTCTACCAAATAATCCGCAGTATGACGCGGTACACACCACGGAGCAAGAGGAGATGCCGGAAGATTGGCGTCGTGGTATAATTTGCCCCATACATAAGAAGGGAGATATCACACTGTGCAGCAACTATAGGGGTATAACATTGCTGAGTACCGCCTATAAGATACTCTCCACTATCCTACAAGACCGGATATCCCCATACGCTAAAGCCATCATTGGTCAATATAAGTGTGGCTTCATCCCAGGCAAATCAGCAATTGATCAGATATTCACCCTTAGGCAGGCGATGGAAAAATGTCTGGAATTTAAGATTCCACTATATCATCTGTTTGGGCTCCTCGATAGTATAGTGGTTAGTATATTCGCCTGTCACGCGGGAGATCGGGGTTCGATTCCCCGTCGGGGAGCCTCTGGTGCAAGACTAATGACCTTGCCCGGAAAAAACAAATCATTATGGAAAATTTAACAAGCCTCGGGACTTGCTAAATAAGGCCAAGACCGGTTCCCGGTTGTAGTGCCGATGATGATGATAATATATCATCTGTTTATAGACTTCAAGGCCGCCTACGACAGCATAGCCAGGGTAGAACTATATAATGCCATGAGAGAATTCGGCATTCCAAATAAATTGATACGACTTTGTAGGTTGACCATGACCAACGTAACTAGTCAAGTAAAAGTAGCGGGATTGCTGTCCAAACCAATAAACATCTATAATGGACTCCGACAAGGGGACGGTCTGGCCTGCCTCCTCTTCAACCTGGCGTTGGAGAAAGCAATCCGTGACTCTGGCGTTACAACTAAAGGGACTATTGTCACCAAGTCCAGCCAGATACTTGCCCACGCAGATGACATCAACATCATCGGTAGAACCGAATCGGCGGTACAGGAATCCTTCACCCAGATCGAGCAGGCGGCACAAAAACTGGGACTGCGCATTAATGAGGGAAAAACCAAGTACATGGTGGCAACTTCTGCGAAGAGAAGACCTAACGTTGGTCAAACTATCAGGGTAGTGGAGCACGAATTTGAAGTAGTGCAATCCTTTAACTACCTTGGGTCAATAGTATCAGCCAATAACAATATGGAAGAAGAAATACGCGAACGGCTGATTAAATCCAACAAAGCCTACTATGGTCTATCAAGGCTCTTTAAATCCCGAAATTTATCCAGAACATCCAAGCTACTACTGTACAAGACCATGGTCTTACCAGTACTCATGTATGGATCCGAGACCTGGGTGCTTAATAAAAGGCACTCTGAAAAATCAAGCTCGGTAGATTCCGCTCCGGTGGGCGGGACACCTAGCTCGAATGAGCGAAGAGGACCCTGCCCGGAAAGTCCTTTGTGGCAGGATGTATGGAAGGAGACAGCGCGGCAGACCTTGTCTGCGATGGAGGGATGGCGTAGACCAGGACGCCTAGAGCCTGGGAGTGCTAAACTGGATGTTATCGGCTCGAAATCGGGACCGGTGGAGAGATTTGTTAAATAAGGCCAAGACCAGATCCCGGTTGTAGTGCCGATGATGATGATGTACTTATTATTATTTACATGACAAAGAAAAATTTTGAAAACTTTGTGTCGACATTTTTTTTGTTTTTTTTTCTTAAAATTCAACCTACTTTTTTTTTTTTTTTTTTTTAATATATATATATATATATACATATATATATATACATATATATATATACATATATATATATATATATTTATACATTTTTTTTTATTTATTATTAAATATTTTTTTAAAAGAACTTAACTTAACTTAATCTAAATCTTATACTACCTTAATTCTAGAAAAGCTAAGTCTATGTAAGCTGGCTGATGATACTTTTATTCTATACCGACTTTGGTATCCAGGTCTTTATATGCCATTCAACCACCAGTACTGTTGACGCTGTCCAATACTATCGTCCCGGTCTCTGTGGGAGATAGCCCTACTGAAGCGCAAGAGCTCTTCTTCGGTGCGCGTTACTTCCCGGTCGTACCACAATCGCCCGTCTACGGATGATCTACTTACATGATAGATCAGCAGAATTCCGGATCTATCCTGTATAAGCACTTTCATGTCCAAATCAAGGAACGCCTCTGGTGGAACAAAACCGTTGTGTCGTTCGTGGCTTTATATAACGGGGTTCTAAATAGGATGGCTTCACATTTCTGGAAGTTGATCTTAAGTTTCCAGTCATCGCAGTAGCGCTGCACTTTGTTGAAGTCTTGCTGTAGTAAACTATTTATGATCTCAACTTTCGGAGCTGTTCTGTAAATTATGAGATCGTCTGCGTACGCAATAGCCTGCGGGAGTGCATCTAATAAGTCGCTAATGTAAATGTTAAAAAGAATCGGAGAGAGTACCGCGCCCTGTTGCAAGCCATTCTTGATATTATACGTTTTATTAGAGATCACATTACCATTTTTGACCACGAACCTCCTGTCCTTTAACATATCGTAAAGTACGTATAGTAGAGGCTTATGTTTGCCGTGTCTGATCAGCTTGTAATATAACCCTTCGATCCAGACGGTATCAAAGGCTTTTTCCAAGCCGATCAGACAGGCACCTGTGCATTGGTTCCTACATTTATTCCATTGCATGTCGGAGACCAGTTTAGCTGCGGCATGTGTGGTTTCATGACCCGCCTTAAAGCCAAACTGGTTATTTGGAATAATGTTGTTGTCGTCTACCCATTTTAGCAGAGCTTTGTTAATAGTCTTTTCAAATACTTTACTGATGCTTGGGAGTAAGCTTATTGAACGCATGTTCATTGGGTTTGTACAGCCTTTGCCCTTTTTTGGGATGGGCTGGATGATAGCCGTTTTCCAACGCGCGGGATAATATGCATTATTCAACGCGTTGTTAAACAGGACCGTGTATATATCTATTGCCATTGGGGGCAGGTTCTTGAGTACGATGTTAGGTACTCCATCTATTCCCACTGACTTTTTGCTTCTTAATGAATCGAAGATACTCTGGATTCCTTCCCTAGCAATTAAAAGGCTATTAGCCCCACCATTGGCATTAATGTCAATTGACAGATTACCGTCACTCAATTCGGTAAAACCCGGATTCTCCGATTGCTAGAGTGAAATTTCATTTCGGAGGTGTAGGTGATTCAGTAGAACTCTGTCCTCCAATTCGTGATTTCGGCGAATGCTTTCATTCACCTTGTACATTTCCTGAAAGACCGCTCCCACAGCGTTCACCTTTTCCAAAGGATCTTCGATCACGAAGAGCTCACTATTGAGGATAGCGTTCTCTGTATCTATGCCAATGTTGGTTAGCAGCTGCTTGTTTACATCAATACGTGGAATTTGGAGACACTGAATCTCGTTTTGATTATTTCTCCTGAATATTTTATTTACTTGTGGGAACATATTCGGGTTATTAGTTTTTATAGCTCGAATTCTGTTGTTCCAATACAAATTTGTTGCTAATCTATAATTAGCTTTAAGTAATTGTTGGAGGTTTTTTAATCGGGATTTCAGTGATATTATCTCCTGGTCTTGTCTGTCTGTAAACTGTCTGTATAATTGTTTTAGTTTCGATAGCAGTCTGCTCTTTTTCTTGTGGAGTGCGTTTATTGTTGTGTTTCTGTACATGTTTATGTGATCTGTAACTGTTGTTTTGGGAATTGTTTTGTCCGTTGTTCGTTTTACGGTTTCGCCATTTGCTGAATGTATTTGTCGATTTCGTCATTTGTCAGGTTTCTATTTACTGGCCGATTAAAGTCATTCGAACGAAGTTCTCTTGTTAATGATCTGATGAACCGCGGCCATCGCATTGCTCCGTAGTTGTAGGGTTGCGGGATCACGAATTGCTCCAGATCTGCGAGATCGCTCGGAAGCTCTATTACTGCCGTGAATGCACAGTGGTCACTGTCGTATTCAATTGTCCGTAAACAGATTCTGTTTCGTCTGTTGGTTGTAAGTAGTCTCAGTGGTGAGTCCATTATAAAGATATCTATGAACGATCCACCTCTAGGGAACGATGGATACTCCGTAGCTAGCAGGGCAGTTTTATATTCAATATGATACTGATCTAACCAAGCAGCCAACTGATTTCCTCTGGCATTAGATATATAATTCCCCCAATTTCTATGTTTTGCGTTCATATCTCCCCCTACGATAATGTCGTTTTTGTCCCGGTGCAATTGTAAGCATCGAAAGAATGCCTCAAGCTCTGCTATAAATGTTATGTTGGTGCTCCTCAGGTGCATAGACCGCAATCGCATACTCGTACAAACCCCTTCCTTGCTGAAGGGGTATGCGTACGATACAGGATTCCAGCACCCGGAACCTGCGCACTTCTCTATATTACTTTATGATGGATTCCTTTTCTAATAAAGATTGCGACACCCACTCCTTGAGTGGAGTTGGGTCGGTCTCTTCATATAATATCGTAGTTTTTATGTCCTATCTTATGTCTCTGGTTTAACTTTGTTTCCCCCGCCAGAAGTACATCAGGTTGTTCCTCTTGCAACAGGTTAAAGAGATTGGCTCTTCTCTCAGTTCTTATTAGTGAATTTACATTCACGACAAGAGCTTTGATTGATGTTTTGGTTAGAGGGTTTATATGGACTTTTTATTTAGACTGGGCAAGTGCGAGTAGATCTCGTTTATTTGACTTTGCAGCTGTGTCTTCTGTCTCTGCAGATTGAGCAGGACTGCGAGCACGTCTGCTTGCGGTGTTCTTTCAGCCTGTGTGGGAGTATTTGTGGCTACCAGCGTTGTAGCCTGATTTGGTGTTCTCCCACCAGACGCAACTTGTGCGTACGACCGCTGCGATATTTCGGGCCTTGTTGTTGTACGCGCTGGCTCTGTGTTTTTTTTTGCCGACTCACAGTTCTTGCCATTATTTCTCGGAATTTAGGACATCCTCGATAATCCGCGGGATGCCCCTCATTCCGACACACTGCGCACTTTATAAGGGCTTTGTCTTCTACCCTTTCTTTTCCCAGAGGGCATTCTTCTGTCTTATGGTCCTTTCCGCATTTTACGCAACGGTATTGCATTTCACAGTTCGCCGCTGCGTGACCAAACCTTTGGCAGCGGACACATTGCAGGATGTCTCTGCCTTTTTTTAATTTGTCCCATGTGACACTTTGATGATCCAAGACTGTAATCTTTCTTAGACCACCAATCCTACTGCTGGGTGTTAGTTAAACTAAAAAGAAGGGTAGCTTGCGGTTTTCCCTTCTTGTCCCGGTTGTGGTGAACGGTTTTACGGCGGTAAACTCGAGATCTTCGTGCTTCAACTTTTGAAGCATTTCGAGCAGAGCCTCCGGTTCCATCTCAGGGTCGACACCATTTAATAGAACCGTTACGCTCTTCGTTTGTTTCGTCGTGAACGAGTAGAATTCCGTGGTGGCTCTTTTTAATACCTCTTTAATTTTGTCGTGGTCTGCCACCGCATAGGTTTGAATGGCATGCCTGTTACCTGCCAGTCTTTTAACTACAAAATTCTTTCCTATAGCTAACTTACAGAGACTTACCAATTCCTTACACTCAATATCTACGGTGTTGATTGGTGGCATCTTTATTTTTCCGTTGTTATTGTTGCTTTGCTGCTGTGTTGTTTGCTGTTTCGGTGGTCGATTTTGTGTTGGTAGTTTCTGTTGATGTTGATGTTGTTGCTGTTGGCCGACTTTTGGCTTCGGCATTTGTTGTTGTTGGACGTTTTTTTTCTGTTCGAGAGCTGCTATTTTTTTCTTTCGGCGTCTCTCTTCCGGGCGGGCTCTTGCCATCGTAAGTTTCGCCTCCAATTCACTAATCTCTTCTTCTTCATCCCCAGACTCTGAGAATGCAAGAGAAGCGAATGAATTATTTGCCCCATACATGTTAAAGTTGGAGGGGGATGGGAGCTCACTGTTCTCCTCCAATTGTTGATCTCCTTTGTCCATTGTCAATTTCACAGTTTTACTTCGCGTCACAATGGAGTTTTTCGGAGCACCTTTTCGTTTTTCGGAGCACCTTGATTCGACGCGGTATCAGAGAGGGGTGGTACATAATACAGCCTGTTTGAAAGAACCACCCTGTTTGAAGAAACCACCAGTGTGGAACCGCCCTGTTTGGAACCGCCCTGTTTGAAAAACCCGCCTGTTTGGAACCACCCTGTTTGGAACCGCCCTGTTTGGAACGCATGTTCATTGGGTTTGTACAGCCTTTGCCCTTTTTTGGGATGGGCTGGATGATAGCCGTTTTCCAACGCGCGGGATAATATGCATTATTCAACGCGTTGTTAAACAGGACCGTGTATATATCTATTGCCATTGGGGGCAGGTTCTTGAGTACGATGTTAGGTACTCCATCTATTCCCACTGACTTTTTGCTTCTTAATGAATCGAAGATACTCTGGATTCCTTCCCTAGCAATTAAAAGGCTATTAGCCCCACCATTGGCATTAATGTCAATTGACAGATTACCGTCACTCAATTCGGTAAAACCCGGATTCTCCGATTGCTAGAGTGAAATTTCATTTCGGAGGTGTAGGTGATTCAGTAGAACTCTGTCCTCCAATTCGTGATTTCGGCGAATGCTTTCATTCACCTTGTACATTTCCTGAAAGACCGCTCCCACAGCGTTCACCTTTTCCAAAGGATCTTCGATCACGAAGAGCTCACTATTGAGGATAGCGTTCTCTGTATCTATGCCAATGTTGGTTAGCAGCTGCTTGTTTACATCAATACGTGGAATTTGGAGACACTGAATCTCGTTTTGATTATTTCTCCTGAATATTTTATTTACTTGTGGGAACATATTCGGGTTATTAGTTTTTATAGCTCGAATTCTGTTGTTCCAATACAAATTTGTTGCTAATCTATAATTAGCTTTAAGTAATTGTTGGAGGTTTTTTAATCGGGATTTCAGTGATATTATCTCCTGGTCTTGTCTGTCTGTAAACTGTCTGTATAATTGTTTTAGTTTCGATAGCAGTCTGCTCTTTTTCTTGTGGAGTGCGTTTATTGTTGTGTTTCTGTACATGTTTATGTGATCTGTAACTGTTGTTTTGGGAATTGTTTTGTCCGTTGTTCGTTTTACGGTTTCGCCATTTGCTGAATGTATTTGTCGATTTCGTCATTTGTCAGGTTTCTATTTACTGGCCGATTAAAGTCATTCGAACGAAGTTCTCTTGTTAATGATCTGATGAACCGCGGCCATCGCATTGCTCCGTAGTTGTAGGGTTGCGGGATCACGAATTGCTCCAGATCTGCGAGATCGCTCGGAAGCTCTATTACTGCCGTGAATGCACAGTGGTCACTGTCGTATTCAATTGTCCGTAAACAGATTCTGTTTCGTCTGTTGGTTGTAAGTAGTCTCAGTGGTGAGTCCATTATAAAGATATCTATGAACGATCCACCTCTAGGGAACGATGGATACTCCGTAGCTAGCAGGGCAGTTTTATATTCAATATGATACTGATCTAACCAAGCAGCCAACTGATTTCCTCTGGCATTAGATATATAATTCCCCCAATTTCTATGTTTTGCGTTCATATCTCCCCCTACGATAATGTCGTTTTTGTCCCGGTGCAATTGTAAGCATCGAAAGAATGCCTCAAGCTCTGCTATAAATGTTATGTTGGTGCTCCTCAGGTGCATAGACCGCAATCGCATACTCGTACAAACCCCTTCCTTGCTGAAGGGGTATGCGTACGATACAGGATTCCAGCACCCGGAACCTGCGCACTTCTCTATATTACTTTATGATGGATTCCTTTTCTAATAAAGATTGCGACACCCACTCCTTGAGTGGAGTTGGGTCGGTCTCTTCATATAATATCGTAGTTTTTATGTCCTATCTTATGTCTCTGGTTTAACTTTGTTTCCCCCGCCAGAAGTACATCAGGTTGTTCCTCTTGCAACAGGTTAAAGAGATTGGCTCTTCTCTCAGTTCTTATTAGTGAATTTACATTCACGACAAGAGCTTTGATTGATGTTTTGGTTAGAGGGTTTATATGGACTTTTTATTTAGACTGGGCAAGTGCGAGTAGATCTCGTTTATTTGACTTTGCAGCTGTGTCTTCTGTCTCTGCAGATTGAGCAGGACTGCGAGCACGTCTGCTTGCGGTGTTCTTTCAGCCTGTGTGGGAGTATTTGTGGCTACCAGCGTTGTAGCCTGATTTGGTGTTCTCCCACCAGACGCAACTTGTGCGTACGACCGCTGCGATATTTCGGGCCTTGTTGTTGTACGCGCTGGCTCTGTGGTTTTTTTTGCCGACTCACAGTTCTTGCCATTATTTCTCGGAATTTAGGACATCCTCGATAATCCGCGGGATGCCCCTCATTCCGACACACTGCGCACTTTATAAGGGCTTTGTCTTCTACCCTTTCTTTTCCCAGAGGGCATTCTTCTGTCTTATGGTCCTTTCCGCATTTTACGCAACGGTATTGCATTTCACAGTTCGCCGCTGCGTGACCAAACCTTTGGCAGCGGACACATTGCAGGATGTCTCTGCCTTTTTTTAATTTGTCCCATGTGACACTTTGATGATCCAAGACTGTAATCTTTCTTAGACCACCAATCCTACTGCTGGGTGTTAGTTAAACTAAAAAGAAGGGTAGCTTGCGGTTTTCCCTTCTTGTTCCGGTTGTGGTGAACGGTTTTACGGCGGTAAACTCGAGATCTTCGTGCTTCAACTTTTGAAGCATTTCGAGCAGAGCCTCCGGTTCCATCTCAGGGTCGACACCATTTAATAGAACCGTTACGCTCTTCGTTTGTTTCGTCGTGAACGAGTAGAATTCCGTGGTGGCTCTTTTTAATACCTCTTTAATTTTGTCGTGGTCTGCCACCGCATAGGTTTGAATGGCATGCCTGTTACCTGCCAGTCTTTTAACTACAAAATTCTTTCCTATAGCTAACTTACAGAGACTTACCAATTCCTTACACTCAATATCTACGGTGTTGATTGGTGGCATCTTTATTTTTCCGTTGTTATTGTTGCTTTGCTGCTGTGTTGTTTGCTGTTTCGGTGGTCGATTTTGTGTTGGTAGTTTCTGTTGATGTTGATGTTGTTGCTGTTGGCCGACTTTTGGCTTCGGCATTTGTTGTTGTTGGACGTTTTTTTTCTGTTCGAGAGCTGCTATTTTTTTCTTTCGGCGTCTCTCTTCCGGGCGGGCTCTTGCCATCGTAAGTTTCGCCTCCAATTCACTAATCTCTTCTTCTTCATCCCCAGACTCTGAGAATGCAAGAGAAGCGAATGAATTATTTGCCCCATACATGTTAAAGTTGGAGGGGGATGGGAGCTCACTGTTCTCCTCCAATTGTTGATCTCCTTTGTCCATTGTCAATTTCACAGTTTTACTTCGCGTCACAATGGAGTTTTTCGGAGCACCTTTTCGTTTTTCGGAGCACCTTGATTCGACGCGGTATCAGAGAGGGGTGGTACATAATACAGCCTGTTTGAAAGAACCACCCTGTTTGAAGAAACCACCAGTGTGGAACCGCCCTGTTTGGAACCGCCCTGTTTGAAAAACCCGCCTGTTTGGAACCACCCTGTTTGGAACCGCCCTGTTTGGAACCGCCCTGTTTGAAAAACCCGCCTGTTTGGAACCGCCTTGTTTGAAAAAAACCGCCTGTTTGGAACCGCCCTGTTTGAAAAAAACCGCCTGTTTGGAACCACCTGTTTATAATACATCCGGTACATAGAGAACTGTTTACTGATTTGATTCGATGAGGTATCAGAGAGGGGCGGTTATAATACAGTCGGTATGCCTTTGATTGCAAACCACCTAATGGGTACGATGAAGCATATTTCCTTGGATTAGGTGTGATAGAACTTTATGTGTTACTAATCGTTAGCCGCTTCAAAGAAATTCGGGATTCCTTTTGATATTACAGAGGAAATGAGTTTGAAGAATTCTTGAGATCTCCTCATCAAAAAACTGACTTCGCCTAAGGCTCGGACTTCGCCTAAGGCTCCTCTCTGACACGTCGAATCAAGGTAGTAAACAGGTCTTATCATATGATGTTATGGTGGGGCTATATTTGATACTCTAAGACTCATGGGGGAAAAATGAATGACCAATATTCGAATAACCAACAACTTACTATATAGAAATCAACATTAGGTCGTGCGACCGGATGGAAAATAAGATAAGAGTGATGACGACTTGAAATTAACATAAACAAATACGAGGTGTAGAAGATCTTGTTCGCTTGCCTAACAACAACAACAATAAAGAAGGACTATTGAAATGGAGCAACCACAAAAGAAGAATATATAGACCATTTGTTAATGAATTGATTAAATGTAAAATTATAAATGAAAAGAATGGATACATCGACTTGATTAATGTTGAATAAATAAAACACACAGTTATTTCAATAGTACTATTCGTATTATTTATTTATATATATGCTTCTTAAGATATAATCATGTGATATGTTTGTTTCGCTTTCCTCATATCTAACAATTCGTAATTTGATTTGTAATCCGTATTATATTTTGTTGTGTTCGATTTCTCCATTTGATTTTTTCCCTCGGACATGGTTGTAATTAATTTGCGGCATTCACTCTTGTGTTTTTGCAGGCTGGATTCACTGGTGAAGCGTTGTAAGCAGCCGTTACATAGATGCATTCGAGTGGTATGTTTGGTAATCTGGCTTCTCAACAAACGCGAGATGTTTTTGATGTAGACATAATGCGTTTTATTCTCATCGCTACTTTCACAATAAAGCAAGTTAATATGCTTTGCCTTTTCCTCACGCGTATGATAGTAGGGTCCAATTATCTGATATTGCCTTCTATCGTCAATCTCATAACCAAAAACATTTATGCTGATGGTTGGATTATTGGCTTCGAAAATGCTTGTGTCTTTGACTGCCAGAGGAAATTGCATATTCTTGAAACAAAGTATTTGCTCATTGTATACTATTGTTTCGCTTGCAATGTTGGCAATTTTATACTGCGATGGTCTATCAGCATTAGTTGTAATATTAGTAAAAGCCGACATAATGGCCCATTTAAAGCAGTAATCATCGTTGTTTTTCACATTGATGCAAGCTTTTTTGTTCGATATCTGTTTAGGTAGGCTAAAATGCGAAGAAGCTCGAATCGGCTCGTATTTGTTAATGTTAATTTCGATCCTCTGAAATGTTAACAACGCCCATCCGCTATCTTTTTCTTGGAACTCTTCCAATTTTGCCTTGATATTATCAATTGCCGTGCTCAAATTTTCTCTTATGTCTTCCTCTTTCTCAATCGTGTACATTTTAGTTTGCATGCTTTTTATATCTATTTGCATTATCTCATCACATTCTTTGGAGAGTTTCGCAAAGTTAGCAAAAAGCTCCATACTAAATTTAAAAGCTTTCAAAACTTTCAATTCATCTTGTAGTAACTCGTTAATCAATAGAATATTTTTTTTCAAATAACGTATTCACATTTATCATACTCTCATCTTTGTTGGTAACGGCAAATATTTTGATACGATTTTGGAATGCGCTTGCTATTAAGGAGACGTTTTCATTAAGGGCTTGTTGGGCTTTTGCTTTGTGTGTATTTTTCTTTGATGTTGGAACCAAAGCTGTTCCACAACATCCACATCACAAAACAAGCATCTTTTATAGATCGGCTTGAATTTCTTTGCAGGTTGTTCTCCTGACATTGTTGGTGGTTGTTGTTGTTGCCCCGTCCTTTTCCTAATATTATTATTGTTGTTATTGTTATTATTGTAGATGTTGCTGGTGTTGGCCTCGTTAGCAGACATATTTTTCTAAAAAGTAATAAAAAATTTACTGTTAATTCTATCGCTTTGTTACGCTTTCAGAAAAAAGCAGCTGTCTCGATGATTAAAATCCCCCGAATATAACACATAACATTTGAAGAAATAAATTAGAAATCCTAAAAATGGTTAATGATAGGTGTTAACTTACCGTTTTTTGTTGTTGATTTTTTTTTTTGTTTTAATCCTATGGCAACAATTTTCCTGCTCAGCCAAATATATACCACAATGGAAACTTTTTGTGTTTTTCTTTAATGGTTTAGTGACGCAATGATTTCTAACTAGTCAAGATGGTCTTATATATACCGAAATTCATTCATTATTACGCATGCACACATCTCATTCGCCCACAAATAGACTCTCTTTCTCTCTCTTTCTCTCTTTCTTTGCTCATGGTACCGGAAGCCGCACATTTTTTGGGCAATATGGAACCTATGATAAGGAATAATGACCAGCAACTTACTATATAGAAATCATTATTTGCTCATGGCACAGCATGGGAAAAATAAGATAAAAGTAATTGACAACTCATTAAAACACTTAGAAATCAAGAATTTAATATAGCATCCAAGGTCGTGGGATTGGACAAGCAGCCACATGTTTTTTGATAACAGCCCATTTTTATTTTCAATATGGACTTGAATAATCATTTGTACTTAGAAAATTGTTCTATGGAAAAAAATACCAAGAATTTAATATAGGATCCAAGGTTATGGGATTGGACAAGCAGCCACATGTTTTTTTTTGATAACAGCACATTTTTTATGTTTAATATGGACTTGAATAATCATTCGTTGCCCCATTGATGTACTTAGAAATTGTGCTATGGAAAATAAGATAAGAGCCATGGACAACAACTTACTATATAAAAATCAACATACGGCACAATTACAATTATGATGAAATTCAAGATATGAGTAATGGCATCTCAACTTGCTAAAAAAGCCCAACAAAAAGTCCGATAGTCTATCCAAACCTAAGACTTAATTCCCATCCGATAAAAATTTCACAACTTACCCAATTCCCCCTCCCCGATGATATCCCCCCAATCGACGCTTAAACAAAAAAATGATTCACAACAATTACTGAACCTTGAACGTTGTGATCATCCAAATCTAAGTCTTATATCATCACTTCCATACCATATCCCTCGAACAACAAAAATTCCTATATATATTACACAGCTCAATGACTAATAATAATATATTCGCTATTAATGTGCTTTTTTTCACACATCCATTTCAAAAAATATTAATATTTGATTCTATATTTCAGCATAGATTTACATCCAAATGATATATATATATTCATAAAAAAAAAGCCCTCAACTTCCATACAAATCGACAACCAGCTATGTCATACAATTAACCTACTCCAAACTTTAACCTTGTACGCTGATCATCCAAACCTAAGACTTAATTCACCTACTGAGATAAGAAAGAATCCCAAACGACAATAAATCACTTCCATATAAAACCACGAACAACTACTGATAACAACAACGCCTCTATCTATTACTACAAATGAAAACAGTAGAACAAACCAAACGGTCATGAATCACCTATCACCTATTCACACACACACACACACCTGAAGATGGTCGCAACTAGTAACAGAACAACAACAACAACCCAAACGATTACGATGATGAGTCATTTCCATACATTATGCGGCAATCGCAAAAACAGCGGGATTATTTAAACTCAATATTATTATTATTGATAGACTCTCTAAAAAACACTAACGCCTTGTATACTGATAAGTAAATGGTCACAACAATTGCTGAACCTTGAATGCTGATCAATCAACCCTTATAAGCAAACAACGAACTTTCAAAAGATCTCAAGAACTTTGAACAATAAAACAATAATCTAAAATACAACAACAATCAAATATAACTACACTAGAAAATAAAAAACATTCGAGCAATATACTAATAATTACACCTTAGAAATAACGCTGATGATCCAAACCTAAGAATTAATTCACATACTGAGATAAGAAAGAATCCCAAAAAACCCCACGCATTCAAACGATGACGACTCATTTCCATACAAAATCCACGAACAACTACTGATAACACACCTCTATTTTTACTATTCCATACAAATCCACGACCAACTACTGATAACACACCTCTATTTTACTACAAACGATAACAGCACAACAAGTCAAACGACCATGAATCATCTATCACCTATTCACATACACAACTGATAACGACGGCGATGATGATGAATCATTTCCATACATTATGCAGCAATAGCAAAAACATCGGGATTATTATTATTATTGCTAGACTCACGATACAATACACAAAAATAAATACTACCACCGCGTCAAAAAAAAAAAAGGAATAACAATTAATACATATAAGGTAACTCACCAGTTGATGATGTTGATTTTTATTTCCTAGCTAATCCCACGTCGAAGATTGGATTTGATGATGATTTTTTCTTCTTTTTTTTCAAATTTAAAGCCCGTATTTCTATATATAGTTCAGCATAGATTTACTGCCAAGTGAATATATTCATAAAAAAACGTTTAGCACCCCAGACAATCCCCAAAAAAAGCATATATTCAATCTAGCAAAAAAGTCCATTTCAACATAGATTTACTATCAAGTAGTAGCATTTCAGTATAGAGCAAAAAGCCCGAGCCGCACCTTGTTAACGCAGTTGCTGGGTACTGGCTTAGGTTGCGTCTTAGAGAATTTTTTTTCATGGGCAAATGAACTGTTCTAAGAAAAAACATCCACCCATTTCAAAATAGACTCAGCTAAAACATATATCCATTTCAAGATAGAATCACCAAAAAATTCCCATATATTAAGAACCAACTAAAACATACGCCCATTTCAAGATAGCATCACTCTAAAAATTCCCATATATATTACTCAAACCCAATGACTAAATAATAATAATATATTCACTGCCAAACAATCATGAATCACCTATCACATATTCACACATAATTCAAAAATACCAACTGCTCATATCATACAATTAACCTTGAACGCTAATCACCCAAACCTAATACTTAATTCACTTACCGAGATAACAAATCCACGAACTACTAAAGATTTGCTCAACTGATAACAAATACGCAACAAGCCAAACAACCATGAATCACATCTGAACAAAATTAAAACAACTGATAACAACACTATTACTATATTTTTGTCACTCAATTAACCTACTCCAAACTTTAACCGAGACAAAAGCCAAAAGCACAAAGAATTTAATATATCATATGGATAATGCGTACCCCCTAAAGTATGCAATTAACAATATATCCATATAAAACTCAAAATTGTAGCGCTAAAAATAGCCCATATTCAATAAATATAGCAAAAAGCCCGATAGTCTAAAAGCATATAGAATCACCAAAAAATTTCCATGTATTCAGAATCATCTTAGATTTACTCCCAAGTGGTATATTCATAAAAAAGTCCTCAACAACCGAGACAAAAGCCAAAAGCACAAACCATTTCAGCATAGAGCAAAAAGCCCCGCCCTGTAATCGCAGCTGCTGGGTACAGGCTTAGGTCTGCGTCTTAGTTGAAGTCAGTTTTAAGTTCCAACAAAAAACCCCATCCATTTTTTCATTGACAAATGAACTGTTCTAAGAATCAGCAAAAACATATACCCATTTCACATCCCCAGTTAAAAAAAGCCTCAGCAAAAACATCCACCAGAAGATTACTACAACTGATAACAACACCCCCAAAGGTCTGACATCCATCCCACTTCACAAATATCATCTATCATACACACAAACTGGAACATCAACCGCATCTGGCAACATCATGACAAAATTCCCATTTATTACTACTCGACTCGATGACTCAAACCCACTTCACAAATATCAACTGTCATATCAACCGCATCTGGCAACATCATGACAAAATTCCCATTTATTACTACTCTACTCAATGACTCAAACATCCACACACTTTTTTTGCTTCTGGGAATTCGCATTTGACAACAACAACCACAAAAAATCCCATATTACCCCAACTCAACGACTAATAATAACATATTCAAACATCCACCAAACCAAAGAATCAACAAAAATATCCCACGCATCTGGCAACAACAACCACAAAAAATCCTATATATATATATATATATTACCCCAACTCAACGACTAATAATAACATATTCAAACATCCACCAACCCAAAGAATCAACAAAAATATCCCACACATCTCAAAACAACAAACTGTTATACATACAAACCGAGGCCCCAACCAACCGCAAACTGTTATGCACACAAACCGATCACCGGGCCAACTGTTATGCATACCAACATTTTTACTAGTTGGAAATTCGCATCTGGCAATGCCATGCCATTTTTCATACAAAAAACTGTGCCAGAACCATCCAAACCATACTACTGATATTATTTGTTTTAATTTTCACGTTTGCGATCGAGATGATATATTTTAAATTGTTTGTTAATTGTTTTTGCGTTTTTAGTTTTATTTAATGCTCTGTGAATTGTCACTTTTAACATTCGTTTTGTTTGTTTGTTGTTGTTGTATTTTGTTTTGATTGTCACAACACGCCACTTTACTGTTTTTCCATTTCGTGGCTTTGTTCCCTTTTGTGAATTAGATGAACGTTTTTGTAACTGAATTAAACACACGTTTTTGTTATTGAATATTCACAGGGTGTAAGCCGCTGTTTTTGTGATATTAAAACACATTGGTTATGTGATAAACAGCACTTTAGTTAGTAAAGGTATTGTATGTTTGTCATTGAACATCCGACGTATGGGCGAAAACTGTGGTCTTTTAACACGTCCGATGCGGGCTATGGTTGAATTGCGACTCGACTTTTCAGACCACCCTCGTATATGAATGTATAGGGTTTTCCAATAGGAACTTGACAACTTTTTTTCGGCAGAAAATTTTTATAATTTGCAGATGTTGTTCGTTCGTGTACTTAACCATGATGAAAATGTTGAGTTTACTGAATAAATTGACAGTAACTCTTCGATGATTAGTGAAAGGGTGCGTTCACAAATTAAATTCAAAGTTGGCAAGTCCCTATTGTATAATCCTATTGTATAACCCTAGGGTTTTCCAATACGGACTTGACAACTATTTTTCGGCAGTAAATTTTTATAATTTGCAGACGTTGTTCGTTCGTGTACTTAACCATGATGAAAATGTTGGGTTTACTGAATAAATTGACAGTGGCAGACAAATTAAATTCAAAGTTGTCAAGTCCCTATTGGAAAACCCGATACAACATGAATGCATTCTGTATTTTAACACAACGAACGCTATCCTGGAAATAAACTTCAACATTTCGCCTGGAGCAACACTGACTATGGACAACATCTGAGGAGTACAGCGTGAATCTCAGGTAAGCTGCTGAGTTTTAATTTCGAACCGTATCTTTTCTTGAACAATATTACTACATCACTTTTTTTTTTTGAAACATTGTCACTTTGTTCGAGAGTGGAACATTTTTTTTTAATTTCGTTAATGTCAGATTATTTAAATGAAAGCACATTTTATTGTTGAACATTTTTTTGGAACACTTCAAATTTTTACCAAATAATCCATAAAGGTATAAAGAATTAATAATTATAAAAAAAATGTATTGACTTTTTTAAAAGTCGTAATCCATATTAGTTCCTAAAATAATTGAATAAATCATTAAATAAAACAAAACAAAACAACAGAGTCCTATTACTTCAAGAATTGTTATTATTATTTTGATGTTTTATTATTATTTTTTTTTATTTCCATAATTTGATAGATCAAGTAAGGAGTAACGATGTTTCATTTCAATGAATTGAATTTTCTTCCTGTCAACTAGAAAACTTCTTCAACGCATATATTTTGGAATCATTTTTTCCATAAATTTGGGTCTATCTGTGTTTATTTTTTTTTTTTTTTGTATTCCTTGCTGCTTTCGTGGTTTTTGATGCTGTACATGAAACAAAATGGAGTTTGTGGATGTTTTCATACCAAGTGAATACGACAGGTATCGATATGATTTAAATGTTGGCTGTAACTGAACATTGGATATTTTATGTGAAGTACTCAAATTCCAATCACAAACCGATTACTAAGCTTACCCCATGGACTAGCCGTTTCTGGAGAACTTCATTCGATTGGTGATTATTTAAAAGGATGCATCGGGTCTGAGGGTTGGAAAACATTTAATTTCTTCATCATTTCAATCATACTCACTATACAATTTAAGGTTACCTTGTATATTGGTACAAGCCAGAAGATGAAGCTTTAATAATGGTAACAAAACCAAGTGAAAATGCATGTACAGATGTGATTGAGGAAAAATTATTCAGCTGGAACATCCGTAAGGATAACTTAAATGTAAAGTGCAGAGTATAAGCATGGACAATATTGTTTACTTAGATACCGGAAAAACTATAGCAACGTATGCATTTAATAGCAAAGCACCAGTTTTAGTAGAAGGATATTCATCAGTGAATTTAGATTACCCCTACCTCCAGGATTTGTCATGCATATATCCTAGATATATCATGTCGATACCCCTGATGACGACCAAACGAGTTTTTGGAGTGTTTGAATTTTATAGAGATAAAATAAATTTTAATTCCGTAAGTACAAAACAGAAAATGTAAAAAATATTAAACACAAATCTTATTTCTAAATGCTACTCTCAGAAGGTCCGGACTATAAGTGTTGAGACTCACAGTTTTCAAACAAAGAAAAAAGGACAATCTTCTGATTTAAACTTAAAGTTTTATATACTTAATTATGTATTAAAAATTAAAGAAAGAACATGATTCAGGGGAATCTGCGCCGAATATCCGCAGGCGAATAAACGGTTACATGGATTGTCGTGGATTCGTGGGCGTTGGGTTGTCGGCCAAATTTTGATCGCACGCATTTGACATTTTTACATGTGCGGTAGACTCGGATCACATTATACTCAATTGTGTGATATACTTTATTTCATTTTATTTTTGGGGGCAAGCTCAATACCGTAACTACTAGCACATCGAGATGGGAGTATTCACTTGAATCATTATTTTATTTAATCATGATTTTATTTAATCATGATTTTATTTAATTATGATTTTATTTAATCATGATTTTGTTAATCATGATTTTATTTAATCGTGATTTTATTTAATCATGATTTTATTTAATAGTGATTTTATTTAATCATGATTTTGTTTAATCATGATTTTAATTAATTATGATTTTATTTAATCATGATTTTGTTAATCATGATTTTATTTAATCGTGATTATATTTAATCATGATTTTATTTAATCATGATTTTATATAATCATGATTTTATTTAATCATGATTTTATTTAATCATGATTTTATTTAATCGTGATTTTATTTAATCATGATTTTATTTAATCATGATTTTCTTTAATCATGATTTTATTTAATCATGATTTTATATAATCATGATTTTATTTAATCATGATTTTATTTAATCATGATTTTATTTAATCGTGATTTTATTTAATCATGATTTTATTTAATCATGATTTTATTTAATCTAGATTTTATTTAATCGTGATTTTATGTAATCATGATTTTATTTAATCATGATTTTAAACATAAATACCATTCTGGCATGCGTCACATGCTTTAGTCAAACTGTTGTTCCCTCAAATAATGTGTGAAGCCTAATAGATCCATCTAATCAATGGAGGTGGTCTATTTCTGATTCCAACTAAATAGTATTTAGCTGCAAAGTCTTGAATTTATTGTATTTCGGGAGTATGTGCCTACCTATGAATTGTAATATACTTTAGAAGCATTTCTGGATAAAAGTTGTTAAATTTATAATAGTACCGTGTAGCTGGGGGGAAATTTATTTCGTATTTCGGAAATTCAAGTGCTGTAATTTTGCATCTGTCAAACTTAAATGTCATCCAACATTTGAATTGTTCGGTTTAAGGTGTGCCATTTTATAATATGGATCCCGTAACCACCAAGCAAAGTGTTATTATTTATTATTATTACTTATTGGCCTGTAGGAACCCGGAAGTTCATGACCTCACCGACTCGACTTCGCCATTGTTCCCTGTCCCGTGCGCTCTCCTTCCACGTTCGACCATCCGATCCGATCTCCTCGAGGTCCAACCTAACATTGTCCTCCCATCTTCGTCGCGGCCGCCCTGTCGGTTTTTTTTCCTGTTGGCCTACCGTCAACAATGCTATGCACGGTCTTATTGTTACCCATTCGCGCCTCGTGTCCGGCCCATCTTAACCTTCGCGACTTGATTACTCTCCCTATTGTAGGTTTGCGGTATAGCTCTTCCAATTCGTGGTTGTGGAGTTTCCTTCATTGTCCTGCCTCCTCGTCATATTTGCCACCAAAGATACCCCTTAAAACTTTATTCTCGAATGCGTGGAATTGGTTTTCTTCCCGTTTTGTGAGAGCCCATGTTTCGCACCCGTATAGAGCAATCGGCATGATTATGGTTCCATAGACACGGAGGTTTATATTCCGTGATAGCAGTTTGGATTTCAGCAGTTTACTGACTGCATGCCAACTGGGGTTGCCGGAGTGTAGTCTTTTGTTAATTTCCTTCGACATTTCGTTACCGGTCGTCAGTATCGTTCCCAGATATTTAATTTCTTTAACTTTTTCAAATATCTTGCCCCTGATGTTTTTGTGTGTTCCCTAATATCCACCTGCTCTCGCCATAATCATGTATTTCGTTTTGTCTTCATTTATTTCTAGGCCCACCTCTTCTGCCGCTTTCATGATGATTTCACTGTTTTTACTTACAGTTTCTAGATTATCGCCCAAAACGGCGATGTCATCCGCATATGCAAGCACTTGTGTGACCCCGTTCAGGGATGATCCGGCCATGTTGTCGTCTTGTACCCTTCTGATGACATACTCGAGGACAAGGTTAAAGAGATATGGTGAGAGGCCATTCCCCTGTTTTAGTTCGTCCCGGATTTCAAATAGTTACAAGAAGTGGTTTTCTATTCTAACTCGCTTTTTATTTCCTTTCATGCAGATTTGAACGAGGACGGCATTTTTTTTTTGGGATTACCAACCCAGCCACAATATGGTAGAGTCTTTGTCTTGCGACTGAGTCGTAGGCTTTTTTGAAGTTAACGAACAGTTGGTGAACCGTCTCTCCGTATTCCTACTTCTTTTCCAGTAGTTGCCTCATTGTGAACATTTGGTCGCTCGTTGACCGGTTTCTACGGAATCCGCATTGGTAGTCTCCCAATATGTCTTCTGCGTACGGTGCGATTCTCGCCAGTATGACATTTGTTAGTATTTTGTATGTGGTTGGGAGCAATGATATTCCTCTGTAATTTTCGCAGTCAGATCTGTCGCATTTTTTGAAAATGGGGACGACTACTGAAGTTTTCCATTCTTCCGGAATGAGTTCTTTATCTCATATTGTTTTAATCAGTTGGAGGATCTTTCCAGCGGTTGCCTCTCCTCCATGCTTTACAAGCTCTGCGGGTATGCAGTCGACTCCGAGAGCCTTGTTGTTTTTCAATCGGTTTATTTCGTCTACAACTTCGTCGAAAGAGTGCTTTGGAATCTGAGGATCGGCTGTATGTACGTCTGGTGCGTTTATTTGTGGTTGATGGGTGCGCACATTGATCAGGTTTTCAAAGTACTGCTTCCATCTTGTCACGATATTGTTTGTTTCTGTCACCAAACAGCCGTTTGTCTCTCCGATTATTTTGACTCTCCCTCTGTAGCCATTTCTAATTGAATTTATGCCGGCATACATACTTCTGATTTTCTTTTTTGCTCTGGCATTTTCTATGATTTTTTCGATTCTAGCCTCCTCCCGTTCGCGTTTTTTGCGTTTGAAAAGTGGCGTTGCCTCTTTTCGAATTGTCGCGTATCTTTCTGCGTTGACTTCATCATATCCTTTTCAGTGGATCACTCTGAGGTGTTTACGTTCTTCGATCTTCGCCCTGCACTCATCGTCAAACCAAGGTTTGGACTTAATTGTTTTCTAAAATCCTAATACCTTTTGGGCTGTTTGTTTGATTGTGACTCTAATCGATGTCCATTTAGTGTCCACACTATTGGCTTCCTCTTCCTCACTACTCCCATTCTCTAGGATGCTAAATCTATTCGTTAGTTCGTCTTGATATTCAGCCCTTTTGCGAAGGTCTTTTAATTTATCAATGTTGAACTTTTTGCTTGTCACCCGTGATTGCCCATGTGGGTTTGCTGCGAGCCGGCTTCTAATTTTGCCCATCACTAGAAGGTGATCGGAGTCGCAATCTGTTCCTCTATATAATCTTACGTCAAGGACTTTCGAGTGGTGTCTTTTGTCTATGAGGAAGTGGTTTATTTGGTTACGCGTTACGCCGTCGGATGATATCCATGTGCCTTTAAGGATTTGCTTGTGCTTGAACATCGTGCTTTTCACTACCAGATCTTTTGACGCTGCGAACGCGATAATTCGAATTCCATTATCATTTGAAACGTCGTGTAGGCTCTCTTTACCTATAGTTGGTTGGAAGATGAGTTTCTTTCCGATTTTCGCATTGAGGTCCCCGAGGAGGATTTTAACATCGAACGATGAGATCCCATCAAATACTTCCTCTAGGGTCTCATAGAATGTGTCCATAGATTCTGTTGG
The DNA here is from genome assembly GCA_963931805.1 of Microdon myrmicae. Taxonomy (NCBI): domain Eukaryota; kingdom Metazoa; phylum Arthropoda; class Insecta; order Diptera; family Syrphidae; genus Microdon; species Microdon myrmicae. The sequence continues at coordinate 119,365,962 of OZ007496.1, forward strand.
GGCGTGTACGTTTATAAATACATAACTGTACCATGGTCCCTGTATTTTTAGCACCGACATTCGGTCATTAATAAATTGCACATCTTTTACATGGGGCGTAATCTTCTTGCTTATGATGAAGCCAGTCCCGAGGTTATGTGTATCGGCCCGCCAGTGTAATCCCGTTGGTTTCGAATACTTGATGTGAGAGTCGGGCTTCCTGAAGCGCGACGATATCCATTTTATATTATTTCTTGTTTTCTACGACCGTTTGTAACGCGCCTGGTTTATATAACGTTCGAACATTTCACGTGCCGACGCGTATCTCCCGCTTTTTCCATTTTTCCCTACGTCTTCTTTTTGCTGAGTCGGTTTTTTCTTGATGATTTGTTCCCTTATGGTAGTGTCTGCTCATCACACCTACGCCTACCAGATTTTTTTTGTATATTGATTATTCATTTTTAATCCCACGAGTCTTGGGGTTTCAAATAGTCCGCCACATCAGAGCCCCTCTTTGATATGGTAAGGTCTGCTTACTGCTCTGATTCGACCCCGTGTTAGAAAGGGGCCGTTAAAATACTGCCGGTATACCCCTAGCTGCAAACCGTCCTACTACCTACAGAGTGTTACGATTATACTTTTTTTTCTTTAATTTTCTTTTAATAATTATTCTCGTTTCGCACTTAGCGTTCAGATTAGGGTACCATAATAGTTCATGAATTAGCTACCGAAACATGCGGCTTAACGCCATTGACCCCGTTTTTGAGGAGCTACGCGGAAGATCGTATTTATGTATATATTCTTCAGACTCTTAAGCAGTTCAAAATCTGCGTTAGTCAAGTTATGGCCGAGAGACTATCTGAAATTTAGGGAAGAGTCATTGAAAAGTATCTCAGAAAGATTGTGTACGCGGTTGGTAAACCAGTTCATCATCATCATCGGCACCACAACCGGGATCCGGTCTTGGCCTTATTTAACAAGTCTCTCCACCGGTCCCGATTTCGAGCCGATGTCATTCAGTTTGGCGCTCCCAGGCTCTGGGCGTCCTGGTCTACGCCATTCTCGTTTCGCACTTAGCGTGCAGATTAGGGTACCATAATAGTTCATGAATTAGCTATCGAAACATGCGGCTTGACGCCATTGACCTCGTTTTTGAGGAGCTACGCGGAAGATCGTATTTATGTATACATTCTTCAAACTCTTAAGCAGTTCAAAATCCGCGTTAGTCAAGTTATGGCCGAGAGACTATCTGAAATTTAGAATTTAAGCTGCAATGTGAAATATCGTGTTCGGGTCAATGTGGTAAAAACTTGCTTCATCCATTCTGGGATTAACTTATTAACTCGTTCCGCTCTTTATTAACATGCTTTTTTTTATTTATTTTTCATAATACAATCTGACAGAGCGACGTAAGGAAGTGTCAATTCATTTTAAAACAATGCGCCGAGGCCCTAATCCAGAACGAGAATGCTATATATTACGATGCAAAAAATATGACACACAAGGAACTCCAACAATATATACAGTTTGCAACTCAAGTGCCCAACGAAGATCTATCGTACGAGTTTGTACATAAAGTTGTAGTAAGTACTTATAACGTATTGAATGTAGTGTGTTGTTTAAGCTAAGAGGAACTTTGAAAACACTCAGATCTTTCCTTATACCAAAAATTACCCTCAAGTCCAAATATAAATAAAGGGTTTCCCAGTAAGGGTGGTATGTTTAGATATATTTATAAAATGAAATAATCAATTTCCCAAAGGGGACAATACGTTTTTAAAACGTGGTTTCATATAAAGTCAAAATTGACAGAAATGTAGCTGGCTGTCATTTGTCTTTAGAAAACTGACTTTAAAATAGTTGTAATTTAAAATAAGAAAAGAGTTTTACTTTTATCTCAAATATTTTGTATTTTATTTAATTTTAAGAACATATCGCCTCTATTGGAAAACCATATACATTGTCATGGACGAAGTAAGAAAAAGAATGATTTTGCAATAATATGAGACTCTATGATAATAGATCGTGAGGTGACCAACTGGCATACATTTTAATAACGCTTTGGTAGTTTTCGAAAAAAGTTTTATCAAATAACAACTAACTAAGTGTTGGATTTTATTAATCAATAAAGAGTAGATATGGATAGTTACAAAACAATTAGATGTCCGTTGTAGAGTTGTATAGAAGAGTTGTATGGATTAGCCGGGGATGGCACATGGCTGGACGTCCGTACGCCGTGGCGGCTGGTTGAGGAAAAGGGACCGATGATGTGCACCTACGTCATCAGGAAGCTATTGCAACTTGACGAAATCCAAAATGGTGGATGTTCGTCGAGTTCGACCAACTTCGTTGTCGCCGGTGTGCGCATCGGATGTACACTCATGAAGAACATTTGATGTCCAATACTTCCCCTCGATGAGCGCACCAGTGCGAAAAACTCACATCAGGTTTAGGAGGTCGAGACACCTCCCGTGCTTCGGTTTGGATAGGGCCTTAGTGAGAATGTCTGCAGGCATTTGTTCCGTGGGCATGTATTCGACCGAGAGTGTTCCGCTGTCCAGTGCTTCGCCGATGAAGTGATGTCGGACGTCGATATGTTTGCTCCGGGAGTGGAATACGGGGTTCTCGGCCAGCTTCCGAGCACCGTTGTTGTGGTTGAATAGCGCCAGCTTGTCTGGTAAGGCGAATCCCAGTTGACTAATCAGTCTTCGGAGATGTATGGCCTCTTTCGCCGCGTCGGATATGGCCATATACTCTGCTTCTGTGGATGACAGCGCGCTGGTTCGTTGTTTAGACAGATGTGTCGTTGAGAGTAAAGGCATACCCAGTATACGATCTCCTGTTGTCCGGGCAGTTGGCCCAGTCCGCGTCTGTGTATCCGGTGACACATTTCCCGCTCGTTTTATAGGATAACCCGATGGTCGCCGTGCCTTTCAGGTAGCGTAAGACACGTTTGGCGGCTTTCCAGTGATGCTCGTCGAAACAGCTGTTGAATTGGCTCAATCTGCTTACGGCAACTGCTATATCTGGTCTTGTGAATACTGCCAGGTACATGAGAGATCCAATTAGCTCTTGAAACGACAGGTTTCTGTTGGGTTCCTCCTTCCCTTTCTGTAGTACAGTGCTGCTGTCCAGGGGTGTACTCACGGGCTTCGAGTCGGTCATGTTGAATTGGTCTAGGGCTTCGGATATGTATTTGGTTTGAGTCATCCGCAGTTCTTCCTTGTCTCGATGAAGTTCGATTCTAAGACAATGCTTTATTTCGCCGAGGTCCTTTCTGTTGAATGTTTTTGAGAACTGCTTCGATAGTTCCTCGATCTTTGCTGTGCTATGTGAGGAAACTAAAATGTCGTCCACGTATACGGTGACCAGTAGTATGTCCTTTCCTTTTCCTTCAAAGAATATGCAAGGATCGGCGGTGGACTGCTTGAGACCGAGACGTTTGAGCTCGCTGCTCAGCTTCGTGTGCCACTGTCGTCCTGCTTGGCGAAGTCCTTATAGAGCTCTGTTTAGCAAGCATACCTTGTTGCCCATTTGCAGCTGCGTTAGCATTTATTTTGCTTTAATTTTTTCTCTGCTTTTTCCAGGGCAATGTCGGTGTGTTTGGGGATCTCCATGTAGATTGTCTCGTCGAGCTCGCCGTTTAGATAGGCCGTTGCAACATCTAGGTGGCGGATGCTCATGTTGTGTTGAGCGGCTATGGCGGCTGTGATTCGAATGGAGTTCATTCTTGCAACTGGAGCGAACGTCTGGTGGTAGTCAATTCTGGGTACTTGGGAGAATCCTTGTGCAACGATGCGTGCCTTTCTTCGTTCTAGCGTGCCGTCGGGATTCGATTTGTTCCACAAGACAAAACGGCTGCCGATGACTTTGTCTTGTTTCGGCCGATCTACCAGAGTCCAAGTGTCTTTTCTGATGATGGCCTCGATTTCTTGCGCCGCGCCGTTTACACACTCCTCGGAGTCTGGGCCGCTTGTTGCTTCCTTTATACGAACTTTGGCTGCTCCCGCTGTCTCCGAAGAGATGTCGCATTCTCGAAATAGTTTTCGAGGTCTTCCCCTGAGTCCGGTCCTTTCTATCCGTGGTCTTCCTGGTCCTCTTCTTGTGATGATTGTGTCAGATCTGCTGGTTGGGGTTGTTGGTTGCCCGGTTGCTTCATTTCTTGTTACTTCGAGTTCATCTCTCGCCATGTTTTCGTTATGTGTTGTGTCCGGTGTGATGAATTCGACCGTGGCACTTTCAGTATCAGATTTGTTGTTTGTTGGGCGAAAATCGTTGGATGCGCGAATACGGTCGTTATGTTTTTCGAAGAACTTCACGTCCCTCGCAATTTCAATTTTTTGTTCGTCGGAGAGCCAAATCCTCTATGCTTTCGATTTGTCTGCGTAGCCGACGAAAATCCCCTTTTTGGACCTGGGGCTGAATTTACCTTCCCTTGGTCCTCGTTCTAGCGAGTAGACGACGCATCCAAATTCACGAAAATGGCCTACGTGTGGAGCGTTTCCAGTCCACACTTCGTATGGGGTTCTTCCGTTGAGTGTGTTGGTCGGACATCTGTTTATGATGTGGTTTGCTGTGTTGACTGCTTCTCCCCAAAATCTTGTGTCCAGATTTGCTTGTATGAGGAGGCATCTACCCATGTCCACCAGGGTCCGATTTTTTCTTTCGGGTACTCGGTTTTGCTGAGGTGTGTGAGTCACTGATAGCCTGTGGTGGATGCCGTTTTTCCTTAAGAAGGTGTTGAATTCGTTGTTAACGTACTCGGTCCCGTTGTCAGACTGTAAGCTCTTGATCTTCCTTCCGGTTTGTTTTTCGGCAAACGCTTTAAAATCTCTGAAGGCGTTTAAAACTTCGCTCTTGCTTTTGATCATTTTCACTGTGCACCATCTAGAACAGTCGTCGGTGAACGTGACGAAGTATAGAGACCCGCCCCATGTTTCGATGCTCATTGGCCCGCAAGTGTCGGTGTGAACCAGGTCCAATATGCCGGTTTTTCGCGCTGACTCCTTCGGGAATGGAAGCCTCGTTGTTTTCCCGAGAGCGCAAATGTCGCACTTCATTTCTTGTGGGGGCTGTCTGAAAGACATTCCTCGTATAGTCCCGTTTCTATGGCTCGAAGTTAAATCCTTAATGTTCAAGTGACCCAGTGTCCGGTGCCAGGTTTCCAGTGGTGATACATCCGGGGTAGTTATAGCGGCGGCTACGTGGGTTTCTTTCAGGTTTGCTGGAACGAAGTACAGGCCGTTTTTCCTTACAGCCTCGAAGATGACCTCCCGTTTTGAGTTCGTTACTTTCGCTCCTTTATTATCGAAGGTGATTGTGAATCCTCTGTCAGCGATTTTGCTCACGGACATTAGATTCGCCCGCAGATCGGGGACGGGTAGAACATTATTCACTTTTAGGTTTCGATGTTTGCCTTTGTGCTGGGTGATGATGTTTATGTCGCCTCGTGCGGTGATGTCGGTTGAGGCGCTGTTGGCAAGGTTTAGTTTCATCGGATGAATTTCGTTGTATCCTTCGAATGCTTCGGTGTTACTCGACATGTGGGATGTGCTTCCGCTGTCCAGGCACCACCCCTTACTGTAAGTCGACTTAAAAGCCTGAAATCCGTGTTGTGCTGAGTTGGTGTAAGCTAGTACACTTGTACCGTAGTTGTACGTCTTGTTCTCCTTTCCTCGATCTTCAGAAGATCCCTGTCCTTTTCTGTTGAGAGAGAGGCACTCGGCGATCTTGCGCCCGGCTTTTCCGCAATGGTAGCACCTGTAGGAAGGCTTTTGTCGGTTTCCGGGCTGACTGTGTGCGTGGCGTTTATCCTCCGTCCTCGTGTCGCGTTGTTTGGGACCCATCGCGCCTTCGGCTTCATGTCGTTCGTTGGTGTGCCTGGCGTCACTTTCCTCGATTGTCTTAATTCGTAGCGCCTCCGGCGAAGGTAACTGGTCTCGGGATTCTATGGCTCATCTGAAGTTCTCGAACTTCGGGGAGAGACTATACAGGAGCATGATGCATAGCAGATCGTCGTTTATTTCGATTTCCATCTCGTTCAATTTATCGACGGTGTCAAAGAAGTCACTTAAGTGTATTCGCGCGTCGTCGTGGCTTTCCTGGCCGGACCTTTTGACTCGTACACGGAGATGAGTTTCTCCCATACTTCTCGGGAAGTTTCACACCCTTTGATGATTTTGACTTCAGATGGTCCGATCGCCAGTATGATGTCTGCCTTAGCCTTCCTGTCTCCTATTTTCCACTGCTCGACCTCGCCTGTGCGCGCCTCCGTCGATTCGGGTTTGACAATTTCTCCGGTCACGTAGCCCCATGCGTCGTTCTTTGTTGGATTGCTTCCATCTGCAGCTTCCAGATGTCGAAATTGTCCTTCCGTAGTTGTTCGATGCTCGCTGTGGATGGCGCCATTTTGTTGGTGGGCGAGGGTTCAGCTTTACGGTGTTTATCCAATCGTTTCTCTATTTTGCGGTGCTCTGGTGAAAGACTGGGCCCATAACCTGTTGGATTTTATCATCAATAAAGAGTAGATATGGATAGTTACAAAACAATTAGATGTCCGTTGTAGAGTTGTATAGAAGAGTTGTATCGATTAGCCGGGGATGGCACGTGGCTGGACGTCCGTACGCCGTGGCGGCTGGTTGAGGAAAAAGACCGATGATGTGCACGTACGTCATCAGGAAGCTGTTGCAACTTGACGAAATCCAAAATGGTGGATGTTCGCCGAGTTCGACCAACTTCGTTGTCGCCGGTGTGCGCATCGGATGTACACTCATGAAGAACATTTGATGTCCAATACTAACCTTGTATGTTAGTTAAGTTGGCGGACGCAAAACATCCCTAATTAATAAAAACAACAGTTATTTAAAGGCTAAGACTTAAAAGCCGTAAAATGAGATAGAGAAAGACGACCAAGCGGATGTTTTGGTGTGGATTGTTGGCAATGACCGCGAAGAAGATAGGAATAGGAATTGAGTTATGTGACATGTACTTTTATTGGACTCATCAGGAGGTCAGAGATATTTTTAATAATACCCACATAAAAAGAATTCGTTCGACCCTCATAAATGGCAATGAAGCGTGGTTAAGGTTTATTTTTACATTTGATTTTGGAGCCTGGACATTACAACGATGCGGAAAGATATGATAGGGGTGATTATTTCACATTCGTGTAGTTCGGCTAAAGTATGACTGTATACGTTTGTTTGTGCGCCTGAAGGTGAACTGATGGGCATTCTCAGATTGACGGGTATTGCGTGAAAATACATGAGGAGGCGAAAAACATCCAGCAAGTTCAGTTGAGCAACGACCGTGATATAATACCTATAGTAGAGAGGTAGACACGATACGTTGTGCCTATGTTCTAACAACGGAATTAATCGACTCTCAGCTGAGTACCCAATAAGTTTCACTGCTCGTTTTCGCATCCCATCGCACACGTGTAGTTGTACTTTTGCCATGGCCGCCCTGTAGCGAATAACTTAGTTATGGGGCTGCATGGACATGGATTTACCAAGTTACGCTAACAGGTCCACGTAAGCGGCGCACTCAGACCATGGGGAACAAACAGAACTCTCACAAATTTGGCGGTTGAACGATCACTTCTGATGATATTTAGCAATAAGTATTCGAGCACACCGTGAATGCTAGGATACCGTTTCTACGACGAGCACACAGTTGGTCAACGAATTCGAATTGTTCTTATTTGTCGTTGATATGTTGACCCGATTTGGGAGTTCTCCACCCGTTGATGCACCAAACCATACTTACTGGAACTCTCAGTCGTCCCACTGCTTAACGCTGCTAATCACCAAGAAGAAGAAATAAAACTCGGCTGTGTCTGATGAGGAATGTTTTTTATTTAAAATCGTCTTAAGGTTATGCCACTAATTAATTGATTTTTATTAAAAGGTGCCTTAGATGCACATTTCATAAAGAATTCTCACAGATCCGACACGTAATGGGACTCTTATTGACTCGCGCAGCTACTTCTTATTTAAAACAGTGTGTATGGTGTAGCGTAACATAACTCGACTGCCCGAACGCGTGTATACTCGACTGATCTCACCCAGGGGAGCCATGGACCAGCGGTTAGTAAACAAAACCAACGCAGTGAGGTACTGTGTGTTTGCTTTGCTTTGCTGTGGGTCATCATAGGGCATGGCATGGGTAAGATTGTCTAAACAATGATCATTTCCATGCCCAAATTCCGTGATCGGTTGATAACCGATGAAAGGAAATTGTCGCAAGTGCTGCGAACCTCAGGATAGGAAGAATGCGTTGTTTATTCATTGGCCATTGCGTACAGCATCAATTAGCTTGCACGCAGATTGTCAACGTCCCATCGGTCGGTGTGTTGTTTGTGTTAACACAACACTAGAAATTCCTATAGGCGGCCAGCAATGGTTGCGCTGTAGGTTGTTGATTATACAATCGACCGATGGTTCAGCGGTGATGGCAATAAACATCTCATGCACATCTAAGAGGAAATGCTTCTTGGTATAGAGCGTTGGCCTGTGCATTAATCGATGCTAGTTACTTGATGAGGTAGCTGAATTAGCTTTCGGGGTTTATGATGCTGGTGAAAGTTTGATGTCATGGCAAGATGGTAATCTTGCCATGAACTATATTTTCAGCTGTAAGGAAATGCTCATTTGTAGGTAAGTGAAGGACAGCTAATTTACGACAATGGGAGATTCTTGGGAAGTGGGTTAAAGAACCCCCACAGCCCTATTCACCGGACTTAAACACAATCGAAAACGTTTTGTTCATGGCCATCTCGTAAAATTTATGAAGGCGGCCGACAATTTGAAGACAAGGACACCTGAATCAAATCCATTCGTGATTCCTGGGACCAAATTTCCCTAGACTATTTAAAAAAAACTCTATGATTTTATTCCAAACCGTCTTATAAAGGTCATATCCATAAACGGCGGGCATACTCATTATTATTGTAGAAAAACGTTAAACATTTCATTAATTTTTTCCTTCTTTTCTAAAATTTTGCATGTGGCCCCATCCAAGTGACGCATTTTTTTATACCCTTTTTAAGTAGTTTACTATTTGATCTTGGGAAATTCCAACGGTCGTTTCTTAATTACCCTTTAATTTTATGAATTTCTTTTGGGAAAATACATACCTATTCACAGGTAGTATATGTTTCCGGGTACAAAATTTCCAACAGGTATAAAGAGCGAAAATCAATTGCAAAATTGGTGGCCTCATCCTAGTGATTGGGAGTGTATGAAGAACAAAGAGTATGGTTGAAAATGAATTGGGTTATTTATAGCAATATTATAGCGCTTGGGATGATAGTGAAGAACGTGTGATTCGAACTGACGCTATGACAGTTAGAATCACCAAAAATTGAACCAAAGCGCAACCCCTCAGGCCACCGCCGTGTGTACGAATTCGATTTCTAAATTCAAATACATTCGACTGGTGTGGATTTGTTATGTTATCGCTATGGTATACGGCTCTGATGCATTTTCTTATTCGATTTTCGTTCGGTGTTCTTCACTATTTGCTTGTGTATTTTGTGTATCTGTTATGAACGCTACACTACTTCCTCCTCAGTAACTTTGTTACAATCAGCTTCGTGTGCGAACGACGGAGCGAACGAGAGAATGTCGGAGCAGGCGAGTGTGCTTGTGCTCTATGCGGAAGTCGTGATCGTGTTGTGAAGTTCTGTATACTATGGAAAAGTGTGTGCTGTGTGTACAGATCACGTTGTCCGAATGTCACTGTGTCTTTGCGTCGAAGTGTTCCGCCGAACTCTCCAACTACACACGAAAAATAAATTCAGCACGCAAACGAAACTCTATCAAATTGTTTGTAGGAAGCCTTTATTAAATTTCCTTTTATTTATTAAATGTTTAAAGGTAGCAACGTTACACTAGTACACTGTCCCATTCACGGATTATTGTTACACCAATAGCTACTTTCCATTTTGTTACACACGCGCAGTCCGACCTCATTCTGGGGTTTCTCTAACTGTTCTCTCTTGGACGAATGCTCGAAGTAGACTAATTGTCTCTATCCTTAAAATCCCATTTGAACTTTTCATCCCCGCATCTGCAAAAGAAAATTTCCCATCAAATCTGCAAAGAACATTTTCCCATCATCAATCCATCATTCTCCTTTCCGTCTTCCTTATCGGAATGTTGTTCCTTTGTTTGACGATCGATCGTACCGCCACTTATTTTCCGATCTTTTCGTGGGATTTTTTTACGTTACCCATCTGGCTTAAGCTAACAATGCTCTTGTGCGCTTCAGATGGGGGATAAAGGAACCGTGGGATTGGTATAGTTTCTTTGTTACCATTTCTAAACCATTAACATCTAGCGAGCGATTTACGTTAAGATGTTTATGATTGCACGACTGTTGGTCGGCGGCGAATCGCTATCCTTTGTTTGCACAATTGTGCCTTCTAGGTTTTGGGTCATGATGGGAATATAGGTGCTAATTACTATTAGCTACCAGAGGAGATATTCGTTGTTCGGTTTGTTTACCGAAAATTGCGTTTAATGGGTGCAACGCATTGATGCCTTGAATGGGTGCGTTGGCTTGGATGCGTCGAATTGGCGCGTCGAATTGGATGCGTTGGATTGGATGCCTTGCATGAATGCGTTGAATTCAATATTAGAGACTTTTGAACGTTTAGTTCGATTGATTTTTAGTATTGAATTCAATGTTGGTGTATGTAATGTTACCTTTTGTTTCAGGTGGGAGTAAGGACTTTTGGGACACGTGTCTGTGGGCAGGTGTAATCGATAAAGGTAAGTATGTTTCTTGGCGGAAAGGACATCTCAACCTATAGTGGGTTGTGTGGTTCGTAGAACCGCCACAATATGTTATCGCTATGATTGGTGGAGATTCTGATTGTGGTGTCCGTTCCTAAGGCATAATATCACCGTTTGTTCGTTGTGCGTCGCATGTGTTATCGCTTCCCCCTTTGTTCGTTGAGCGTCGTATGTGTTATCTCTACTGACTGTGATGTCCGTTCCATGGCAAGGCATGGCAACATCCTTTGTTCGTTATGCGTTGCATGTGTTATCGCTATGTGTGACGCATTATTTAGTTTTAGATCTGGGACCGAAAGTTGCCTTAACTCCCCTCGTACTACAAAAAAAATGGTGTCTCACCATTGGTGCTGGGGCCTGCAATTCTAAAATTTTGTTTCATACTTTTTTTTTCTTCATTTTCGTATCGTTTCTTGTCCTTTTAAATTCATTATATCTTTTACACAACTTGTTACAGGCATATATTTAAATTGTGATCGATATTAATTATAGCGATACATACTATTATTTCATCATCAACCAATCAATTTTATCAAAACTCATTCTATTAATCCATCTCCATCATCATCATCGGCACTAAAACCGGTATACGGTCTTGGCCTTATTTAGCAAGTCTCTCCACTGGTATCCGGTCCTTATCCGAGACTTAAATTATCCATAATAATTTGTTTTTACGGGCAAGGTTATTAGCCTTGCGCCAATTAACCCATCATACCAGTCATTGTCCATGTCCTTTTACTGTCCCTGCCCTACACATCGATTTACCATCCCATATAATACAATCTCCTCGATAGTATAGTGGTTAGTACACCCGCCTGTCACCCGGGAGACCGGGGTTCGTTTCCCCGTCGGGGAGCCCCTGGCGCAAGACTAATGACCTTGCCCAGAAAAAATAAATCATTATGGAAAATTTAACAAGCCTCAGGACTTGCTAAATAAGGCCAAGACCGGTTCCCGGTTGTAGTGCCGATGATGATGATGATGATGATGATAATACAATCTACTCATCTGTTCCCTCTCCTTGGAAACTCGGAATCGAACTATACTTGACTACTTCAACTTTCTTTGCTGTTACCTCCAATTCACGGAACTTTTCAATATCCTTTATCGCAACTATCTTACCAAAACTCAGTCCAATCTCAAAAATGACCCCAACATTTTCATCCCGTTCGTCAATCATAAACGTAGATCTGACGGTTACCCCATTCCGCTTACCTTAAACCCCCATACCTCATCTGATCCTGTTACTATTGCTAACTTCTTCGCCACTCACTTCAATCAGTCATTCATAATTCTTTTCAAGTTGTACTTTGGGACATGATTCTCCGAAGTTTCAACTAGAATTTCGTGAAGTCGTGCTAAAGCGTTATTTATCTCAACCGTTGTTAGGTTCCTTTCAGTGGGAAGGGAGAATTGGTGGAGTTTTTCGTTCAATGTGATATTGAAGTTGTTCCAGTTTGCGCGTCCATAATCGGGTATGTATCTTCTTTTTTTACACTAACGCGCTTTCTGATATAAGTCCGGGATGCTCGATAGCTGCGAATGAACGGGGTCACAAGGTTGGGGCCAGATACACCCACCGATACTTGGGGAGGAGTGATTTGGGGAAGTACATCTTTGAACACAAAAAAGATGTGCAGAATTGAGTTACCTCGCGTACCAACCGTAGGTGCGACTATTAATAAGTGGAGGGCATGAGAGTTTTCGTTGTACCTTGGGTACAGTTTTGTGCCATTTGGACAAGAAACAGAAGCGTTTCAGTGGGGATGTCTGGAGCTAAAATCGCTGCCTATGATGAAGGGTGTGTGGCCCGAGGACTTTATTAATTTGCCGATATCTTCGAAATTAATGATGCTGTGGGTAACGAAGTCTGTGCGCCAGCATGGGCGCAGGGTTCTACTTCGTCCTCACCATCACTAAGACAAAGTTCCGCTGACGCTAACCACCAAACAAGTAAATCTCCACAACACATCGTCCACAAGGAGTAAAGTAAAACACACAATTTTTATTGTTAAAATTTGTTTCACTATAACACTGTTTATTGAGGTGACAAAAAAAAAAACAAATGGGAATACATTTTTTGTGTAACGTTCCTATATGGTTTTAACTTTTATTATTTGAATGTAGAATAGTCACTTAGAACCTTACAAATATCTTAGTTTACGCATTCTCATTGCATCGTTCGAACGTACACCATACACAAACTAACTAAACCCTTCGCACTATTTCGCGTCCCGCAGTGTTATGGGAGCGGAGTTGGAGACCGGACCGTCTCGGTCGGGTGATGGAAAAAAACTCCCCGAGGAATGAACTCCGACCTGCATTCAATCCTCAGTTAAGGGTGAGGTTCGGAGGAGAAAGAGAAAATGTTCTCTTTAGGGTGTGGCCACCAAGGAAATGCAATATTTCCTTACTGGGTGTGACCAATGGACGGCGATCTCTTTATGCAGCGGTGTGTATGTGTGATCGTACACATCACTGTGTTTATCGATGCATTTCAACAAAGGATAAACGAAACCTACAACGAGGGAAAAAAAGAACAAAGGGAGAAGCGACCTAAGGCATCAGTTTGTAATTAGGGTCAGCTAAATAAATAAACTGCAACTCATTAGATGTGAAATGCATTTCGGATACTTCAAACATGATGTGTGCTGAAGAATTTGGTTTTAGCTGCTATTGCGCTAATTGTCTGCAGCTGCGTCAATAAGCTGCTTGGAGTTGCTTTGTCGTTGGACAAAAGAGTCGCTAGCCAATGTGTATGCGGGTAACATTGTTGTACACATGGTGAGGCTGGGAATAGGTGGGGTTCGATCTCTTCGAATCATCGAAAAGTTTGGGAAAGCAGGACGGTGACATGGATGCAACCTAGTTTCGGTTAAAAGAACCACGCCCGCCCGGTTATCCTCTATGAAGTCAGAGACTATCATACGCTTTGATAGCGAAACGATGGTGTTGACATTTGTAAGGATAACTTTAATTTTGGAATCCATTTTGAAGGGCAAGTTCGTTTTGCCGTGAAAAGGAATGCATCCCTCTGAGCCTCGGTTTTTAGTTTTTTATATCGGGGTCGAATATCCTCAATTAAGTGGGAGATACTAAGTAGTTTCTCGAGCATTGAGGATTGCCACTTTGGAGGCTTTTGTGTCGCCGCTTAGATTCGATCGCTTAGGCACTTGAATATCTTTTTGGGGAAGAGGTGGTGGAAGAGTTTTCATATTCTTTGTTTGAATCCCTTCAACCTTATCAGCGAAAATAAATCCATTTTGGATGAAATTTTGTGTGACCTGTTTTCCGAAGTTTGTCTTGTCTGCTTGTTTAGCTCGAGTCTCCTTGGATCTCTGGACTATTTTTTATATTTAGGACAATTCCTGTAACTGGGCGGATATCCTTTCTTACCGCAGTTGCAGCATGTTGGCAACGTCATTTCATCCCGCACATGTGTTGTGGGATCATATTTTGCTGGCGGTAGTTCGCACTTGCCAATATCTTGGGATTTTCCACAACGGACGCAACGCCGGCCCATGTTGCAGTCCCTGAAGACATGCTCGAAACCTTGGCGACATCGGCATTGAGGTGTAGTTCATTGTTATGAAATACCTCGAAGACAACTTGTTGATGAAGGATTGTAATCGACTTTGTCCGTATTATGGAATCTATGCCCGCCGTATTATGGAATCTATTCCTAGGGCAAGGTGAAGTTCCGATATGGTCACTTTGCTGTATCTAATCCTAATCTCCTGTTTGTTATTACCTTTTGGCGGATTTTTGTCTTTAGTCGCAGTGTTCCGCCGTACACTGTACACGAACAAAACTACATATGGAGCGAATGCTGTCCCCAAAAAAACAAGGAGTTGAGTTTGTTTTTAACCAGTGGTTATTTTTTTTATTTTAGCAAATTTAGTTGACACTGGTGGATACTCGTTAGGACACAATTCTAAGTTTTTATTAATACGCTGATTGTTTTAAATGTTGTTAAAGAGGTTAAAAATTCATTTTTGTTTACTTGTGATTCTCCTCGTTTCGTATACTACACTCTATGTTAAACACTTGGAAGCACGGTAATATTTTATTAGAATTAGAATGCACGGATGAATAAACTAATAAAAGAATTTTTATAAACGGAAATCGCGCTCACGCTTTACGTCGTTAATTGCAACCTGGCCCGCGAGTATTTACTTCATTGACGCGTTGCTTTATGTTTTTTGCAAATTCTGCCGCGTGAACCGACCTCCTTGTAGGGTTTCTCTCTGACTGTTGCTCGAAGTAGACTAATCTTCCTTTTCTAATTAATTTTTCTATCCATCTACCATTCTCTTCCCCTCATCTGAAAAAGAAATTTCCCATCATAGTTTTCATTCTCTTATCTGAAAAAGAAATTTCCCATCTCGATTCTCATTTCCTTATCTGTATCTTGTTCGAAGAATCGAGCGTACCGTCACTCATTTCTCGATGCTTTCATGGGATTTGTTTGCGTTATCCATCTGGCTTACGACAACACGAGTTTTTGTGTGCTTCAGATGGGTAACAAAGGAACCGTGGGATTTGGTTTGTAGATCGCATTTCGTTACGATGTTTGTAATTGCAAGAATTGTTGGTCGGCGGGCAAATCGCTAGGCCTTTGTTTGGGCACGTGCGCTTGTCGGTTTGGGATCTTGCGAGTAATTTAGGGTGCTAATTGCTATTAGCTACATGTGGAGATTATTCTGTTTGTTTTCAGATGATGATGGATGAATCGAATGGATGCATTGGATGGATGCGTTGAATTCAATATTAGGAAACTTTGAACGTTAAGTTCGATTGATTTTTACTATTGAATTCAATGTTGGGTATTTGGAATGTTACCTTTTGTTTCAGGCGGAAGTAAGGACTTTTGGGGAACGTGGGACGGAGTTTACCTGTTACTCCGCTCGTCACGCTGCAACTGCTGCATCATTTCACAGAGAATACCATTGGTTACGGACCATGCCTGTTTTGAACTAAGCATGTATTCTATTACTCTAGTCGGAGTAACTGTCCGTCTCGTGTGTCTCTCCAAAATCGTTCGTGCGGTCTCGAATCTCACACACTCTTTTCACCCATGTTTTTATATCAGGTATCATGGTGTGGGTTGTTTCGGATTCATGATTATATGCTCGGGGAGAATCTATTACATCGTCTAGTACTCTCCCCTACACATATTCACCACACATCCCAGCTACACGATGACAGTGGAGAAACTGTCATCTCATGCTTTGTTTACTGTTGTTGGTGGTTCGGCAATTTTACAGTCGTCACATACGGTGTTTTGGTGCTCAACGATAATTACTGAATCTATACTGTTTTGGTGCGCAATCGACGGTTTTGTAATAACCCTAATTGTACTTCCACACGCCACCATGTGGCCTTTTGTTTCAATAAACGAAGTTGTCTCAATTAAGAACTGTTCGTTTTTTTTTTTTTTTATTAGACTTCTCTCGGGAGAGGCGAACCTATAGCGTCGATTGGGCGCCCCGAGATGCCATCAAATAACTGTTGCAGTTCTTCTTGAACAGTTGCAGGTTGTAACGCTCCGGGAACACTCGCGTGGGAAGGCAGTTCCACAGCTTCCCCGCTCTGTAACGGAACGAGTTCTGATACAGGGATGTTCGCGCCGTCGGGAGATGAACCACAAACGGATGCGATCCGTCGGATTGTCTCGTGGAGCGCATATAAACCGAATTGCGTGGAACAATACCAAGAATCTCCGAAGAACAGCACCCGTGATAATATCTGTAAAACAGACAGAGGTCGGCTACGCGCCTTCGATGTGATAGCGACTGTAGTCCCGACGTCAGCGCCGAGTCCCCGATCAGGCGGATCGCTCGTCTCTGTACGCTCTCAAGTAGGTCAAGGGTATGTTTAGGAGCCGAGCTCCAAACATGAGAGCAATATTCGAGCGCGGGTCCAATTTGGGATTTATATAGGAGAAGAAGTTGGGCCGGGGTAAAATATTTCTTGGCTCTAAAAAGATATATGGACATCTGCGATAGAACGGCATGGTGAGTCAAGGGCGGTCGCCAGTCTTCACTGTACAGTCTACGATGCGGGATGTGAGATTTCGTCCCCGCACTATTCAACGCATTCTACGTGAACTGGATTGTAGGAAGGCAACCGGCCCGGACGGAATACCAGCAATAATACTTAAGAACTGTGCTCCAGAACTATCGCCGGTTCTTGGCAGACTCTTCCGCTTATCTTATGCACGGAGGACCTTTCCTGCCTGCTGGAAAATCGCTCGAGTTCAGCCAATCCCAAAGACGGGAAAAAAGTGTCTCCCACAAAATTACCGTCCGATAGCATTACTGTCTATTTTATCTAAAGTAATGGAAAAAGTCATCAATACAGAATTGGTTAACTATTTGGAGTGCAACGGACTTCTGAATGATAGTCAATACGGATTCCGTGGCAGGCGGTCCACAGGAGACCTTTTGACACTTATAACCGATATATGGACATCTGAGATGCATGGTGAGTCAAGGGCGGTCGCATTGGATATCTCCAAGGCTTTTGAGACTGTACTGGCGAGATAACAGGTGGCTCCAAAAGGCCAGGATCGAGGTTCGAATTCGCCGAAAATAAATTTGCGAACACATTAGCTTTATCCTTTGGATTCGTGACTAACGTCCCGCTGTCTGTCACCAACGGGGGGAAAGAGGAGGATGCGAAGTTACCGCTGACAGCCCTTGCCATTGACCAGAAGGAGCGCGAACCAGTTGGGCACCGAACGAGCTTATTGATCACCCTGTCGTTGTGAGCATTCTTCGCGGTATCAATCGCCTGGTTGCACGCGTTTCTGATTCTAACAAAATTCGTTCTGTTAACATCGGTGGGATTGGAGCGCCATTGCTTAAAAGCTCTATTTTTTGCCGCTGTAATCAACCCGCATTTTTTGTCAAACCAAGGTTTATCAGACGAACTTCGTTTGATGGAATGTGGAATATACATCTCCATCCCCAGAAGAATAATCTCTGACAGCGACTCAGCGCAAATGTTAACATCGGAGTTTCCGAAGCACACCTCCGACTATGGAAAGATGCGAAGAAATGTCGCATGTCGTCCCAGTTAGCAGCCCCATACTTCCATACATGGCGAATCTACCTAGGCCGGTTATTCGCTTGATATGTAAGTGCTTGCGCGACAGATACCAAGCATTGATTGGAGTTTCCCAGTGGCGCAGAAACCTCTACGGTATAAATACTCGGTTCGGATGTCAAAAACAGATCCAGGGTGTTCGCATAATCGCCTCTGGCATCCGGCACTCGCGTTGGTTCCCCCCGAGTTGAGTCAAGTTGTGGCTTACAGCAAACATCTCCACCAGCCTCCCAGCCTCGTCGGTTCTGTTAGAATGTAACAACCAGTCGGAATTGTGCACATTAAAATCGCCAAGGACAACAATATCTGAAGCTGGGTGGTTGATCTGTATCCAGTCGACGGTATATGAAAGATGTTCGAAGAATGTCGCCGGTCGGTCGTCATTCGGGGAGCGGTAAAGACAACAAAGAAATTTAACGGAATTCCTCAGCACGACCTTCAACCATATGATGTTCAGGTTATTGGGTTCCAACGCCTCCATCCGCTGGCAAGCCAGATTGGACGGCGCGAAAACGCAGACTCCGCCCATAAAACGGAATCTCGTATGCAAGTCATATCCTGAGCAACGAAGATATGTCGAATCAGTTGACGAATCGACCTGGGTCTCAGTTAAGGCAAGGATATCAGGTTTCGTTGTTTGCAAATATTGGTGGACGGCGTTTACATTCGTATTGGTGAAACCGATGCCCCTGATGTTACAAAATGCCGTCACCAGTCGAGCGTGGGCCGAGCCTCGAGAGCGAACCCGGTTATGCGATGACGAACCTCTTAAAGTTCCATTATTTATCATGATATCTGCATGATGTTCCCCATGACATAGTCCCTCCCGGAGATCCGAATGGGAGACTAGTTTACCTCCGGAATTCTTTATATCAGAAGGCACCATCATGACTTATCCCAGTGTCAGTCCGGGCCATCAGCCACACATCCGAAACACCGTCGAAGATTTCTCTCGGCGATATCGCGGACTGTACATGGTGACGGGGTGGTATCTCACCTTGGGACCGACTACCACCTAACCAACCTTTTCTCAAACCGGTCCATCAGCCAAGCTCCGAAAGATGGCCAGGGATTTCTTCCGACCATTTCACGGAGCCTAAAGCTTGATGGGGTGGTATTTCACCGGGCGCACAGGGCGTTGGGACCCCGGCTACCACTCGGCCTTTAGTCGCCTCTTACGACAAGCTGGCCTAGCTGTGAGATTATTCTAACGCCCTACTCACAGGGCTGTGAGTGTTCAATAAATGAAGAACTTTCCATAGTCGAGCGTTGTCTGGTGTACACTGAATTCTTTTCGTTCGTGAACTTATAAACCTAGTGAATTAAACAATTGTTTAAACATAAATATTGACTTTGGACAAAAACATAAGGAACACAAACACAAATCCCAACAAATTTGTCAACTACATCCGTTCAGCGCGGATGTCTGGATTCGCTACTAAAACCCAGGAACAACAAGTGCAGCTTGAGATCAACAGGTATTGCTGTGCCCTTCAGTTAAATACAAATTTAGTTTCAGGCAACGTGATCACAGTCGCAACTCCCCGAATGACATTCCTCGTTCGGCGGACCAACATCATCAATAGGATCTCGGCTGACGACATTCCTCGTCAGGGTCGAGATATACAACAGGGTTCATCTATCTTTGGTGAAAGAATCCCACCTTCGTTGCCATTCTCTTAGGCTTGAGAGCTCTAATCTTCGGATACCGTTCGAAATGCACAGCATACTCTTAGTGATGCTAGTCTATGCGCTGAGTTCACTCCCCTCATGTATGACTTATACTGTGCGGCTCCTGCCCATATGTGAGCTGCATACATTATAGTGGAGGTGTTGACACTGGTTATGAGTTTCCTTATGTGGGGACGGGGTCCTCCAACATTGGGTCTCGCCAAAACTTTGCATACTCTTGCCGTTTTTTCACTCGTTTTCCTCAGGTGTTCCTTGAAGCTCAACCTGTTGTCGAGTATAACACCAAGATATTTAATAATGGATATAGGTGAGTATGTTCCTTTGATGGAACGACGATATCTCAACTTATAGTGGGTTGTGTGGTTCGTAGAACCGCCACAACCTTAAATACTAAAATTTCGAAGTACAAGTAAGTTAGTTTAGCCCAATAGTATTTGAGCAGCACTGTCCTCTGACATTCAAGGGTACTTCAAAATCCCGTTTTGTGCGCGCGTTAGTGTAAACAAAAAAAAAAAGCTCGTGGGAATCGATTCATGGTTCCCTAGCAAAACCGCTGATGGTATTTTAGTTTGTTACCGATCAGCAGCCATGGTTTCGGGTGCTTTTGACTTCGCCCGTGGAAATCGTTTAGATTGGTTTGAATTATTTGGATTGTGGATAGGATATGAAGGTATAAGGTTATGGGAGTGTATATGAGGGAACATTTATAGTTGGTTAGGCTTTTTGGGGCACTACAGACATAACACAATAATCTGGAGTCGTCATGGCCGAAGAAACTTCCATTGGGTATGTATTAGGGTACGAGGAAAGAAGACTAGTCTATGTCTAGTAACCATATTGTCACATTTACAAGTTGAGTCAAATTTTGGTCAACATTTTTTTTTGCGGAATTCGATTGCTATAATTCGAAATTCGTAACGGTTAAAAAGTTATGAGCCTCCGAGCCGACTGAGTCAAAGCAGGCAGCGTGTCGAAATAACTACACTTAAAACTTTAAACGGGTTTTCTGGAAAACCACGTTTTTCAAGCTGGCGACTGTGATAACTCAGTCAATTTTCAACGAATCTTAATGTTTTTTTTCTTAAATACGCGTAATTGAACTCTCTATGGCATGAACCATAATTATGCCGATACGTTGTAAATTGATTTTTTTTATAAACAAAAAAAGAAGGAAAACATTCATTCATTCACATAAATTTCAAAACGTCGCCATTTTGTTATTTTTGGATAGATTTCATTTTTCGTGATTCATGCCAAAACCACACTCATACTAAACAAGTAAACTTTTCCGATTTTTTGTTTCAGATAAATCTTATGACCTGTAGGACAGTCGCCATCGAGGTCCTTATTTTGCAGCGGTCTACGGCGCAACGTGCCCCTACCTCGGGGTTATCATGAAATTAATTGAAAATTTTTTAAAAGCTACTTAAAAGTACAATAAATATACCTAAAAAATCGCGAGTGTCTAGATTTATTACTTTCCTCAAAAAAAAACAACATGAAAATAGCCTATTTTTCGGCCTTACTGATGAGAATGCACCTTTAAACTCTTTGAATCGGTAAATAGTTCAGAAAAAAACATAAAATGGACCAACACAACATTAGAAAAAAATATTAATAAATAAATTTCAATTATTAAGAGTAACCAGTCTAAAGATCTACGGCCGCTGAATTGGCCTTCCTGGTTGCCGCTTATGTTATTTACCCTCAATTGTGTTATAGCGTTTGGATGATAGTGAAGAACGTGTGATTCGAACTGACGCTATGACAGTTAGAATCACCAAAAATTGAACACATCAGGCTACCGGCCGTGTTTAGAATTCGATTTTTAAACTCAAGTATATTCAACTGATGTGAATCGTTATGTTATCGGTATGTTATACGACTCTGATGCATTTTCTTATTCGATTTTCGTTCGGTGTTCTTCACTATTTGCTTGTGTTTTGTGTGTGTATCTGTTAGAAACGCCACACTACTTCCCTCCTCAGTAACTTTGTTACGATCAGCTTCGTGTGCGAACGACGGAGCGAACGAGAGAACGTCGGATCAGGCGAGCGTGCCAGTGGTCTATGCGGAAGTCGTGATCGTGTCGTGAAGTTCTGTTTACTATGGGAAAGTGTGTGCTGTGTGTACAGATCACGTCGGTCAGTCACCAATTATAGCGTTTGGATGATAGTGAAGAGCGTGTGATTCAAACTGACGCTACGACAGCTAGAATCACAAAAAATTGAACCAATGCGTAACACACCCGGCTTCTGTGCGTGTTTAGAATTCAATTTTTAAACTCAAGTATATTCAACTGATGTGAATCGTTATGTTATCGCTATGGTATACGGCTCTGACACATTTTCTTTTTCGATTTTCGTTCGGTGTTCTTCACTATTTGCTTGTGTATTGTGTGTGTATCTGTTAGAAACGCCACAGTGTCTATCATGATTCGGCCTTGGTAGTCGGTTTCGCGTTTGTTGAGGTATATTTTCGAAATGAAGAATCTGTCATTTCGACGTGCTGCCCACACAATTATCTCATTTTTTTCAATTCATCTAAATGTAACATTTTTTCTTCTTCACTTCCTGCACTAAGCACTTTTGTTTTTTATTCACCAACTATACATTTTTGCTTCCTTTTCAGTGTTCCAACATTTTAATACTTTTGATTTATTTTTCAACTCTTACAGTCTATTTGTTGGATTACCTATGTCTTATATTTTCTATACAGCAACTTTATTACTTGTAGGACTTGGTACGTGAAAACACTCTAGCTACTTCAGCGAGTATTCTTCTGGAGAAGAACAATGTTTTAGTAGAAATTGCTGATGCGGGAGAAGGTTATTCGGTCCCCAATGCCGATCGCGCCTTGGCTCCTATTTGTCGTACCCTAATAGTCGAAGAGTTCATTGTACGAATATTGGGTAAAAAACTTCGCGGTATGATACGGGCCTGCAATAAGGCTGATCGACAAATATTTACCCCATTTGATCAGCAGTTGTTAAGACCAATGGCTAAAATGTGTATGGCTTGGGCTGTGATAGAATACACGAACTCAAAAATCAGGAAGCAGGTATAAATACCAATTACATTGTATGTTTTATAAGTCTTCTGAATTATAGAAAATAATGATGGACACATTGTTAGTACTAATGCAACACCAAATCAAAGACTGTTATCAGCTTCACATGTTTATTCCTTCCAAAACAGCAACATTCGATGACCTATTAGATACGTAAATACAATATTAATTACCCTATAATAATATGTGCAAATAATGAATGATATGAAATAATTCTATTTTGTCTGTAGATGGCTCTATACACCGTGCAATACATATACTGAAAGGGAAGCTGTTGGCGATTTAATGTGGATATTTAAAGAGTGTAAAGCCACGTTTCCCGTAGAAGAGGATAACCTTCGAGAATTTATTTCCTTCATTACAATGTGCTTGAAAAGGACCAACATCGGGGTTAGAAGTGTACTTTATGCAGTTCACAGCTTATTTATGATGGTCAAAACTTGTAGAGATTTCGCAGGAGAATCTACCTACGAGGTATGAGTGTATAATAATATATATCATTGCAGGCAATATTTATATCGAACCGAACAAATAACTTTATCAATATGTGACCATGAATTCCAGGCAGGATCAATGATGTTGGCTACTTTAGCTTCTCAAATCGATGTCTCTTTAAAAATATGTCACAGCAGTGTGCTACACACCAAGTTTAATAATAGCCCACATGAAGTACTTCGATTGAGAATTGTTAAAGATTTTGCTCTGGTAAGTAGAATTCAATTTCGATTTATATATTTTATAGGAAAGTTTGCACGGTACTTTGGTTATGATTGATAATTCAATGAGTACCAAATGAAGTATTAGAAGTAGAAGTATGTTTGTTACACGCTAAAACGGTCAACCCCAAATACTTACCCATTAGCGCCGTCCCGCCACAATAATCAGATTCACTTAATGTGTATTTCTCCGTGTTTCAAATATACACACCCAATTATTGTAGGTAAACCTGTAAATATGCATTAAACCTGAAATGCATAAACAAGTAATGAAATCACAAAGTTCGCATCTGGAAAAACCTCTATGTTGCCATCAATAAAATCAATAAATACTTGGAAATGCTGCCATCAACATTCAGAAACATATTGTAGTGAGCTTATAGTTCGCTGGATTAATTATTTTTAATAAATAAGAGCCGTTAAATCGATTTTGAATTAATATAACACTTTATTAGTCCGTTAATAACAACCGTTACTTATACCGTACACTAAACGATTTCTTTACTTATCGCTTCCGTACTTATCGCGTCTTTTACTTCTTACTTATCGCTTGCTTCACTTTCTTACTTATTACTTTTCTCCATGATCTGTGTGCGACGTATTTATACCATGTCCTCATTCTGATTCGGCATTTCGTTTCCGTCCGTTTCATAGCCTTGAATGTTCTATTGTTCGTAGTCTCCAGTTTTCCATTACTTTCTCGAATATTTTAGTACTGATTGTCATATGCGTCACACTACCCTCCGCCTAGATTAGTTTGTGGTGTTGTTTTATTTGGTATCGGCAAGGATACGATTTCAATAAAAACTCCACCGACCTAAAAGAGGTATTTTTTTCTTTAATCACTTGACTGATGTTCGCCTCCCTGAATACCACATCGGATTTGCTGCGTGAGCGATTGCGCATTCCACTTATTTGCCCCGATTGGAAGTCCTCCATTTAGCAACACCTAAACAATCCTTACCGAAACACCGGTCGCACAAGTGAAAAATAAAACACACATTTTGTGGCTGGTGATCACCGCTATTGTTTTAATGTATTTTAATTATCGACTTTAGAATTTTACACTATTGTTTTAATTTTATGTAATAAAACATTTATATCTTGGGGTAAACATGGTTCAAACATTCGGTACGGGTTTTTTAAAATTGTCAAGGGACGTAAGCAACACATGTTTTTAACAAATAGGAAGACGCACCGTACCGTACGTACGGTACGGTGGACGGTAGTCGACCCGACCGGATCGGCGGTTAGAAAACGACTCCCGACTCACGCGATTATCGCTCCCCTGTGCGCACTAGGGTAGCGATGGAGACACGACCTGGCCAGGTCAAAGGATGGAATTTGACTCCACGATATCTTGCTCGTTCATATCTCACTCGCTCATCGTGGTCATGATGGCATGTGTGCCTAGAACAAAGAAAGACATAAAGTGCATTCCTAGTATACGATTTCGGTAAAGCAAATAAAACCGAAATCGTCGGATGCCAATGGAATCTTTGTTGGCACATGTGCGGCTAAACAAAGAGACGATGTTCCGATGTGAAAATGTGCTAATTGCTTTTAGCTAGGTTGCTGGGAAATGGTGTTTATGGCATCGCTAGTAAGGGTACGTATGAATACCTATTTGCATTGTTTATGCTTGGATTTCAATTAATGCCAAGGGACGCGGAATGCGTATTTGCTTTGGGTTGCACATTGTGCGAGTCAGGGAATTTTATTGCTGGGAGAAAAACGTCACCAGCCAAAGTATGCATAAAGAAATTTATCGTATACATGAATGAAGGTAGGAATAGGCGACGCCGTGATAATTATCTCTGGCTGGAATGGTTACATGATATGTGAACCGAGGGTTTTCTTTTCAGGAATTTGTCTGGTAACGAATTGGTTTAGAATACCAAATAAGCAAACAAAGAAATCTTACGGAAAATTGTATGCGAAGGGATGCATGAAAATGTAAGTTTTCTTTATAGGGTTTTTAAGATTATAGATGGTGATCTATATAATGCGTGAAGCATTTACAGGTACTAATACTGTTGCATTAGCAAACTTAAGGGAGTAGGGTAGTAATTATGGGGGTTTTTAGGTAAGTGGACCGTAGGGTTTGGCGGCATCGCTACAGTACTCCCCCCCAGTGACATAGTCACGACAAATAGGTAGGGCTGTAGGGGTGCTCGAATGAATGGTGCTATGCTGGACGGAGGGCTGAACACTTGACGAACAAGGTGGCCCTGCACACTTTGGTAGGCGCTGTAATTAAATCGGGGGAACTGTCATGGTGACTAGTTTCAGGTATAGTATGGGCCTTTGTCGATAATAAGGTGGACACGGATGTTACCGATTGATGCCATCAAGGGCAAGGGTGTGCGACGTGGTCCATAGGCCTGTTGCGGGTCTCGTGGACCAACAGGGTTATCGTCCGAATAGGTCGGAACCCATCGGAAATCCGCTCACATCCGCAGTGACGAAATGGCGTGTGCGAGATGGAGGGGAACTTATCCCAGGGTAATTCCCATCCGCAGTGACGGGTTGCCGTGTGCAGGGTGGAAAGGGAACAAGTCCAGAGCCGGTGTCTTTTGTCCATACGTTGGTATGGCGAATTGTTTGCCACTGGGACTGGTAGAGGAGGGCGGGCCCTCAATTGCACGTTTTACCTATCGAGGGAGGACCAGTACATTGGTGCCAATGTAGCGGTAGCTGCGACCTCGATCGAATGGAAACTTGCTGTGAGGTGCCGGCCGTCGCGCTTGTTAACAAAAAAAAATAGGGGATTTTGGTTAGGGGGCTCCTGGTGGGTGGTTGATAGTGTCCAACCCCAGGGCGCCCTAGGGTTATTAGATGTGCGCTCCGAAGTATTATGCACCTAGGTATTTGAGGCGGCGTAGAGGGGCGTGTATAGCCTTTAGTTGCCGCTAAAGGGGAACCATGGTGGCTAAAGATTGGGGAACCAAGTATAATGTCTCAGTCCGGCGGTATCGGTTTGATTTGTGGACCGGTGTTGCTGAGACATTTGGGAGACGTTAAGGGATCTAAGGACGAAGCTCCTGAAAAATAAAGGGGCAAAACCAGGTGTCCTGCTGGGTGCTGCTACGCGTAGTAGCTGTGTTACGAGGGAAGCTGGCTTGCTGAAATCGGGTAGAAAGGTCGAGCATTGATGAACGGTTTCGCGTGATGACTGTCTTTGGCGTGCATGCGCGCCAATATTTGAACAGGGGCAGAACAAGTTGTTAGCGGTCAAGGAAAGTCGAGAAGGGTTGTATGGGGTTGCGTGAAGGCTATGGTTGGTGAGCGTGCGCGCCAACCTTCAGAAAAGAGACAGAAAAGGGTGAGGGTGTTTCACGCGAGACAAAACCGGGCGTCCTATAAATTATAAACTACACGTAGTAGCTGTTGTTACATAAGGGGGCGGTTTGCAGAAAATGGGTGTTGGTAATGGCGAGCGTGTGCGCCAATATTTAGGCAAGGGCCGAAAAAGGAGATGTTGAAATAGAGGGCATTGTATGCCAATTTTTAAGGGGGGCCTGAAAGGGGTTGAAGTATTACGAGCGAGACTAAACCAGGCGTCCTATTGATTATGTGCTACGTGGAGTAGCTATTGTTATATTGGTTTGAAAGGGTTAAATTGGGAGTTACGAAGAGACGAGAAGGTGAGCTGGGACGCGTTATGTCGAATCGAAAAGAATCGAGTGTGGGGAGAAACCGGGCATCCTATTGAATGATGCTACGCGTAGTAGCTAATGTGCAATGAGGAGCCGGCATTTGCGCGAATTAAAGCGAGTCCAGAGAGTTGAAAGAAGTCTAAGATGATCGAGAAGTCGGGTGAAGTCGCGTGGGTGAGTGTTGTCGAAGGAATGAATGGAGTCGAGAGACGACGAAAAAGAGTCGAGCGAAGTCGAAAAAAAGTGAAATGGAGTCGAATAGTCGAATGTGTGGGCGCGGAGTCGTGCGGGACATTACGGTTGTACAAGGTTGTGCGTAATTCAATACCCGGAAGGGGTTTACAATAATTTTTTTTTTTTAATATTTATTAGAAGGGTTTTTCTTATTTACTGGTGTTTGCAAACTTACTGAGAATACAATAAAATGAAATATAAAATTATAATAATAAAAACTGACATCAAATACTATTAAATTTGGGAACGTTAACGTTAATGGAGTCAAGGTAGGCAGCTGCGTTCAAGTAAAAGTAATCATACTGTTTGCTTGCGGAGCTGTTTTGAGTTAATATCTGTGCTCTAGTTAATTTCTATTGTCTGTTTTTGTCAGCTTTAATTAATTGCATCTATAATTTGTTAACATATAGCGGTTGTGATAAAATGGAAGAAAATAGCTGAGGAACTGTTACGAATTTTGCAGTATTCGATTAAAATGAATTAATTGTAGTTACATTAAATTCTTGACTTGCTATGTAAATGTGTTAGCTTAGGATATTGATTCCTTTGATTTATAGAAGAACTATTTCTTTCTTTTATTTTTTAAACAATATAATGATGCTTTCCTATGAATATATATATTTCGTTTTTAACTTGTAGTTTTACATGTGGTTTTCAGATGTGGTGTTTTGTCGCTATCTATTTTATTATAATTAAGGATATCTGGTGTTTCATCATATTACTAATGAGTGTATGTGAAAGGCTATTTTTATTATTTTTGTTTTTAAAATGAGTACAATTTTGGACTGTAACTAGAGTTTTTTATGCATATTTCTTGAATGTCAGTATTACATAGCGAAGGTCTTATGGTAAACAAATTTTAAAAGTGTTATATATTTTTGTATTTTTTTGTTGGAAAATTGAAGAGAAACCCGTAAATAAAGGGATCTTTTTTTGAATCGTTGTACATTCATGTGTTCTGATTTAATTATTTTTGGTAAATAGAAAATAAATGTGTGACATTACATCTACTCGTATTACGTTTAATTGTACACACGGGGAGATGCCGAAAAAATGTTGAATTTATTTATTTATTTCGGTTTAAACTATTATGGGTTTAACATTTCGGTTTGATTTATTTTTGTCAGTACGACACAGTGAAGTGCAAGGAAAAGAAACATTTACACTATTTCCGTATTTAATGTTTTTTTTTAAAAGTCATTGATGATAATGTATTTTGGAAATTACTAATTTTTCATCTTGGTTTGTAAATTAAAAAAAAAATTAATAGAAACGCATTCATACAAATGAACATATTTCCGGACATATGTCCATTCATATAAATATCGATATCTTTTATAGCTTTTAATAGTCAAGCCTATTAATTCCATGTATCTTAAAATTACTATAATTTGTCATGCGAAAGAAATCAGCGGTTCGTTCAACCCTTATCAATGTATATAGAAAAGTTTTGCACTGCATTTGAAACAAAAATTCTTCTATTATCATTTTGTTATACTTTTCAAAAATGTATGTTATTGACTTTTTGTGTATACGCTCGGAAGGAGCTTACACGAGAACAACACACAAAAAAAAAGGAAAGAAAAAAAATTAAAAAAGTGGACGGTAGTCGACCCGACCGGATCGGCGGTTAGAAAACGACTCCCGACTCACGCGATTATCGCTCCCCTGTGCGCACCAGGGTAGCGATGGAGACACGACCTGGCCAGGTCGAAGGATGGAATTTGACTCCACGATATCTTGCTCGTTCATATCTCACTCGCTCATGGTGGTCATGATGGTATGTGTGCCTAGAACAAAGAAAGACATAAAGTGCATTCCTAGTATACGATTTCGGTAAAGCAAATAAAACCGAAATCGTCGGATGCCAATGGAATCTTTGTTGGAACATGTGCGGCTAAACAAAGAGACGATGTTCCGATGTGAAAATGTGCTAATTGCTTTTAGCTAGGTTGCTGGGAAATGGTGTTTATGGCATTGCTAGTAAGGGTACGTATGAATACCTATTTGCATTGTTTATGCTTGGATTTCAATTAATGCCAAGGGACGCGGAATGCGTATTTGCTTTGGGTTGCACATTGTGCGAGTCAGGGAATTTTATTGCTGGGAGAAAAACGTCGCCAGCCAAAGTATGCATAAAGAAATTTATCGTATACATGAATGAAGGTAGGAATAGGCGACGCCGTGATAATTATCTCTGGCTGGAATGGTTACATGATATGTGAACCGAGGGTTTTTCTTTTCAGGAATTTGTCTGGTAACGAATTGGTTTAGAATACCAAATAAGCAAACAAAGAAATCTTACGGAAAATTGTATTGGAAGGGATGCATGAAAAGGTAAGTTTTCTTTATAGGGTTTTTAAGATTATAGATGGTGATCTATATAATGCGTGAAGCATTTACAGGTACTAATACTGTTGTATTAGCAAACTTAAGGGAGTAGGGTAGTAATTATGGGGCTTTTTAGGTAAGTGGACCGTAGGGTTTGACGGCACCGCTACAAGTTCGTCCCGAACTAAGTTCACTGGTTAACCAAAGTTGGCAGTCGGTCACGATGTACCACTTTCATCTTGGTGTTCGGCGGTGGACGTTCTTGACCTTCTTCCAAATTTTCTACTGCTCTCCTTTTCGCCCCAGCTCTGGCCTGTCGCCATTCTTCCTTTTCCTGACGAAGAAATTCCTCTTGCATTATACTATCTTGCGAATAGTATAAGAGAAAATGCATGTGCACACCCTTAAGCTGTTCTGGAGTTTGCACATCACGTAAGCGATCTAGATCTTCATCTTTAATTACAGGCATATCATCTGGTATTGGAGCATCTGTCGATTTCATAACCGTATCCAACTGGTAGTTCCGCATCTTTTTAAATAACTGGAGCGGTTTTTTCTTTGGAGCCGACAGTAAACACCAGCGTGCGTCGTAGTAATAAACTTTCCATAGATCGTCGCACGTTAATTCTGGTTTCATGTGTTCTTCTCTATAGAACGCAATGAACGGCACCTCTAGCTGTTGATTACACCTACAATCTAGGGATTGCTTGATCTTTCCCCCCATATGTGGTGGCTTACAATTGCGGTCTCGACCTCCAACATCCGTGTTTGGAAACAGTTGATCTACAAAGCGCCTGTTTGTAAATCCATTCAGCTTCATCTTGTAGTTCATTGGGTCCCTCTGGAATAGGCGAACCGGAACTTCGTGCAATTGCATTCGCTCAGGAATATCCGTTTTACGGATTTCATTGTCCAAATCCGTAAGGTGACCCCTTTCCAATTCACTAGATTCGTATTCGGATTCATATTCGTCCTCGTCATAATTAGGGAAATTCTCATAGTCGAAATCTACACCGAAACTGTCCTGACCTTCTTGCAATGACGCGTCAGTGACTAGAAGTCGTCTATTCTTCTTCTTCTCAGCAATTGGCCTTCCTTCGTCGTCTACAATAAAATCCTCAGCATCAGACTCCGATTCCTCATCATCATTGAAATGTTTTGCCGCCTCAGTTTCCCTGTGACTACGTTCAGAGCGGCGTTCAACATCGTCTTCGTCGCCGAATAGCTGTTCGGCTATAGCCTCACGTGCTGAACCTTCATCGACGTGCTGTTCCTCTCCATCACTTTCTTCGCCCTGTGTACGACGCAGACGCTTGGAACGCTTTCTGCGTTCGACTTTGAAACCAAAATTCCCTTCAATAAGGTCACAGTCGTCGTCTTCCAGTCGGTCGTCCAACTCGTCCTCATCATTGTAAATGGGTTTCAGGGAACAGCCTGAAGCATCAGTGTCTTCACCATCACTGCCGTCCTCTTCAATCGGGTTATCATCGATGAGATCCTTCAGTTCTTCACGTAACACATCATCGTCATCTTCCTCACTGCTGTCGGCCATAGCTTTGCTCTTCCTGAGTTTCTTCCTTTCATGTGGCTCCAATTCCTCCTCATCCTCAAATTCTTCCGCTTCCGAGTCCCAGAATTCTTTCATACACTGCCTTTGGGCATCCAATTTTGCATCAACCACTGCAGCTCGCGCATCTAATTTTGCCTTAAACTCTGCAGCTCGCGCGTCCAATTTTGCGTTAACGTCTGCAGCTCGCGCATCCAATTTTTCCATCATCATCCTGAACATCTCCGAAATGTCCAACGGTGGCGAACTCTTCTCCGTTACATTGGCACCATCTTGACTCGCTGTTTCTTCTCCATCCGGACAGTCTGGCCCACTCGTAAAAGCATCTGTGCCGACATCAATATCCTCTTCCTCTATTTCTGCTTGCAGACGCTGCCGAAGAATTGGCTTCTCTCCTCTGCTATCCAGGTTCCGGTCCTCCAAATGCCAATCGGACATAGTCACAATACACTTCTACAGACTTATTTATTTCACCAATAATTAATCCCACTTCTGACACCAATTGTAATGAGCTTATGGTTCGCTGGATTAATTATTTTTAATAAATAAGAGCCGTTAAATCGATTTTTAATTAATATAATACTTTATTAGTCCGTTAATAACAACCGTTACTTATACCGTACACTTAACGATTTCTTTACTTATCGCATCCGTACTTATCGCGTCTTTTACTTCTTACTTATCGCTTGCTTCACTTTCTTACTTATTACTTTTCTCCATGATCTGTGTGCGACGTATTTATACCGTTTCCTCCTTCTATTGTTCGTAGTCTCCAGTTTTCCATTACTTTCTAGAATATCCTAATAATAAACAATGCTGAACATTGTCGAAATTCAAACACTAACCGAGACCATTGTATTTTAAGAAAATCGGATTTTACATATTTATGAAGAAGTATGTGCAAGGAAAGTCGCTCTCAAACCACCCGATAAAGGCCGTTAGATGTTTAAAATAATTTAAGGAATCTAAATTAAACCATCGATAAAGACGATCGACGTTCGAATGCCTTTAAAATAGAGTCGTGTTTTTTTACCGTGTTTTTCTATCTGTGTTGCGTTGGGTGACTGGACTGTTGACCGATTCTCCGCAGTTATGAAATTTCGTTACACACTTGCGCAATTGATAACAATGATTTAAAATGAAAAATTTAATTAAAGTTCATATGAGAAAACACTTGTGCTGTCTGCTCTCTTTAATAGTCAAAACAGTTCTGTTTACATTTCGTTATTATATTTCTTAAACATTTCAATCAATTTACTTCATTCCATAAAGCTCATTCGAAATGTTCCCACTTCTCCGACGAAGAAATCTTCTTTATACCACTTTCAATATAACATTTTTCATTGCATAATTCCGTTAAAAGTTTGTTTTTATTTGGTATATTTGTTAAATATGAATTTACTTACGTTTTAAGATTTGATCAAAATAAAATTCCAAGGTTTATACAGAGTTCAACATCATCGTCACTACAACCGGGACCCGGTCCTGGCCTTATTTAGCAAGTCCTCCACCTGTCCCAATTTCGAGCCGATGTCATCCTGGTCTGCGTCATCCCTCCGTCATATACAAGGTCGGCCACACTGTCTCCTTCCATACAACCCGCCACAAAGGACTATCCGGGCAGGCTCCTCTTCGCTCATTCGAACTAGGTGTCCCGCCCACCGGAGTCTACCGACCTTCATTTTTCTCACAACGTTAGCTTCAAGGTAGATCGCTTAAAGCTCATGATTGTATGGTATCCGGAATCGTCGTCCCTCTCATACGGCGAGCTTAGGGTTCGCTGGATTAATTATTTTTAATAAA
Organism: Microdon myrmicae; assembly: GCA_963931805.1. Classification (NCBI taxonomy): domain Eukaryota; kingdom Metazoa; phylum Arthropoda; class Insecta; order Diptera; family Syrphidae; genus Microdon; species Microdon myrmicae. The sequence goes on from OZ007496.1 coordinate 119,398,921, forward strand.
TAAGAGCCGTTAAATCGATTTTGAATCAATATAACACTTTATTTGTCCGTTAATAACAACCGTTACTTTTACCGTACACTTGACGATTTATTGACTTATCGCTTACTTATCGCGTCTTTGACTCTGCTTACTTCTTACTTCTTACTTCTTATTACTTTTTACTTCCGCACTTATCGCTTGCTTCACTTTCTACTTCTTCCTCATCCCCATGATCTGTGTGCGACGTATTTATCATCATCATCGGCACTACAACCGGGATCCGGTTTTGGCCTTATTTAACAAATCTCTCCACCGCTCCTGGTCTACGCCATCCCTCCATCGCAGACAAGGTCTGCCGCGCTGTCTCCTTCCATACATCCGGCCACAAAGGACTTTCCGAGCAGGCTCCCCTTCGCTCATTCGAGCTAGGTGTCCCGCCCACCGGAGTCTACCGAGCCTGATTTTTCTTACAAGATTAGCTTGAAGGTAGATTGCGTACAACTCATGGTTGTAGCTTCTCCGGAATCGTCCTTCCTCACATACGGGGCCAACAATTCTCATTAAGACCTTCCTCTCGAACGCGGCTAAGAGTTCAGAGTGCCCTTTATTGAACACCCAGTCCCGGATCCATACATGAGTACTGGTAAGACCATGGTCTTATGTAGTAGCTTAGATGTTCTGGATAAATTTCGGTATTTAAAGAGTCTTGATAGACCATAGTAGGCTTTGTTGGATATAATCAGCCGTTCCCGTATTTCTTCTTCCATATTGTTATCGGCTGATACTATTGACCCAAGGTAGTTAAAGGATTGCACTACTTCAAATTCGTGCTCCACTAACCTGATAGTTTGACCAACGTTAGGTCTTCTCTTCGCAGAAGTTGCCACCATGTACTTAGTTTTTCCCTCATTAATGTGCAGTCCCTGTTTTGTGCCGCCTGTTCGATCTGGGTGAAGGAGTCCTGTACAGCCGAATCGGATCTACCGATGATGTCTATGTCATCTGCGTTGGCAGATATCTGACTGAACTTGGTGACAATAGTCCCTCTTGTTGTAACGCCAGAGTCACGGTTTGCTTTCTCCAACGCCAGGTTGAAGGGGAGGCGGACCAGACCGCCCCCTTCTCGGAGTCCATTAAAGATGTTCATTGGTTTGAACAGCAATCCCGCTATTTTACTTGACTAGTTACGTTGGTCATGGTCAACCTACAAAGTCGTATCAATTTGTTTGGAATGCCGAACTGTCTCATGGCATTATATGGTTCTACCCTGGCTATTATGTCGTAGGTGGCCTTAAAGTCTATAAATAGATGATATTATGGACTATTAAATTCCTGACATTTTTCCATCGCCTGCCTATGGGTGGATATCTGAGCAACCGCTGATTTGCCTGGGATGAAGACACACTGATATTGACCAATGAGGGCTTTAGCGTATGGGGCTATCTCTACTATCATGTAGGATAGTAGAGAGTATCTTATAGCCGGTACTCAGCAATGTTATACCCTTATAGTTGCTGCACACTGTCATATCTCCCTTCTTATGTATGGGGCAAATTATACCACGACGCCAATCTTCCGGCATCTCCTCTTGCTCCCATACGTGCGCCAGGATCTCATGGATTACGTGATGTAACACTTTCCCTCCTTGTTTGATCAGCTCAGCTGGTATGCCATCAGCTCTGGAGGCTTCATTTGATTTGAGCTGTCTTGTGGCTTTTAATGTTTCTTCAATGCTTGGTGACGGCAGCATTTGGTCTTGATTTTGCATTGGTGGAGCCTCCAATTCTACTGTGAGTTGATCATTTAGCAATTCATTGAAGTGCACTTCCCATCGCTCCAGAATGCCTTCAGGGTCGATGATCAGATTACCCTCTTTATCCTTGCAGTAAGTGCAGCGTGGTGTGTACCACGTCATACTGCGGATTATTTGATAGAACCTTCGCGCCTGGTGCGTACCTCGCTCTCTACTTTTCTCTATTTCACAGACAAGGTTTTTTTCCAGGCACTTTTCTTTTGTTTGTGAAGTCTTTTTTCAGATCTTCTGAGATCTTTGTATTTCTCCTCGCGTACCCGTGTCCTATGAGACTGCTGCATTGCCCGGTACGCGCTCTTCGAGGGTGAGTCTTAGTGCCTGACCAAAGGTGTTATTGTTATTCTCATTGCGTAAGGGAGCCGTGTTGATTCGAACTTGATCCGCGGAAAACTGTACCAACAAGATAATAATCCGAGTCGACGTTGCCACCTCGGTACGTTCGTACCGTCATCAGGCTCGAGGAGTGGTGGCGATCTATCAACACGTGGTCAATTTGGTTGCGAGTGGCTCCATCAGATGATACCCAGGTGGCTTTGTGGATATCTTTATGCGGAAACCTTGTACTTGCAACAGTCCATTGCCATTAGTGTTCTCATGCAAACTATGGGAACCTGCGTAATGCCTGAAAACTGGCTCCCGACTTATTTTTGCATTCAAATCACCAAGAACGATTTTCACATCGTATCTTGGACAGGCATTGTGGGGCCATTCGACGTTCTCGTAGTATTCCTCTTCTTCGTCGTCAGGGGACTCCTCTGTAGGTTCGTGAACGTTTATGAGGCTTATGTTCTTAAACTTACCTCGCACGCGCAGAGGGCATACCCTTTCGTTTATTGCATTAAAGCCGATATTGGCAGGCTTCAGTTTTTGGCTGGCTAGAAAGCCTACCCCGAACACATGGCGTTTTTCATGACAGCTGTAATAAATGTCATACTCATTTCTTTGAATAACACCACTCCCCATCCATCTTATTTCCTGTAATGCTGTTATGTTATGTTGAGAACGTTGGCGAGGAAGCTGCAGCTGAAACAGTAGTTGAAGGTGCTTCTGAATATATATACTATCGTTAGTTGCCCTTTGCAATGACCGTGTTCGATTATTCGACGCAAATGTCGGCTATCGAACGATGACGATGTCAGGTTTAGTGAGGCTCGTTGTTAGCGGTGGTGACCTTGAACGATGTTCCGCAAACGTAGTGGTTAGTTGTTTGTCCAGTTATTCGCGTTGAAATCCACAAATAAACGGTATCATCCCGTGCTTAAAGCAACTGGCCGCTGACTTCGCTGACAATACAACTTCTTGATGTAGGATCAATCATCACCGCTTGATTCGATGAGTCCTACCCTGGTTCTAGGCGTAAGTAGTCCGTAAATGATCCAGTGCCCGGCTCCTCTGGATGGGCCTATTTGCGGCGGTAATGGTGCGAAAGAAAGAACTGACGATACCGAAAAACTTGGGATATTTCTATTTTTTCCTTCGTCGGCCGCGACCAACCGATTCAGCACTGAGTACTTACTTTTGATTTATTGAACAACCGCTGTTAATTGAATTTTATTTGGCACCCGAGACGCTACAATTGAGGCCACACAAATGCACAGCATTTCCCTTTGTTCGTGTTGTTTTGATTATTATCGCTCCCCATCATTTCCTTTGTTCTCCACCCAGGTTATGGTGTCCTCTTCTCACCATGGCTTTGGTGGTATTTTCGATCAAGAGCAGTACCGTTGTACTCTTGAACTCGTCCCATTATTCTGTGTGTCACAGCTCGTCGTAATCGAAACTACGCTAATCGGTTGTGACACAAGCTAACACCTCGTGTGTAGAGGGTGGAGAGATATTTTTAAACCTGTTAGTTCGTCCATAATAATTTGATTATCTGGGCAAGGTTATTAACCTTGCGCCAACCCTTCTCAGGATGCCGCTCCATGCATTGGTTCACTACTTGGCGGGTGTCAAAGTAGCTATCCAGGGGTGAGCACTACACATTTGACTTCTAACAATTTCTACATAATTTTCTGGTAGGACCATCTTTTGCCAAACGGCAAACCTAACGCATATGACAATCAGTACTAGAATATTCTAGAAAGTCCAAAACAAAGTACTAGAATATTCTAGAAAGTACTGGAAAACTGGAAACTATGAGCAATAGAAAATTCCAGGCTCTGGAACGGATGGAAACGAAACACCAAATCAGAATGAGGAAAAACGGTATAAATACGTCGCACGCAGTAAGGAAGCGATAAGTAAAAAGTAAGAAGTAAGCAGTCAAAGACGCGATAAGTACGGAAGCGATAAGTTAAGAAATCGTTGTGTACGGTAAAAGTAACGGTTGTTATTAACGGTCTAATAAGAGCTCAAATACCTTCACGGTAAAAGTGTTCATGTTTTAAGGTTATCCACTGCTGCAGAGGAACTGCTGATCAGCCAAGCCAAGAGCCATCGAACGGAACAAGTAATAATCGGACTGCGCAATATCTGCGGAATATTGCGGGTGGGGTAGAACTTCCCATTTTAGCGTTTGCAGCTAGGTTTTAACGGGTTTGGCAACGTGAAGCCGAGCGTTGTCATGCTGTAGAATCACCTTTACGTGCATCTGCTCGTATTGTGACCGTTTTTCGTGCAGTCTTCGGCTCAATCGCATCAATTGAAGTCGATACCGTTTCCCGATGATGGTTTCGTTCGGTTCCAACAGCTCATAATCAACAACAACGGCCTGGTCCCAACAAATACGCAGCATAACTTTCGCAGCGTGAATAGTCGGCCGAGCCATAGAAGAATGATCGGACAGTCCCCGTGACTTTCTTTTCTTTGGGTTGCTGTAATGAATCCACTTTTCATCACTCGTCACGATGCGATGAAGAAAACCCTTCCTTTTTTGCCACTGGAGCAGTTGTTCATAGGCGAAAAAACGACGCTCAACTGTTACGTGCGTCCGCCACCCCATCAATTAATCATTTTGTAATTTTAACATAATTTGTTTTAAGGTGGTATGATGGTAAGGTGGTGGAGGAGTTGCACGATCCAGAAGTGAGTTTTCGAACACGCCCCGATTCGGGTGTGGATCGTGCAGTTCTTCGAGTTCGAATTCGGTTTTCGAAGTGGACGTGAATGGGGAGCGAGAGAGAGAAAGGGTGAATGTGTTTCTTGATGTACGGTTTTTTGACATTCCGTTTTGGAGAGGTTGAAAAGCAGTTGAAAGGAAGAAAGGAAAAAGCAGTTAAGTAAAGAAGTAAAGCAGTTAAAAAGAAATTTTTAAGAGACCCAAAAAGGGAAAAGTTAAAATTTGTTAAAATTAAAGTTATACAAAAGAAAAAAGTTGAAATAAATTGATAAATCATCAAGCGAAATTTGTGCACCCAGTTAATTGGAAGTCAACAAAATTGTTTGCACCATCAATTTAGGAGACCCATATAAAAGTCTTGGAGTGACTCGTCATGCAGCTGCTCAAGATGTTCGAGAGGCATATAAACAATTGACTGGGATTGGAGATCTCACCAGGCGGCAAGCAGCGAAAACAATCACAGGTAAAATTAAACATTAATCGATTTTCTGTGGCAAGACCAGCGAAAAATACTGTCACACAACCTCCCTTGGCGGTTTGTACTCTATATGTCTAAGTTTGGCTCATGACGTTTTAGATATGTCGAAATCCACCAACACTTATTGCTGGTGCCATTTATTGACAAACAGCGAGAACTTAGTTGCGCGCCTAATATATATATACATATATATATATATATATATATATATATATATATATATATATATATATATATATATATATATATATATTGTAGCGAGCGAGCTTAGGGTTCGCTGGATTAATTATTTTGAATAAATAAGAGCCGTTGAATCGATTTTGAATTAATGTGACACTTTATTAGTCCGTTAATAACAACCGTTACTTTTTACCGTACAGTTAACGATTTCTTCATTTATTCATTTCCGTACTTATCGCTTCCACACTTATTACTACTTACTCATTACTTATCGCTTGCTTGACCTTCTACTTCTTACTCATCACTATGCTCTGTGTGCGGCGTATTTATACTGTTTCAGCGTTTCGTTTCCGTCCGTTCCACTGCCTTGAATGTTCTACTGTTCCTAGTCTCCAGTTTTCCATTACTTTATAGAATATTCTAGTACTCTGTTTCGGACTCTCTAGAATATTCTAGTATTGATTGTCATATGCGCCACACTACCCTCCGCCTAGATTAGTTCGTCCCGAACTAAGTTCATTGGTCTCCCGGGCCAACAAAAGCCGCCAGTCGGTCGCGATGCACCACTTTCATCTTGGCGTTCGGCGGTGGAAGTTCTTGACCTTCTTCCAAATTTTCTACTACTCTCCTTTTCGCGTCAGCTCTAGCCTGCCGCCATTTTTCCTTTTCCTGACGACGGAATTCCTCTTGCATTTTAGGGATCTCATGCGAATAGTATAAGAGAAAATGCATGTGCACACCCTTAAGCTCTTCTAGAGTTTGCACATCACGTAAGCGGTCTAGATCTTCATCTTTACTTACACGCGTATCATCTGGTATTGGAGCATCTGTCGATTTCATAACCGTATCCAACTGGTAGTTCCGCATCTTTTCAAATAACTGGAGCAGTTTGTTCTTTGTAGCTGACAGTAAACACCAGCGTGCGTCGTAGTAATAGACTTTCCATAGATCGTCGCACGTTAATTCTGGTTTCACGTGTTCTTCTCTATAGAACGCAATGAACGGCACCTCTAGCTGTTGATTACGCCTACAATCTAGGGCTTGCTTGATCTTTCCCCCCGTATGTGGTGGCTTACAATAGCGGTCTCGACCTCCAACATCCGTTGATCTCTCTTGTTCGGAAACAGTTGATTTACAAAACGCATCTTTGTAAATCCATTCAGCTTCATCTTGTAGTTCATTGGGTCCCTCTGGAACAGGCGTAACCGGAACTTCGCGCAATTGCTCCCGCTCAGGAATATCTGTTTTACGGATTTCATTGTCGAAATCAGTAAAGTGACCCCTTTCCAATTCATCATTGAAATGTTTTGCCGCCTCAGTTTCCCGGTGACTGCGTTCAGAGCGGCGTTCAACATCGTCTTCGTCGTCGAATAGCTGTTCGTCTATAGCCTCACGTGCTGAACCTTCATCGACGTGCTGTTCTTCTCCATCACTTTCTTCATCCTGTGTACGACGCAGACGCTTGGAACGCTTTCTGCCTTCGACTTTCAAACCAAGATTCTCTTCAATAAGGTCACAGTCGTCGTCTTCCTGTCCATCACTTTCTTCATCCTGGGTACGACGCAGACGCTTGGAACGCTTTCTGCCTTCGACTTTCAAACTAAGATTCTCTTCAATAAGGTCACAGTCGTCGTCTTCCAGTCGGTCGTCCAACTCGTCATCATCATTGTAAATCCGTTTCAGGGAACGGCCTAAAGCATCAGTGTCTTCATCATCACTGCCGTCCTCTTCAATCGGGTTATCATCGATGAAATCCTTCAGTTCTTCACGTAACACATCATCGTCATTTTCCTCCTCTTCCTCACTGCTGTCGGCCATAGCTTTGCTCTTTCTGAGTTTCTTCATTTCATGTGGCTCCAATTCCTCCTCATCCTCAGATTCTTCCGCTTCCGAGTCCCAGAATTCTTTCATACACTGCCTTTGGGCATCCAATTTTGCATTAACCTCTGCAGCTCGCGCGTCCAATTTTGCATTAACGTCTGCAGCTTGCGCATCCAATTTTACAGCTCGCGCATCCAATTTTGCAGCTTGCGTATCTAATTTTGAAATTACGGTGTCAAATTTTGCATTAACATCTGTAGCTTGTGCGTCCAATTTCGCCATCATAATCCTGAACATCTCCGAAATGTCCAACGGTTGCGAACTCTTCTCCGAATGTCGATCTGCCATCGTCACAATACACTTCCACAGACTTATTTATTTCACCAATAATTGATCCCACTTCTGACACCAATTGTAGCGAGCTTATGGTTCGCTGGATTAATTATTTTGAATAAATAAGAGCCGTTGAATCGATTTTGAATTAATGTGACACTTTATTAGTCCGTTAATAACAACCGTTACTTTTTACCGTACACTTAACGATTTCTTCATTTATCGCTTCCGTACTTATCGCTTCCACACTTATTACTTCTTACTCATTACTTATCGCTTGCTTGAACTTCTACTTCTTACTCATCACTATGCTCTGTGTGCGGCGTATTTATACTGTTTCAGCGTTTCGTTTCCGTCCGTTCCATTGCCTTGAATGTTCTACTGTTCCTAGTCTCCAGTTTTCCATTACTTTATAGAATATTCTAGTACTCTGTTTCGAACTCTCTAGAATATTCTATATATATATATATATATATATATATATATATATATATATATATATATATATATATATATATAATATACACACATATATATATATATACATATATATTGTGACGCATATGACAATCAGTACTAGAATATTCGAGAAAGTCCGAAGCGGGTGCTAGAGTGTTCTAGAAGGTGCTGGAAAGCTGGAGACTATGAGCGGTGGAACGTTCAAGGCTGTGGTACGGGCGGAAACGAAACGCTGAATCAGGGTGAGGAAACGGTATAAATACGTCGCACACAGATCATGGAGATGAGTAAGAAGTAGAAAGTGAAGCAAGCGAGAAGTAAGAAGTAAGAAGAAATGAGTAAGAAGTAAGCAGTAAAATACGCGACAAGTACGGAAGCGGTAAATGAAGAAATCGTAGTGTACGGTAAAAAGTAACGGCTGTTATTAACGGACTAAAAAGTGTCACATTAATTCAAAATCGATTTAACGGCTCTTATTTATTAAAAATAATTAATCCAGCGAACCCTAAGCTCGCAACAATATCATCATCATTCTGCATTACAACCGGGAACCGGTCTTGGCCTTATTTAGCAAGTCCGGAGGCTTATCAAATTTTCCATAATGATTTGTTTTTTTCCCAGCAAGGTCATTAGTCTTGCGCCAGCGGCTCCCCGACGGGGAATTGAACCCCGGTCTCCCACGTGACAACCCGCCTATCAATATATACATATACATATACATATATATATATATATATATATATATATATATATATATATATATATATATATATATATATTTATTTATTTATATATACAAGGTGGGGCAACATTTAGCACCCTATCGGAAGATGTTATAATTTTTGCAAATGGCGTCGTACGTCAATCAGTCAATCAATCATGAACTAGAGAGGTGCCATTGCTCCATTGCTTGTCTGTTTGTATATTGCAGCTGTCTAGTTCATGATTGATTGACTGATTGACGTACGACGCCATTAGCCAAAATTATAACATCTTCCGATATGTTGATTAATTTTTCGTCAACCTATATATATATATATATATATATATATATATATATATATATATTTCGTTGTTAAAATCGTCCCCGGGGACGTCAATACGAACATTGGAAAGGAAGACATCTTCCAACCAACTATAGGTAAAGAAAGCCTACACGACACACAATGATAATGGAATTCGAATTATCACGTTCGCAGCGTCAAAAGATCTGGTAGTGAATATCAAGATGAACTAACGAATAGATTTAACATCCTAGAGAATGGGAGCAGTGGAGAAGAGGAAACCAATAATCTAGACACTAAATGGGCATCGATCAGAGACACAATCAAACAGGCAAAATCAGGAGTCTGCTCGCAGCAAACCCACATGGGCAGTCACGGGAGACAAGCAAAAAGTTCGACACTGATAAACTGAAAGACCTACGCAAAAGGGCTGAATATCAAGACGAACTAACGAATAGATTTAGCATTCTAGAAAATGGGAGCAGTGAGGAAGAGGAAGCTAATACTGTGGACACTAAATGGACATCGATCAGAGACACAATCAAACTAACAGCCCAAAAGGTATTAGGATTTAAGAAAACAATTAAGTCCAAACCTTGGTTTGACGATGAGTGCAGGGCAAAGATCGCACAACGTAAACCCCTCAGAGTGATCCACTTAGAAGGATATGATGAGGTCAACGCAGAAAGATACGCGACAATTCGGAAAGAGACAACGAGATTCTTCAAACGCAAAAAACGCAAGTGGAAGGAGACTAGGATCGAAAAAATCCTAGAAAATGCCACAGCAAAGAACAGAGGTATTTATGCCGGCATAAATTCAATTAGAAATGGCTACCGAGTGAGAGCCAAAATAATTCGAGACACAAACGGCTGTCTGCTCACAGAAACAAAAAATATCGTGACAAAATGGAAGCAGTACTTTGAAAACCTGCTCAATGTGCGCACCCATCAACCACAAATAAATGCACCAGACGTACATACAGCCGATCCTCAGATCCCAGAGCCCTCTTTCGACGAAGTTGTAGACGCAATAAACCGACTGAAAAAGAACGAGGCTCCAGGGGTTACTGCATACCGGCAAAGCTTGTGAAGCACGGAGGAGAGGGAACCGCTCGAAAGACCCATCAACTGATTAAAACAATATGGGATAAGGAAGTCATTCCGGAAGAATGGAAAACCTCAATAGTCGTCCCCATTTTCAAAAAAGGTGACAGATCTGACTGCGAAAATTATAGAGGAATATAATTGCTCCCAACCACATACAAAATACTAACAAATGTCATACTGGTGAGAATCACACCTTACGCAGAAGACATATTGGGAGACTACCAATGCGGATTCCGTCGGAACCGGTCAACAAGCGACCAAATGTTCACAATAAGGCAACTACTGGACACGAAGTGGGAATACGGAGAGACGGTTCACCGACTGTTCGTTGACTTCAAAAAAGCCTGTGACTCAATCGCAAGGCAAAGACTCTACCATATTGTAGTTGAGCTGGGAATCACGAAAAAATATGCAGCCCTCATTCAAATCTGCATGAACGAAAACAAAGGGCGAGTTAAAATAGAAAACCACCGCTCAGAAACATTTGAAATCCGGGACGGATTAAAACAGGGAGATGACCTCTCACCATGTTTTTTTAACTATGTCCTCGAGTATGTCATCAGAAAGGTACAAGACGACAACATGGCCGGATCATCCCTGGACGGGGTCAGACAAGTGCTCCCATATGCGGATGACATCGCCGTTTTGAGCGATAATCTAGAAACTGTAAGTAAAAACAGTGAAATCATCATGCAAACGGCAGGAGAGGTGGGCCTAGAAATAAATGAAGACAAAAAACACATGATTACAGCGAGAGCAGATGGAACTCAGAGAACACACATAAGCATCAGAGGCAAGATATTTGAAAATGTCGAAGAATTTAAATACCTGGGAACAATACTGACGGCCAGTAACGAAATGTCGAAGGAAATTAACAAAAGACTACACTCTGGCAACACTGGTTGGCATGCAGTCAGTAAACTGCTGAAATCCAAACTACAATCACGTAATATAAAGCTTCGTGTCTATAGAACCATAATCATGCCGGTTGTTCTATACGGATGCGAAACATTGGCTCTTACAAAACGAGAAAAAAAAACAAATTCCGCGTATTCGAGAATAAAGTTTTGAGAGGCATCTTTGGAGGTAAATATGACGAGGAGGCAGGACAATGGAGGAAACTCCACAACCACGAACTGGAAGAGCTATACCGCAAATCTACGATAGTGAGAGTAATCAAATCGCGAAGATTAAGATGGGCCGGACACCTGGCGCGAATGGGCAACGAATTCTTGACGGTAAGCCAACGGGAAAGAGACCGACAGGACGGCTGCGACGGAAATGGGAGGACAACGTTAGGTTGGATCTCGAAGAAATCGGATCGGATGGTCGAACGTGGAAGGAGAGCGCACGGGACAGGGAACAATGGCGGAGTCGAGTCGGTGAGGTCATGAACTTTCGTGTTCCTACAGGCAAATAAATAGAATATATATATATATATATATATGTATATATATATATATATATATATATATATATATATATATATATATATATATATATATATATATATTGGGCGCGCAACTAAGTGCCCGCTGTTTGTCACTGATTGTCAACTGTTTGTCAATAGATGGTTAATATATATATCCTGTAACCAAGAAAGTCCGTGCCATTTTGCTACAGAAAAAAGAAGTACCAAGAACAATGCGGTTGCACAATGTTTATTCTGCAAAATATCCACCATGCGCTTTTAAACCCTTCTCCCATGATTTGTATAAATCAATTTTTCGAAAAAATCCTACGGTGTTTATTAAATTTTGGACTATATATTAAACAATGTTTTGGTTTTTTGTTCCAGATTAAAAATTGTGACCCGTAGCGATGCGTCTTTGTCGACGGTGCCAGATGCACGTGCACGTGCGTGCGCTGCTGTGTAATGTGTTTTGGGTATCTCTTCACTATACCCTTGTGTACACTAAACTATTGTCAATCAAACACACTTTTTTCTTTATTTAAACTATTTATTTAAACTAAACGAATTTAATTGTTATTGTGGTTAGTTACACCCCTTCTGACAGGAATTATTTTCAAAAAAACACACTTCTTTATGCTTTGTATTTTTCAAATTAATTTAATTCACCACTGCTTGTACAAACTATTATTTTATATATAGAAATAATAAGCACACACCGGAACGCTCCTGAAGTTAGTTGAACACGAAGCAATACTCTTAGTTAGGGCACTCAACAGATAACAACTCGAAAACCAAACTCTCAACGGACCGTTCTCGTCCAAATTCCAAAACCAACTCCCTTAATGACCGTCTCCGCCAAAAACTCGAAAAGTCTAGTTTTTTTCTCATTTTTAATTTCCCATTGGATGGAAATCTATCTTTCGGAAATTGGGATCGATAGATGCAACACACAAGAAAAATCATGCACCCTTTTGTTGCAGTAACTGCAGGTTATTCTGCTGAGAGGGGCATCATATGTCAGAGGTATGCTGAGAGGGTCTGTTTTCATTTCCCCTTTAGTTCCCTTATATGTTTGCTCGGCTATCGGCATTTGTGCCTGGAGTTCAGAAGTTTCCTGTGCTGTGGTTTGTCTGTATGAAAACTTTTTTATAGTTGGAGTATTGGGCATTAAAGTTTGTCCTAATTCGGTACCTAAAATTGCTTTATAAGTTTCTGGAGGTGCTATTGGCGTATACGGCGAAGGAGGGTTAAATGAAACCTGCGAGGAGATTAATGGCAACTGAGGTTGTTGGATTTGTTCCAATTCCAAGGTTTTTTCCATTAAAGAATCTATCGGTGCATCGGCCATTAATACTAAAAATTGCCGATGGTATGGATTTATTAACCCCTTCATGTAGATGCTTTTTGCAAAGTCATCTAATTGTGTCTTTACGGCATAAGACAATACGGGACCGTATTTTAATTCCGCGGCTTTCTTACATTCCATTAACGACTTCTTTAGTCGTAACTAAACGAATAGGGCAGAAGCTTCTCCCCTGAGGCTAGTAGGGAATATCTGTAAGAAAGCCCCGTGTTCTTCGTTCTTGAGGCAGTTTAAGACCCTCTTGCAGCAATCCAAAAACGTTTCCAATTCCGCACCTATATGCGGGTTTGGTTCCCCGGAGAAAGTGGGGATTAGCTGTGCTGACAGCTTCCCAACCTTTGTGTAATCAATGGCCATTGTCTCAAAGATTGCGAGATCCGTTTGGTGCTGAAGAACTGGAATTTTCGACAAAGGATTGGCTGGGATCGCGAGTTTTGATCGAAGGGTTTGCTTCGATTATGGTTCCGGAGGAAGAAATGGTAGTAATCATAATTAGGGGGAAGTCTATTAATATTTAAGACATTTGCTATCCCGTAAGTGTTTTCGCGTTAATTTCATTATTTTCGTTTATTTATTTAGGGGTGGAAATTCTTCCCTAGGTTTAATGGTTACACAATACAGACAAACAGACAATTTTTTCAAGGGTGATTGATAATATGGACAGAGATGGAGACGACTGAGTCTTAAAAATTAGTTTCGTATTGTTTTTAATATTATTTTTGGGGTGGGAGTAAACTAAGATTATACATTATGTTTAAAAAAAATAATAATAATAATATCTTCATGAAATTATTAATAAAAGGAAAAAATGCTTACTTATTCTACTGTGGGTGCGTTAACTGCTGCTCCTGTGGGTCTGCTACTCTTGGAACTGCTGCTGTTTCTGCTGAGGTTGCTGCTATATATAGTTTCTCCTTGTTGTTTTAGCCGCCAGTGGCGTGCTGGTAGTTTACTGCCTGTTTCCTGTTGTTGTCGCTGATTGTTGTAGTTCATCTTTGAGTTAATCCTTTTTTTTCTCTTGGTTTTTTTATTATTATTTTTGTTTTTACACTGGTATTTAGCCCCAGGTACGCTTTTAATTATTTTTTGTTTTTTATTATTTTTTTATAGCACTTTCTGGTGTTTAAGCCCCAGACACGCTTTTGTTATTGATTAGATTATTAATTAATTTTTTTTGTTTTTTGTTTAAGATTTTAATTACCAAGTCGTACCTCCGAAGTCAGACTCAGTTCCGGACGCAGGGCTGAAGGTGTCTTGTGCCCAGTACGCTTGGAATTGTTATTGTAGTGATCAAGGGTTTTCAAGCACTTACAAGTGTTTAACTTTGGCTTCCTTGATCCTACCGGCTGCGCCAATATTGTAGGGTTATAATTTATTTGATTTGTTTTTATAGGTTTACCTCTTTTTTGTGTCTTCCTTTAGGTTTGCCAAATAAAAATGCGATTTAATTTTATTTACTTTATTTATTTAATTTATTTATTTCAATTTTTGGGCGTTGCCTCGACCTCTGGATCCCAACTGATCCCGAATCCAAAATGTACTGCTCTTTTATACTCTGTGGCAACAGAGATTTGTTAACGATTTTATTTAAAAATTCCAAGAAGCACAAGCAAGATTTTGTGTGCTTCAATTGGAATAGGATTCTCGGAAGTGTATAAGAATTTCTTTGAATAAATTCTTGGAAGAGAAAATCATGAAATGCATTTAGAGTTAAGCATTTCATGGTGTTAGGATTATCAGGAATTCAATCAATGTACGACAAATGGATTTTGGTTTAATTTTGTCGTGCATATGATTCAATTGGATTATGGGTGAGGTAATTAGGAATTGGATCAATGTGCGACAAATTAACTTTTGGTTCGCTCAATGATTCACTATGGGATATGGTTAAGGTTATAGAAGATAATGGGGATTGGGTGGGAGTAGTGATTTAGGATCACTACAACATACACATTATATTTAACATAACAAATTGAAAACGCCCAGTTATTTCCGATAAAATCGAGATCGATCATCGTCGTTGATTGGGTAGCATAACGGTTACGTGGTATGACCCAGTTTTTCTCGTTGGGTCAACGGTAAGAAAAAACAATACGAAAAAAGGCAAACAAACGGTTGAGTCGCGACAGTTCTGTGACCGATTTTTTTTTTTATGAAAGGGCAGAAAAACCGAGTCCATGTGAAAATTGTGGTGGAAAGGCGAAGTCGTAGTAAAGTAAAAGTAAAAAGTCGATTTGTTAGTGACGGTTGAACTCAAAACAAAAAAGGAAATGAAAAGAATAGTTTAATAGAATCAAAACAATGAAAAACAAGAAATGGCATCAAAAAGATCAGTGAATAGCTTGCTTTTTCTTTGATAATTGGTTATCAATTGCAATAAATTTCTGCAAAAACATATTTGCAATCGGAACGAATAAACATTTATACGCCAGTTAATGAACGAATATATTAAATACAGAAGAAAAAAAAGTGACATCAAACAAACAAATTCAGTTAAGCGTTTTCAATTCTGAAGCAAAAATATCGAATTAAGGTAAAGGAGTGAAGGTACCCAATAACAGCCACCTGAGTACCACCCAATTAAGTATTGTATAATTTTATTGTGCAAATAAAATGTAACACCTTTAAATTAACTGACTTTTGCAAGGGGTACGTTTGCTTTATGTTTATCGCCTTAAATGCGTCCACTAAAAGCCGATAATATGTCTAAAATTTTACACATCCGCACTGCATAACGATCATTTTTTTATAGTTATAAAAAAAAATTGCTAAAAAAACGTTTTTGTATTAAACATGGATCTTTTAAGAAAAATTTGTGGGTTTCTTAACCTCATGGTGGTACAAATAAAATTGAGCATATATTGGGCGGTCCAACTTAGGGGGACCCTATTGGATAACAATATAAATTTGATATTTTTTGTCTGACAGCTCTCATAGAGCACGTATTTGAAACTATGTGGGGCTATCTTTTTGTGTTATTTCATTATTTGAGTTGTGTTATCACCTTACCTGCTTTGCCTAGGTCCGTTCTGATGGTGTTGATGGTGGTTTTGTGGGGAGGAAGTAATATGCCTGTCACGGACACTAGGTTCACTTCCTCCTCCATCATAAATTGTTCACGCGAACACTGCTCACAACGCACGGGGGGAAGAAAACGATGGTTGACCTTCGCGACCGAGCGGACACAACACAGAAACAAAAACACTCCGGCGATGCTATTTATACTTAAACTTTTTATTACGAATGGTCCTTACTTATACTGGTGTTGGCTGATTTTAATCGATTCTTAGACATTCCACACGCGAACTGCGGCACAAACGTTTTAACCCACCGTACCTGCGCAGGTACGGTGGATGACGAGCGACCCGACCGCTCCGAAGATTGAATTACGACTCAACCGATATCCTCTCCGATAAGGATATCGTTTTTACCTAACACCAGAGACACGTAAAGTCTCTCTTGGTGGTATAGGAAACCAGATCTTGTGATAAAGGTCATGGTAGTATGTGTGGTGATCGTGCGGATCGATGCTATTCGCACGTGCAGTGGAACGACGAAACAGGCAGGCGGCAAAGACAATAGGGAAAAAGAAAAGGCGACCAAATGGTTCGCTCTTTAATGAGGGTCATGTTTATGCAACGTCGCTATGACGGGCGTTGGAAAAAAGGTGTTAATGGAATACGATACTTTATACCATGGAAATTGTATATCGTATCTTGGATTAATTGCCGATACGCATCCCTTGCTTGCATTTAGGTATGCCAAGCAATTAGTGGTGGCGACGAAAGAAATACATCATTGTTTGTCTATTGAATCGCTAGTGTTGCAGCTGTAAAAACAAGCTGACGACATAGTATTTTAACTCAGACAAAGGGTATCGAATGTTTGCTATTTATGGTGCATATGCACATTAAGGATCAATTTTAGGAATTTCAGATAATGCTTGAAAGCATTACATGTCCTTGTAAAAGGAAATGTTTTCTGGGGCAAATGCAAATGCATTGGCGGGAAACAATGGGAGTTATGGAATTCCTAAAAAGGTCAAGAAGAATTCTTACGGAAAATTGTATGCAAAGGGATGCAATGAAAAGGTAAGTTTTCTTTATAGGGATTTTAGGGTTATAATAATTGGATCTGTTTGATGCGTGAAGCATTTAAGATAGTAATGCGAATTGCATTAGCGAAATCTGGTGCAGACCGGGTTGTGGTTATGGGAGTTTTTTCAGGAAGGCGAGCCGTGGGATCTGGCGGAACCGCCACGGTTTCCCCCTGATGTATAGTACTTTGGTGCTGATTTGTTGAAAGACCGTTGAGGTCCAATACGGTTCTTAAGTCAACCCTGGAGCAATTCTCTAACGGCAGTTCTTTTTTCTTTAACTAATTTTCATCTCTTATTATGAAATGTAATAAAAGAAGTTCCGCTTTACTTTTATATATGTTACTATATATATTTAGAGTACTTTTGTTTTTGCCCTTATTCTAGATGTTTCTTATACATTTCACGAACACACAGCGCATAGGACACGTTAACGCACAAACGATGGTTTACAACTCACTCTCTTTTTTTTCTACTTATTCAATGAGGAGCACTTAATGATTTTCAAAAATACCGGACACGTCACCACACAAACTTTTCGTTCCCTCGTTTCCATCCAACTCACTTGAAGATTTTTAACCCACTCCATCAATTTTCGTTTTTTCATCGGACGAAAACTTTTCTTACCCTGCAGATAAAGGATTTTCCTTTCTTTGTCTTTCCCAAATTTGGGATCGAAAGAGGAAACACAAAAGAACAATCAACAAAGGATCTTGCCGAAGAGCATTTACGATCCTTTGTGTCGGTCGGCGATAAACGTACATGTAGTTCGTTTTATGGCGCGAGTTGTTTGTTTTAACTTGGTTTAGTTAAAACGGAAAACGACGCTGTTTGTGTTAATGGTTTTGGGTAACCATATTTCTAGATGATCCTAAAATTGCTGGCGCGCAATTTGGAGAAAGACATCTGGTACGCACATTTGGGTCCTAGGAGATTTCTGTGCCGAACCTCTGGTTCGATTATTATATTTCCAAGTTTTTTATGTGAGAACGTTTAGTTCGATTTGCTTGCTATCTATTTATGTGGAACCATTTGTTGTATAGGCTAATGTTTTTGTTTAGGTAGTGTCACATCCTTTAAGTGGATGTTTTTGGCGTGTATCGCCGCTAGTGGTGGATACTGGCTCCAAAGGGGTAAGTTTTATGGGATGGGTGGTTGTGGCCGTAACAACTACACTCTTAGGAGATTTTTGCTATGGAATATTACACACCAATTGATCGTGCTGATTTATAAATAATCATAACTCAATGTAGAATGCATGCAGAAAAAAAAGTTAAAAGCAGCACGCCTTCAAAATACACCTTAAAACGTTCATTACTTGTGAAGAGTTTGCAATACTGTCCGCACACAAGTTCAACTGACAATTTTAACCTATTGGGCGGTATGACTATAACCCCTCTATTACAAACTCGTGACTAGTTATTCAATCGGGATGTCATTCGTCAAACTTTACTACTACATAGTGATAAACTTAAAGCCGTGGTAATCGCTGTTTTATTATTTTTTCTGGGAAAATTACAATGAAAAAAAAAGATTAAAAGAAAATATATTTTTTACTTGTTTCATTACTATATGATTTACGTTTGTTCCATCCGCAGGAAGCAAATTTATTCAGTCAAATAACAGAGGACGAAGTTCAAATTATATTTAAGTCATTAACAAACTATATGATGCAAATCCATATGGATGACTTTAAAAGGAAAGCCAGCCGATTCAGTCAGTTTTTACGAATCGACGATGTTGATTTGGAAAAGTTTGTTGCAAGACAAGAAATCCCTTTAAATCCTGTTCATATACCAGGATTAGCCTGCATAGTGGGGCACTATAGGACTCCGGAATCAAGTAGAGATTCTAAATTTTCCTTCTCCAAATTTCTTCATGAACGCAATTTATCGTGTCAACAATTGTTTACACTAATAAGTTCTATCGAATTACTTTGATAAATTATATAATGAATCAAATTATGATTAACGGTTTGTAACAAATATTTGAATAGTGCAATTGAAAACTAATATTATAGTAATTATAAACCAATTCGATGAGAATTAAATTTAATAATTAATAAGTTAATTAACTAATTTCATTTATTTTTATACACATTTATCTCAAAATATATTTTTTTTACAATTTGTATAGGTGAACGTTTTTACTTTGCTAGATTTTATACAACTGCGACTAAATAAAAATGCATTGGATGGCTGAATGTCCTAACGAGCTCAGTTCAGATTTGTTTGTTTTTGGTGCGGTCAGAATTCGCATTTATTTAGCTTAATACAAGCGATATTGTAAAAAAAAATACATATTTTAAGAATTATATTTTTATTTAAATAATCGGCATACACAATTCTAATTTCTTTCTTAAGTCCACCCGCCGTGACTGCTCGAACAAGAAGAAGGCAAGGAACCGGAAGTCCATCCGTTATCGTCCTATTGTACTAGATCAGTCACAATGGGTTTACACAAATGATGGGCTTACAGTGTAAGGTCTAGCGATAAGTTAGTTATGTGTATAATTTTTTATTTTTTTACTACAATATATTTATATATAAACATAACTGCTAATTTAAAAACGAACGTACAATAACTTAAAAACAAAGGAATAATAAGGACAGGGGTGTATGTATGCAAGTCTGTGTCTACGGGGGGCTACGAGGAGCTGGTGTCTCCTCACTTGGGTTTGAGAGCAGGAGAGGTGAGTTTGAAATCAAAGGGGCTGGGGTAAATATGTGGCGTTTCTAGCAGATACACACACGACTAGTAAAGAACAGCACCACCAAATCACATCCATTAAAGCCGTATACCATAGCAATAATATACCATTACCACATTAGTCGAATGTATTTGAGTTTAGAAATCAAATTCACATAACCGGCAGTGGCCTGATGGGTAAGAGCTTTGGTTCTTTTAGTGATTCTAACCGTGATAGCGTCGGTTCGAATCACTCGCTCTTCACTATCGTCGCAAACGCTATAAATATATAGTACATATTTAAATAGCACGGTTAAACATTTATATTTCATATATAACATATTAATGTTTATGTATGCTTATAATAAATATATAGTACATATTTAAATAGAACTGTTATACATGTATTGCATATTATATCATATTAATGTATATGTATGCTCATACTAAATATATAGTACATATTTAAGTAGCACTGTTATACATTTATTGCATATTATAACATATTGTGATGCATATGACAATCAGTACTGGAATCTTCGAGAAAGTCCGAAACAAAGTACTAGATTATTTTAGGAAGTACTGGAAAACTGGAATAGAAAAGTCGAGATTATGGAATGGGCGGAAACGAAACGCCGAATAAGAATGAGGGAACGGTATAAATACGTCGCACACAGATCGTGGAGAAGAGTAAGAAGTAGAACGTGAAGCAAGCGATAAGTGTGGTAGTAATAAGTAATAAGTAAGCAGTAAAATACGCGATAATTACGGAAGCGATAAGTAAAGAAAACGTTAAGTGTACGGTAAAAAGTAACGATTGTTACTAACGGACTAATAAAATGTCACGTTAATTCAGAATCGATTTAACGGCTATTATTTATTTTAAAATAATTAATCCAGCGAACCCTAAGCTCGCTACAATATTAATGCATATATATGCTCATACTCAATATATAGTACATATTTAAATAGCACTGTTATACATTTATTGCATATTATAACATATTAATGTTTATGTATGCTTATAATAAATATATAGTACATATTTAGATATAACTGTTATACACGTATTGCATATTATATCATATTAATGTGTATGTATGCTCATACTAAATATATAGTACATATTTAAGTAGCACTGTTATACATTTATTGCATATTATAACATATTAATGTTTATGTAGGCTCATACTAAATATATAGTACATACTTAAATAGCACTTAAACATTTATTGCATATTATAACATATTATGACGCATATGAAAATCAGTACTAGAATATTCTAGAGAGTCCGAAACAGAGTACTAGAATATTCTATAAAGTAATGGAAAACTGGAGACTAGGAACAGTAGAACATTCAAGGCAATGGAACGGACGGAAACGAAACGCTGAAACAGTATAAATACGTCACACACTGAGCATAGTGATGAGTAAGAAGTAGAACGTGAAGCAAGCGATACGTGCGGAAGTAATAAGTAAGAAAGTGTTTACAAAGAAATCATTATGTGTACGGTAAAAAGGAACGGTTGTATTACGGAATAATAAAGTGTTGTATCGATTTAACAGCTATTTATTTATTTTAAAATAATTAATCCAGCGAACCCTAAGCTCGCTACTATTGGTGTCAGAAGTGGGATTAATTATTGGTGAAATAAATAAGTCTGTGGAAGTGTATTGTGACGATGGCAGATCGACATTCGGAGAAGAGTTCGCAACCGTTGGACATTTCGGAGATGTTCAGGATTATGATGGCAAAATTGGATGCGCAAGCTATCGATATTAACTCAAAATTGGAGGCGCGAGCTGCAGAGTTTAAGACAAAATTAGATGCGCGAACTGCAAAATTGGATGCGTGGGCTGCAGACGTTAATTCAAAATTGGATGCGCAAGCTGCACAATTGGATGCGCGAGCTGTAAAATTAGACGCGCGAGCTGCAGAATTTAAGGCAAAATTAGACGCGCGAGCTGGAGAGGTTAATGCAAAATTGGATGCCCAGAGGCAGTGTATGAAAGAATTCTGGGACTCGGAAAC
The DNA here is from genome assembly GCA_963931805.1 of Microdon myrmicae. Taxonomy (NCBI): domain Eukaryota; kingdom Metazoa; phylum Arthropoda; class Insecta; order Diptera; family Syrphidae; genus Microdon; species Microdon myrmicae. The sequence goes on from OZ007496.1 coordinate 119,420,752, forward strand.
GGAAGAAGCTGAGGATGAGGAGGAATTGGAGCCACAGGAAATGAAGAAACTCAGGAAGAGCAAAGCTATGGCCGACAGCAGTGAGGAAGAGGAGGAAAATGACGATGATGTGTTACGTGAAGAACTGAAGGATTTCATCGATGATAACCCGATTGAAGAGGACGGTAGTGATGATGAAGACACTGGTGCCTCAGGCCGTTCCCTGAAACGGATTTACAATGATGATGACGAGTTGGACGACCGACTGGAAGATGATGACTGCGACCTTATTGAAGAGAATCTTGGTTTGAAAGTCGAAGGCAGAAAGCGTTCCAAGCGTCTGCGTCGTACACAGGATGAAGAAAGTGATGGAGAAGAACAGCACGTCGATGAAGGTTTAGCACGTGAGGCTATAGACGAACAGCTATTCGACGACGAAGACGATGTTGAACGCCGCTCTGAACGTAGTCACAGGGAAACTGAGGCGGCAAAACATTTCAATGAAGAATTGGAAAGGGGTCACTTTTCTGATTTGGACAATGAAATCCGTAGAACAGATATTCCTGAGCGAATGCAATTGCGCGAAGTTCCGGTTACGCTTATTCCAGGGAGACCCAATGAACTACAAGATGAAGCTGAATGGATTTACAAAGATGCGTTTTGTAAATCAACTGTTTCCGAACAAGAGAGATCAACGGATGTTGGAGGTCGAGACCGCTATTGTAAGCCACCACATACGGGGGGAAAGATCAAGCAAGCCCTAGATTGTAGGCGTAATCAACAGCTAGAGGTGCCGTTCATTGCGTTCTGCGGAGAAGAACACGTGAAACCAGGATTAACGTGCGACGATCTATGGAAAGTCTATTACTACGACGCACGTTGGTGTTTACTGTCAGCTCCAAAAAACAAACTCCTCCAGTTATTTGAACAGATGCGGAACTAACAGTTGGATGCGGTTATGAAATCGACAGATGCTCCAATACCAGATGATACGCGTGTAAGTAAAGATGAAGATCTAGACCACTTACGTGATGTGCAAACTCTAGAAGAGCTTAAGGGTGTGCACATGCATTTTCTCTTATACTATTCGCATGAGATCCCTAAAATGCAAGAGGAATTCCGTCGTCAGGAAAAGGAAAAATGGCGGCAGGCTAGAGCTGACGCGAAAAGGAGAGCAGTAGAAAATTTGGAAGAAGGTCAAGAACTTCCACCGCCGAACGCCAAGATGAAAGTGGTGCATCGCGACCGGCTGGCGGCTTTTGTTGGCCCGGGAGACCAGTGAACTTAGTTCGGGACGAACTAATCTAGGTGGAGGGTAGTGTGACGCATATGACAATCAGTACTAGAATATTCTAGAGAGTCCGAAACAGAGTACTAGAATATTCTATAAAGTAATGGAAAACTGGAGACTAGAAACAGTAGAACATTCAAGGCAATGGAACGGACGGAAACGAAACGCTGAAACAGTATAAATACGTCGCACACAGAGCATAGTGATGAGTAAGAAGTAGAACGTGAAGCAAGCGATACGTGCGGAAGTAATAAGTAAGAAAGTGTTTACAAAGAAATCATTGTGTACGGTAAAAAGCAACGGTTGTATTGCGGATTAATAAAGTGTTGTATCGATTTAACGGCTATTTATTTATTTTAAAATAATTAATCCAGCGAACCCTAAGCTCGCTACAATATTAATGTATATGTATGCTTATAATAAATATAAAGTACCTATTTAAATAGCACTGTTATACATTTCTTGCATATTATAACACATTAATATTGTAGCGAGCTTAGGGTTCGCTGGATTAATTATTTTTAATAAATAAGAGCCGTTAAATCGATTTTGAATCAATATAACACTTTATTTGTCCGTTAATAACAACCGTTACTTTTACCGTACACTTGACGATTTATTGACTTATCGCTTACTTATCGCGTCTTTGACTCTGCTTACTTCTTACTTCTTTTTACTTTCTATTTCCGCACTTATCGCTTGCTTCACTTTCTACTTTTTCCTCATCCCCATGATCTGTGTGCGACTTATTTATCATCATCATCATCGGCACTACAACCGGGATCCGGTTTTGGCCTTATTTAACATATCTCTCCACCGGTCCCAATTTCCAGCCGATGTCATCCAGTTTGACACTCCCAGGCTCTGGGCGTCCTGGTCTACGCCATCCCTCCATCGCAGACAAGGTCTGCCACGCTGTCTCCTTCCATACATCCTGCCACAAAGGACTTTCCGGGCAGGCTCCCCTTTGCTCATTCGAGCTAGGTGTCCCGCCCACCGGAGTCTACCGAGCCTGATTTTTCTTACAACATTAGCTTGAAGGTAGATTGCGTACAACTCATGGTTGTAGCTTCTCCGGAATCGTCCTTCCTCACATACGGGGCCAACAATTCTCATTAAGACCTTCCTCTCGAACGCGGCTAAGAGTTCAGAGTGCCCTTTATTGAACACCCAGTCCCGGATCCATACATGAGTACTGGTAAGACCATGGTCTTGTGCAGTAGCTTAGATGTTCTGGATAAATTTCGGTATTTAAAGAGCCTTGATAGACCATAGTAGGCTTTGTTGGATTTAATCAGCCGTTCGCGTATTTCTTCTTCCATATTGTTATCGGCTGATACTATTGACCCAAGGTAGTTAAAGGATTGCACTACTTCAAATTCGTGCTCCACTACCCTGATAGTTTGACCAACGTTAGGTCTTCTCTTCGCAGAAGTTGCCACCATGTACTTAGTTTTTCCCCCATTAATGTGCAGTCCCAGTTTTTGTGCCGCCTGCTCGATCTGGGTGAAGGATTGCTGTACAGCCGATTCGGTTCTACCGATGATGTCTATGTCATCTGCGTGGGCAAGTATCTGGCTGGACTTGGTGGCAATAGTCCCTCTTGTTGTAACGCCAGAGTCACGGATTGCTTTCTCCAGCGCCAGGTTGAGAAAGGCCAGACCGTCCCCTTGTCGGAGTCCATTATAGATGTTTATTGGTTCGGACAGCAATCCCGCTATTTTTACTTGACTAGTTACGTTGGTCATGGTCAACCTACAAAGTCGTATCAATTTGTTTGGAATGCCGAATTCTCTCATAGCATTATGTAGTTCTACCCTGGCTATTATGTCGTAGGCTGCCTTGAAATATATAAACAGATGATATAGTGGAATCTTAAATTCCTGACAATTTTCCATCGCCTGCCTAAGGGTGAATATCTGATCAATTGCTGATTTGCCTGGGATGAAGCCACACTGATATTGACCAATGATGGCTTTAGCGCATGGGGATATCCGGTCTTGTAGGATAGTGGAGAGTATCTTATAGGCGGTACTCAGCAATGTTATACCCCTATAGTTGCTGCACAGTGTGATATCTCCTTTCTTATGTATGGGGCAAATTATACCACGACACCAATCTTCCGGCATCTCCTCTTGCTCCCATACGTGCACCACGATCTCATGAATTGCGTGATGTAACGCTGTCCCTCCTTGTTTGATCAGCTCAGCTGGTATGCCATCAGCTCCAGGGGCTTTATTTGATTTGAGCTGTCTAATGGCTTTTAATGTTTCCTCAATGCTTGGTGGCGGCAGCATTTGGTCTTGATCTTGCATTGGTGGAGCCTCCAATTCTTCTGTGAGCTGACCATTTAGCAATTCATTGAAGTGCACTTCCCATCGCTCCAGAATGCCTTCAGGATCGGTGATCAGATTACCCTCTTTATCCTTGCAGTAAGTGCAGCGTGGTGTGTACCGCGTCATACTGTTGATTATTTGGTAGAACTTCCGCGCATGGTGCGGAGCTCGTTCTCTATTTCACAGACAAGGTTTTTTCCCCAGGCAATTTTCTTTTGTCTGTGAAGTCTTTTTTCAGATCTTCTGAGCTCTTTGTATTTCTCCTCGCGTACCCGCGTCATATGAGACTGCTGCATTGCCCGGTATGCAGCATTCTTACGTTCAGTCGCTAGTTTGCACTCATCATCAAACCAGTCGTTCCGATCTCTACGACTACTGCCTAAGATGAAGTAGGCAGTACTAATGACAGTATTCTTAAGGCGTGTCCATTTCTCTTCTACGCCCGGCATTCTGGCCCCAGGACTTACTCTCCCTCCGTCGAGCTCTTCGAGGGCGAGTCTTAACGCATGACCAAAGGTGTTGCTGGTATTCTCAATGCGTAAGGCAGCCGTGTTGATTCGAACCCGATCCGCGGATGCAATACGTCTCCGTAAGGCAATCCGCGCTCGGAAAACTGTGCCAACAAGATAGTGATCCGAGTCGACGTAGGCACCTCGGTACGTTCGTACCGTCATCAGGCTCGAAGAGTGGCGGCGATCTATCAGCACGTGGTCAATTTGGTTGCGACTGGCTCCATCAGGTGATACCCAGGTGGCTTTGTGGATATCTTTACGCGGAAACCTGATACTCGCAACGACCAAGTTTTTCGATGCTGCCAATTCGATGACTCGTAGTCCATTGTCATTAGTGTTCTCATGCAAACCATGGGAACCTGTGTAGTGCCTGAAAACCGGCTCCCGACCTATTTTTGCATTCAAATCCCCAAGAACGATTTTCACACCGTATCATGGGCAGGCATTGAATGCCGTTTTCATAAAATTCTTCTCTTTCGTCGTCAGAGGATTCCTCTGTAGGTCCGTGAACGTTTATGAGGGTCATGTTCTTAAACTTGCCTCGCACGCGAAGAGTGCATAGCCTTTCGTTTATTGCATTAAAGCCGAGCTTCAGTTTTTGGCTGGCTAGAAAGCCTACCCCGAGCACATGGTGTTTTGCGTGACAGCTGTAATAAATATCACACTTTTTTCTTTGAAAAACACCACTCCCCGTCCATCTTATTTCTTGTAATGCTGTTATGTCAGCCTTATATTCGGACAGGGCATCGGCTAGCTGCTGTTCAGCTCGAGCTCTGTATAGTGAGCGTATGTTCCATGAAAAAATCCTTAAATCATTTATCCATTTTCTTTTCCGTGGTCGTCGTCGTGTATCCGGTCCATATCCGAGGCTTGTTAAATTTGCCATAATAACTCATTTTTACGGGCCTGTTTATTAGCCTTGCGCCAACCTTTCTCAGGATGTCGCTGCATGCATTGGTTCACTACTTGGCGGGTGTCAAAGTAGGTATCCAGGGGTGTCACGTGGAGACTGCATGTCAACTTGGATTGACCAGGGACAAGGATCGTCCTGGCCTTCGCCGGTTTGAAGGCAATCAGAGACTTTGCCCTGTATGTTCGCACCCACCCCCCCGCGACGTATTTATACCGTTTCCTTATTCTGACTCGGCGTTTCGTTTCCACCCGTTCCATAGTCTTGAATGTTCTACTGTCCACGGTCTCCAGTTTTCCATTACTTTATAGAATATTCTAGTACTTTGTTTCGGACTTTCTCGAATATTCTAGTACTGATTGTCATAAGCGTCACACTACCCTCCGCCTAGATTAGTTCGTCCCGAACTAAATTCACTGGTCTCCTGGGTTAACGAAAGTCGCCAGTCGGTCACGATGTACCACTTTCATCTTGGCGTTCGGTCTTCGCTGAATCCTATAGACAACGTCGTTAATTCTTGTGAGAATCTTATACGGTCCTTCCCAATGTTGCTGCAACTTCGGAGACCTTCCTTTTTGCCGATGAGGGTTATAAAGCCACACGTTATCGCCTGCATTAAATCCGTATGCGTTGGCTCGAACGTCGTATCCTGTTTTCATCCTGTCGCTTGATACCTTGATTTGCTTTCGAACCAAATGATGAATCTCATCGAGGCGATTTCTCCATTCGGCTACGTAGTCTTCGGTCTTATCTATGGCGTCTGGAGGTATTGCGAATCGCAGATCGGCTGGTAATCGTATCTCTCGTCCAAATATAATTCTTGCTGGAGAATGGCCCGTCGTATCGTGATTAGCCGATCTATAGCGAGAAAGGTTTGTACATATTTCTCCCAATCTCGTTGGTGATCACTAACGACCTTCGATAAATGCTCTTTCATTGTTCGGTTGAACCTTACGACCATTCCGTCTAACTGCGGATGTAAGGGTGTGGTCCTGGTTTTCCTTACGCCCAGTGCCACACAGATGCCTTGAAATATCTGTTATTCGAAATTTCGGCCTTGATCGGAATGAAGCTCACAGGGAACTCCACATCTGCTGATCCAATTATTGATAAGCTGCTCAATGACGGTTGTTGCTTCTTGGTTTGGAATTGGAAGGACTTCCACCCACTTGCTGAATTAATCCATGATGACCAACATGTATTTGTTGTTGTCGTTTGTTTTTGGAAATGGTCCTGAGATATCAATCGCAATTCGCTCGAAAGGGGTACCCACGTTGTACTGCTTCATAGCGCTCCTTGGTTTTGCTGTTGGTCCTTTGGCCGCAGTGCAAGTTGTGCACTTCCTACACCAAGACTCGACTTCATCTCTCATGTGAAGCCAATCGAGATCGTAATTTTGAAAGTGTCTTATTAACTCACAGATGTCCACCGGAGGCCTCGCCGTGCATTTCTGTTAGTACATCCCTCACTTTTGATGGTGGGACTAGGATGTGCATTCGATGGGATTTTCCGTCCGCGGCTTCCCATTTACGCTTTCGAATTCCATCTTCCACCAGCAAGGAATTCCGTTGTGCCCAATATGCCTTAAATGTTCCACTCTTGTCGGAAATATTGTTCCAAGTTGGCCGCTCGTTCTTCTCTTTGTGTTCCAGGATTAGCGATATATCTTCATCCTGAAGTTGAGCTACGCGTATAGCATCACTCCATCAGGTGATACCCAGGTGGCTTTGTGGATATCTTTACGCGGAAACCTGGTACTCGCAACGACCAAGTTTTTCGATGCTGCCAGTTCGATGACTCGTAGTCCATTGTCATTAGTGTTCTCATGCAAACTATGGGAACCTGTGTAGTGCCTGAAAACCGGCTCTTTTCTTACTTATCACTCTAACTTATTCTTCCGCTCTGCGTGCGACGTATTTATACCGTTTTCCCTCATTCTGATTCGGCGTTTCGTTTCCGTCCGTTCCATAGCCTTGAATGTTCTACTGTTACTAGTCTCCAGTTTTCCAGTACTTTGTAGAATATTCTAGTACTTTGTTTCGGACTTTGTCGAATATTCTAGTACTGATTGTCATATGCGTCACAATAGTATAACATATTAATGTTTATGTATGGCAATAATAAATATATGGTACATACTTAAATAGCACTGTTATACATTAATTGCATATTATAACATATTAATGTATATGTATTGTGACGCATATGACAATCAGTACTGGAATCTTCGAGAAAGTCCGAAACAAAGTACTAGATTATTTTAGGAAGTACTGGAAAACTGGAATAGAACATTCAAGACTATGGAACGGGTGGAAACGATACACCAAATCAGAATGAAGAAAAACGGTATAAATACGTCGCACGCAGAGCGGAAGAATAAGTTAGAGTGATAAGTAAGAAAGGAGCCGGTTTTCAGGCACTACGCAGGTTCCCATAGTTTGCATGAGAACACTAATGACAATGGACTACGAGTCATCGAACTGGCAGCATCGAAAAACTTGGTCGTTGCGAGTACCAGGTTTCCGCGTAAAGATATCCACAAAGCCACCTGGGTATCACCTGATGGAGCCACTCGCAACCAAATTGACCACGTGCTGATAGATCGCCGCCACTCTTCGAGCCTGATGACGGTACGGACGTACCGAGGTGCCAACGTCGACTCGGATCACTATCTTGTTGGCACAGTTTTCCGAGCGCGGATTGCCTTACGGAGACGTATTGCATCCGCGGATCGGGTTCGAATCAACACGGCTGCCTTACGCATTGAGAATACCAGCAACACCTTTGGTCATGCGTTAAGACTCGCCCTCGAAGAGCTCGACGGAGGGAGAGTAAGTCCTGGGGCCAGAATGCCGGGCGTAGAAGAGAAATGGACACGCCTTAAGAATACTGTCATTAGTACTGCCTACTTCATCTTAGGCAGTAGTCGTAGAGATCGGAACGACTGGTTTGATGATGAGTGCAAACTAGCGACTGAACGTAAGAATGCTGCATACCGGGCAATGCAGCAGTCTCATATGACGCGGGTACGCGAGGAGAAATACAAAGAGCTCAGAAGATCTGAAAAAAGACTTCACAGACAAAAGAAAATTGCCTGGGGAAAAAACCTTGTCTGTGAAATAGAGAACGAGCTCCGCACCATGCGCGGAAGTTCTACCAAATAATCAACAGTATGACGCGGTACACACCACGCTGCACTTACTGCAAGGATAAAGAGGGTAATCTGATCACCGATCCTGAAGGCATTCTGGAGCGATGGGAAGTGCACTTCAATGAATTGCTAAATGGTCAGCTCACAGAAGAATTGGAGGCTCCACCAATGCAAGATCAAGACCAAATGCTGCCGCCACCAAGCATTGAGGAAACATTAAAAGCCATTAGACAGCTCAAATCAAATAAAGCCCCTGGAGCTGATGGCATACCAGCTGAGCTGATCAAACAAGGAGGGACAGCGTTACATCACGCAATTCATGAGATCGTGGTGCACGTATGGGAGCAAGAGGAGATGCCGGAAGATTGGTGTCGTGGTATAATTTGCCCCATACATAAGAAAGGAGATATCACACTGTGCAGCAACTATAGGGGTATAACATTGCTGAGTACCGCCTATAAGATACTCTCCACTATCCTACAAGACCGGATATCCCCATGCGCTAAAGCCATCATTGGTCAATATCAGTGTGGCTTCATCCCAGGCAAATCAGCAATTGATCAGATATTCACCCTTAGGCAGGCGATGAAAAAATGTCTGGAATTTAAGATTCCACTATATCATCTGTTTATAGACTTCAAGGCCGCCTACGACAGCATAGCCAGGGTAGAAGTATATAAGGCCATGAGAGAATTCGGCATTCCAAATAAATTGATACGACTTTGTAGGTTGACCATGACCAACGTAACTAGTCAAGTAAAAATAGCGGGATTGCTGTCCAAACCAATAAACATCTATAATGGACTCCGACAAGGAGACGGTCTGGCCTGCCTCCTCTTCAACCTGGCGTTGGAGAAAGCAATCCGTGACTCTGGCGTTACAACAAGAGGGACTATTGTCACCAAGTCCAGCCGGATACTTGCCTACGCAGATGACATCGACATCATCGGTAGAACCGAATCGGCGGTACAGGAATCCTTCACCCAGATCGAGCAGGCGGCACAAATACTGGGACTGCGCATTAATGAGGGAAAAACCAAGTACATGGTGGCAACTTCTGCGAAGAGAAGACCTAACGTTGGTCAAACTATCAGGGTAGTGGAGCACGAATTTGAAGTAGTGCAATCCTTTAACTACCTTGGGTCAATAGTATCAGCCGATAACAATATGGAAGAAGAAATACGCGAACGGCTGATTAAATCCAACAAAGCCTACTATGGCCTATCAAGGCTCTTTAAATCCCGAAATTTATCCAGAACATCCAAGCTACTACTGTACAAGACCATGGTCTTACCAGTACTCATGTATGGATCCGAGACCTGTGTGCTTAATAAAAGGCACTCTGAACTCTTGGCCGCGTTCGAGAGAAAGGTCTTAAGGAGAATTTTTGGCCCCGTATGTGAGGGAGGACGATTCCGGAGAAGCTACAACCATGAGTTGTACGCAATCTACCTTGAAGCTCATATTGTAAGAAAAATCAAGCTCGGTAGACTCCGGTGGGCGGGACACCTAGCTCGAATGAGCGAAGAGGACCCTGCCCAGAAAGTCCTTTGTGGCAGGATGTATGGAAGGAGACAGCGCGGCAGACCATGTCTGCGATGGAGGGATGGCGTAGACCAGGACGCCCAGAGCTTGGGAGTGCTAAACTGGATGATATCGGCTCGAAATCGGGACCGGTGGAGAGATTTGTTAAATAAGGCCAAGACCGGATCCCGGTTGTAGTGCCGATGATGATGATGATGATGATGATGATATGTAAGAAAGCGAAGCAAGCGACAAGTCTCAAGTTAGAAGTAGGAAGGAAAATCGCGATAAGTACGGAAGCGATAAGTCAAGAAATCGTTGTGTACGGTAAAAGTGACGGTTGTGATTAACGGACTAATAAAGTGTTATATTAATTCAAAAATCAATTTAACGGCTCTTATTTATTCAAAAATAATTAATCCAGCGAACCCTAAGCTCGCTACAGTATGCTCATACTAAATATATAGTACATATTTAAATACCCCTGTTATACATTTATTACATATTATAAAATATTAATGTATATGTATGTGTAACGGGAATGTTTGGAATACAAAAAGCTGCGTCCACCGATGGGTGATAATGTTGATTCTCGCGAACCACTGTCCTGAATGTGATGCAATTCAATTACGCCAGTGATTGCGTATTTCAATTCGGTTGCACGAACAAGGCAGATGGACTAAGAAAACGACTCGAGGAATTTACCCTTTAAAGAGATTGATTTAATTTATTGAACATTTAATAAATGTGTTCACAACAACGACAATGATTAACTTCTTGTCCGTTTCACTCGTGATGACGATGCTTGCTCCGATGTAACGAGGCCGTTGAAGGTTGACTGCAGACTCTGTGCCCACGATAGAAGTTGATGGCAGACTCTGTGCCCACGGTGGAAGTTGATGGCAGACTGTGCCCACGATGGAAGTTGATTGCCTACTCTGTGCCCACGATAGAAGTTGATGGCAGACTCTGTGCCCACGATGGAAGTTGATGGCAGACACTATGCCCACGATGGAAGTTGATGGCAGACTCTGTGCCCACGATGGAAGTTGATTGCCGACTGAATGAATGGGCATAACTGCCAATTCAAAAAGCGACGCTATGACATCATCGTGGTGACAATGATGGCCAGTTGGTGGCAGCTGCTACGTAACTGGTATACATGCCAATGTACTAGATTTCTCCAGTACATTCCAGCACATTTAATTGCCAATCCGCAACATTCCGCCCGCCTTCGCCAATCATTGGCGAATCATTTTGTTCCAGGGGACGGTGGCTAGGGGCCGGGAGTGTGCGGTCTGCTGGTGGCGGTTGGTCTTGGTCGGCTGTCCACTTTCACGCGGATGATCGGTTGAGGGGGCCGCCCGCCCTGAGGAGCGCTGGAGGCTTGAGGGTCTGGGATGGCCCGTATGATCGATGGCGACAGGAACCTCTTTCCCACCACTGATGTCCGTGGCCGTTTGTGGTCGCGGGACCGGCCAGTTGATCTGGGTTAGAGTTGTAAGGTCGCAACCCACGATCAATGACCACGTGATGACTGGTGATGGGTGTCGTTATGTCGAGGCCAGTGGTGGTGCAAGGTGATGCGCCCGTTGGCGCCGTCCGAAGTTAGTAACCGGCGGGATGCGGCCGCTGGTGTGTGAGGCTGTCGCGTGGAGTGTGGTGCGATGTCGTCCCTGGCACCGTCCGCGTGTCCTGGCGGAATGGCAGTCACGGGCCAAGTGCCTGCCGGGGTCGTCGCAATCCAGCCTCTGTGGATGCACAGAGGGGCGTGCTTTCTTGCTGGAGTTCGAGAGACCGCTGGTTGCTGGGGAGCGCCGCCCGGGGGTTGCGCGCTCCTGGTCCTGTTTTGGTGGCTGGACGTGACAGCGATTGGCCTGGGTAGTTTTGGACCCGGGCAGGAGTTTGACCACGTGGTGTCCTGGGTGTGGTGGGGTGCCTTGAAGTGTTCGGGTGGGTAAGCTCCTGGTTCCTCGATTGCCTCTTGTCCCTGCAATGGTTCAGCGGCGGGGGGTATGTCTTGTAGTTGGGTCGCGCAAGTGGTCGGTGGCTGGTAGTTGACTGGGCTTCGTATGTGGCCACTGGGGCCGATGCCGACGAGACGTCCTTTGGGTTCTCTGATGGAAGCCTCGGCCGTCAGTCGGAAGGTCGACCAGTTCCTCTGGGTCGGAGTTGTAAATTCGCAACCCACGAGGAATGGCCATATGATGGCTGGTGACAGGCCTTGTCACCTTTAGGCTTGATGATATGGTGGGTGCTGCGCCTGTTAGCACCCATCCCAGTTCAGTGGCCTGCGCGACGAGGCCGGAACGTTGGTCCTTCCTGAGACCTTCGACGATGATGTTGGGGTACACGTCTGCCCCAAGGATGATGTCCACCTTGTCAGCGGAGGCGATGTTTGGATCGGCCAGGTTCAGATCCGCCACGAACGAGAGATCCCTCGTCGCCGATTGTGGTGGTGGTTCATACACTGATAGCCCGGACTGGATGAAGGGCCTCAGTGTCCATTGTCTTGAGCCGTGGAGGCGAGAAGTGATTCTGATGGCGGCCTGAGTCCTGGTGGCAAGGCCACGAGTGCCCCCGACACCGTAGGTGGGGACGGATGATGCTTGGCGTCGGAGGTTTAATCTTCGGGCGAGTGATGTCGAAATGAAGGTGCCGCTGGAGCAGGGGTCCAGCAGAGCACGGACTTCAATCCTCTGTTCGGCCTCCGACGTCACGATGACTCTGGCTGTTGGCAGCAACGCGGAATGCTGAGAAGGGGTGCTGATTGTATGTGCGCAGACACCTTCCTGACGGTCGATCCGGGGGACGGATCCTTTGGCTCGTTGCGGCGGTGATGTTGTCCCGTCGATGGCGGTAGACCGGACATGCAGCAGGGTGTGATGTCTCCGCTGGCATCGACGGCACGTCTTGCTGGAGTGGCAGTCGCTCAGGCGGTGGCGACCCAAGCAGTTGGTGCACAGGTTTCTTTTGTGTGCGAAGGACTTCCGACGGCCAGGTGTGAGTGATCGGAATCCCTCGCAAGCGTAAATGGTGTGTGGGGCCCCGCAGAATGTGCAAGCGCCCTGTTGCTTTACGGGTGACGGCGGTGTTTCGTGCATCGGGACACTGGGCTGGTTAGTCATCGGGCCGGCTACTGTTGCTGGAACAGTCGAATTCGTGGAAGACATTGGCGTTGGATCTGACACGGATCCTATGTACGCCGTGCCCACTGCTTGCTCTGGAGTTCGTGTGATGGTAGCCAGTTCCTCTGGGTCGGAGTTGTAAGTTCGCAACCCACGAGGAACGGCTATGTCATGGTGTGCCCCCCAATGCGTGCGCGGCATCGTCTTCTGTGGGGGCTTCGGCACTGGGTCGATCATATGGACCTTGGGTAGGCTGGGCTTTGGGCAGGCGGCACTCTGGTCGGCGGCCTGCTGACTCAATGTTCTGGGGTGCGGTTCCTTTTCCGCTGGCTTAATGTTGGCCGTTGGCAGCTGCACTGGGGGCAGCTCGCTAGGGTGGAGGCGATTGGTGCTGTTGACCATGGTTGGGGAGGCTGACTTGAGCGCGTACTGAGCTTCGAGGAGATTCGCCTGTTCCTCCAGGTATATTTCTTCGGTTTCGCCGAAACAATCCTCCGCGAAGTATGTGTGCTGTAGATAGTCCGGTGACGCTGTGACGAAGATGTCGTGGTGCCGCTTGGAGAAGGCTTCCCATTCGGCGCGGAGTGCATGTTTGGTTGCCTCGATTGCTGTCGGACTTGGTTGTCCCTTTTCCTGTATGTTGAGGAAAGTGCCGGAGATGGTGGCCTGTGCCGCGAATTGAGCGGCGATGAGTTCCTTAATCGTGGTCGGTTGTTGTACGAGAGCTGATGTTGAAGGCACTTTGGTTTGAACTCTCGTTGTAGAAAGTTCGTCGTCCTGCTTTCGTTTTGCAGCAACAGCGGTTTCCGACTCGTGTTGGTGATGAACACGTGTATGATCTCTGCCGACCGAGGAATGTCGTCGGGGAACCGTTGTCAACGTTGTCGTCGTCGCCGCCGTCACCACTGTCGTTATCATTGTCGGCTCCGTTGCGCATGGCGTTAAAAGGCGTATGATCTCTTCCGAGCGAGGAATGTCGTCGGTCGAGATCTTTTGTGTTCCGCCGACCGAGGAATGTCGTCGGGGTTTCGGTGTCCCTGTGGGGGGAATTTTCCGGCTGCATCATCCGTGATGACGATCCGGGTGGGGGGCCGGGTGGCATGCGCATGTCAGGTGTTGGTGGAGTTTCCGGGCACCGTAGAGGTGGCCGGAACATCATTGGCGGCGAGAGACTTGCTGGCGGGGAGATGGCCGGTGCACCAGTCCGAAGAGCATCGTTACCAGGTTTCGGCGTCGAATCACTTTCCCCGTCACCGGTTTCACTCGATGTATCACTTTCTTCCTGCTTGTCACTCTCACTGTGGTTAGGCTTAGGGTCCTGTTCCTTTCCCCGTTTCATTTGAGCACTCTCCGTTCCCTTCGGGGATTCACCAGCATTTTGTCCGGATATTGCCAGCCTTCGCTGCTGCACTGGGCGCAGCTTTGATAGATCGGCTTCTACCTTTGCCTGTGGTTTCCTTTCACATATTTTTGTTGCCAAGTCCTTTTGACTCAATCCTTTCCCTTGACGTTCCTGTTGAATGATCTTGCCGACTTCTAAAGCTATTTTTTCATGTTTAATTTCTTCAGTTTCCCTGTCCAATTTAGCCGTGTTGTTAGTGTTGATGTGCTGCTTATTAGTACCGACACCAAATTTCTGTTGAGTATCCACTTGAACGTCCTGACGACGTGCCTGATTAATAGCACTTTTCGTTTTGAGGGCAGGTGATTTCGGAGCCCGTTTACGTAAAACCGTAATTGTGTCCCAGTCAGACATCTTGTGTTTGTTTCACAGACGATTGGATTGAAATTAAATTGATACTTCAGCAAATGCTGCTGCTTGCTTGATTATGAATAACGTTCAGTAATACCTTCAGATCCTTGATTTGTGTCGAGGTGACTGGCAGTTGTCGATGTGCCGCGAACTGGGCGGCGATGATGTAAATCCAGATCGGTACTGGATCCGTTTCGAAGGACCAGAAAATGTTAGTTGAATTGTTCGTAGTGGTACGCGTTTCGTTGGCCGCCGATGGACGGTCACAACGAACAATGGCTGTCGCAAAGGAGAGAGAGCAGCGCAGTCAACGCAGAAGAGCACGTCACCAATTGAACTTCGCAGCACAAACAGTAATATACCTCGAACACATAATAGAATACAACACAGTAAAGGACTAGTAAAAGATAACTTAACTTTTATTTCCTATCATTCAAATTGTACAGCCTTGTTTTATTTCTCTCGACTGCTGCTGGCGATGATTGCTCCGATAATGTGAGCGCGGTGAAGGTTGGTTGCAGACTCACGAATTGGCATAACTGCCAATTCAAAAAGCGACGCTATGACATCATCGTGGTGACAATGATGGCCAGTTGGTGCCAGCTGCTGCGCAACTGGTATACATGCGAATGTACTAGATTTCTTCAGTACATTCCAGCACATTTAATTGCCAATCCGCAACGCTTATAATAAATCTATAGTACATATTTAAATAGCACTGTTATACATTTATTGCATATTATAACATATTAATGTATATGTATGGTTATAATAAATATAAAGTACATATTTAAATAGTGTTACGGACCGACATTGAGTCCAGGTCCCCCCAGAATCCACTAATCCCCCTTTGATTCCCCTCTTTACCTGTAAAAGGAAAATAACGCGCCAAGTAGCTAATTTGCATAAACTACTTTATGCAAATTCTACTTGGTGGAGAAAAAAAATAATAAAATAAAAATAATACACCGGAAATAAATTCGGAAAAATGACAATTCGCCGTCAATCTCCGAATGAAAAACAACAATTATTAAATTTATGGATTTGATGTAATTTCAACGTCCAAATACAAGTCAAGAAGAATCAGAAACACTTCATAAATTCATCAGCTGACCGTTTCATTCAGCTTAGCAAGTTTATCTAACTTATCTCTGGTGGCGCAAGTAATAAGCGGATGCATGTTCATTAACGAAGCTTGCTGAACAGGGGAGCAGCCTTCAACGCCCCCTGCAACCTGACGCGAGCCAACACATAAACCCAAGATACCCAAGATAAACCACAGTAAGTCCCACCTTCTTACTTAAATTGATTTACCTTAAAATAA